>JAVYIG010000053.1:640000-1113230 GCA_035222895.1 Strongylocentrotus droebachiensis
AACACACTTTCTACTAATCTGTTTAAACAGATTACGATATTTCTTCTAATCTGTTTAAACAGATTATAATCTGTTTAAACAGATTACGGTATTTCTACTAATCTGTTTAAACAGATTACGGTATTTCTACTAATCTGTTTAAACAGATTACGATATTTCTTCTAATCTGTTTAAACAGATTATAATCTGTTTAAACAGATTACGGTATTTCTACTAATCTGTTTAAACAGATTACGGTATTTCTACTAATCTGTTTAAACAGATTACAGTACTTCAACTAATCTGTTTAAACAGATTATAATCTGTTTAAACAGATTACGGTATTTCTACTAATCTGTTATAACAGATTACGATATTTCTTCTAATCTGTTTAAACAGATTATAATCTGTTTAAACAGATTACGGTATTTCCACTAATCTGTTATAACAGATTACGATATTTCTTCTAATCTGTTTAAACAGATTATAATCTGTTTAAACAGATTACGGTATTTCCACTAATCTGTTATAACAGATTACGATATTTCTTCTAATCTGTTTAAACAGATTACATTACTTCAACTAATCTGTTTAAACAGATTACGGATCCTACTTTTGTCACTTCCCCTGGCCTGCGCGCGAATTTTTTTTCCGTACTCGAGAGGGCAAATACCCCATGTGCGCATGCGCGTGGACTTGTGATTTCTCTGCTACTTCCCATACGAAATGTACATGTATTCGCATCTACTGTGCACGATTCGCGTTCTACGAGTAAACGATGGCATAGTAGTCTTCAAACACAGACTCTGATTTGCCAGTTTGACAAAACAATTACGCATATATCGTGCGTAGCAATAGTACTAGTATTCAAGTCTGAGTAGTTGTATGATTCAGACATTTTAGTGCTTACAGAAATGCATCCCAAATTGAATAGCATGGTATAGTAGTCTGCAAGCACAGACGCTAATCGGACAGTTTGACAACATAGTGTCTTGAGTAGTGCTTTATATTCAAATATGTGTAGTTTTATGATTCAGACCCTACTGGTGCGTGTATTGGAAAGGCATCTCAACTTGCAGAGCGGCATAGTAGTCTGCAAGCACAGACGCTAATCTGACAGTTTGACAAAATAGTGTTATTCAAGTCTGAGTAGTTTTATGATTCAGACCCTACTGGTGCGTGTATTGGAAATGCACCTCAACTTATAGAGTGGCATAGTAGTATGCAAGCACAGACTCTCCTTTGACAGTTTGACAGAATAATATAGGCCTATTGTGTATTGAGTAGTGCTTTTATTCAAGTTTTCGTAGTTTTCTGTGTTGTGCCACTGCTCTCTCACTCTCTCTCTCTCTCTCTCTCTTTCTCTCTCTCTAGCTCTCCCTCCAGTATGCTCGCACTCTCTGTATTACTTTTATTTATAATCATGGTCTGCTGAGAGCCAGAAGGATGTTAACTCTTAACACAACGAATGCCCTTCTGGCTCTGAACAAACGATAGTAGGCCTATATATGATAAACCCACACACCATAAGGTCATTTATTGGCCTTCTCAAAACCGTCATTCTGTAATAATATTTCTAACTTTGGTCTAATAACTCTTTTGTCAGTGCAGTCTTTTTATTCTTAAATGTGCCCATACGTGTGTGCATAGTACTTGACGAGAGCCAGAGCCATGCAAAATTAATAGTCTGTAAAGACTTTGGGGTTTGGGAGAAACTTTTCATTTCTTAAGAGGGTACCGTGACTAACAAAAAGCTAAAATAACGCTGCTCCAGAGAAATGTATTTCTATGCATTTTTAAAAGCGCTGGACAATTACCTAAACCTACATCCTTCGTGGAAATTAGCAACCGCGCTGGCGTTGCATAAATTATAATAAAAGGGAAATTTGTAGTAATGAGAAAGACAACGTGCTATAGTATTTGAAAGAATATGGGGTCATGCAGGGGATCTTATGGGCTCGTAGCCATCTCTCA
Source organism: Strongylocentrotus droebachiensis (assembly GCA_035222895.1). NCBI lineage: Eukaryota > Metazoa > Echinodermata > Echinoidea > Camarodonta > Strongylocentrotidae > Strongylocentrotus > Strongylocentrotus droebachiensis. Next base: position 641,954 of record JAVYIG010000053.1, read on the forward strand.
ATGTGTCAGATCGTCTTTTGCTATTGAATCATGATTGTCCACGGGGGTAGTTGTCATCGGGGGGTAATTGTCCTCGGGGGGTAGTTGTCCTCGGGGGGTTATTGTCCTTGGGGGTAATTTTCCTAGGGGGTAATTGTCCTCGGGGGGGGGGGTAATTGTCCTAGGAGGTAATTGTCCTAGGGGGTAATTGTCCTCGGGGGGTAGTTGTCCTCGGGGGGTAATTGTCCTCGAGGGGTAATTGTCCTAGGGGGTAATTGTCCTCGGGGGGTAGTTGTCCTCGGGGGGTAATTGTCCTCGGGGGGGTAATTCTCCGGGGGGTAATTTTCCGGGGGGTAATTGTCCTTGGGGGGTAGTTGTCCTCGGGGGGTGATTCTCCGGGGGGTAATATTCCAGGGGGTAATTGTCCTTTGGGGGTAGTTTTCCGGGGGGTTATTTTCCGGGGGGTGATTGCCCAGGGGGTAGTTGTCCTAGAACCGTGCGGGTGACGTCATCACAGCCACTAAAACGCGCAGCGCAGGCCAGGGGAAGTGACAAAAGCAGGATCCGTAATCTGTTTAAACAGATTAGTTGAAGTAATGTAATCTGTTTAAACAGATTAGAAGAAATATCGTAATCTGTTATAACAGATTAGTGGAAATACCGTAATCTGTTTAAACAGATTATAATCTGTTTAAACAGATTAGAAGAAATATCGTAATCTGTTATAACAGATTAGTGGAAATACCGTAATCTGTTTAAACAGATTATAATCTGTTTAAACAGATTAGAAGAAATATCGTAATCTGTTATTACAGATTAGTAGAAATACCGTAATCTGTTTAAACAGATTATAATCTGTTTAAACAGATTAGTTGAAGTACTGTAATCTGTTTAAACAGATTAGTAGAAATACCGTAATCTGTTTAAACAGATTAGTAAAAATACCGTAATCTGTTTAAACAGATTATAATCTGTTTAAACAGATTAGAAGAAATATCGTAATCTGTTTAAACAGATTAGTAGAAATACCGTAATCTGTTTAAACAGATTAGTAGAAATACCGTAATCTGTTTAAACAGATTATAATCTGTTTAAACAGATTAGAAGAAATATCGTAATCTGTTTAAACAGATTAGTAGAAAGTGTGTTTTTTTTTCTTCGTGGCACTAATGGTCTTTCGTACGATCCGCTTGTAAAAGTCATGAGGTTCCTGAATGACCTAAAAGTTTATAATTATCATAGCAGCATGAGCTAAATTCAGGATTTTGTTTTTGAGACAAAGATACCCAATCCCTTTAATTGCCATTGAAAGTAAAGCCTGCATTCTTTTCTATATATAACATGGTAATCAATGTATAGCTTATCGTCATGTCTGATGACAGCATAAAGGACATAAACTCTGTAGCAGAGTATACTAGTTAATACCGTTCTGTTCTGGCTCTTAAACAAGTTGGTTCTTTGGTGTGCAAATGTCAATGCATGCAGGGAATTATCAAAATTGTTGATCTGTAGACTGATTGCCTGTGTAATCTCAACCTTAGCTGCTTGACATTTATCTCTTCTTTATTCAACCCACCAGGGGCTTTTGAGTTTTAATCTATCTTGTGACCTTAATGTTATTTTTTTAAAAATCTTTGTAAAAAGAAGAAACTTTGCAGTTTGTCATATCATCTGCCGGCCCAGCATTAACTCTATAAATATGAGTTAGCACCCTATGTAGCTATGTGTGTGTGCGTGTGTGTGTGTGGGGGGGAGGGGGGGGGGGGGGCGGAGGGGCAAGGGTCCTGTCCCAAATGAAAGTGCCAACATATCAAAATTTGATAAAAGGCTTGAATTAGAATGTTATGAAAGTGCCTACAAAATCTAAAACTATCTTTTAGCTATTTGGCAATTGCCTTAGGTAGCCTAGCAGAATCTAGTTTAATTTTAAACAAATCAGGCCGATTAACAACTGTCTTTCATTAGACTAGGATTTAGCAAGCTAGGGCAGGCATGCTATGGAAGTGGTAATTTAGACTCTGATGCTTGCCAAACCTTATTAGAGAGTTTCTGGATAGGAGAAAGATGAATGTTGACGGACCAAACACATTCATTTCTTGAAATGCTGCATTTTACTAGGTATCACAGAAGAGCTGCGTTGAGTGGGGACACACAGAGCTCAACCACGCAAATTCTCTCTTTGTGAAGGAAGATTTTCATATCATGGAAAAAATAAATATTATAAAATTATATGTCTCTCGAAAGCTCAGGATTCTGTCTTTCATGTCATGTCATTTTCATCAAAATCCATTAATTACTTACGACACAGTTGCTTGAGATTTACCCTCTAATTCGTACGGTCTCACTTCGTTTGTCGCCATTTTTTTTTGACGGCCGATTTGTATCCCTAGTTTTAGCTCAATTTGCTTGAACGCCATTCGTCTTTGAGTTTTAAAAATCCACTGGTTGGAAAGAGCACATATTTTCATATAAAAACTGATGGGGGTATGTTTCAAAAAGATCGTGAAAAATCAGAGTGAAAAGTTTGAAACAATTTTTCTATATCAGAAAAACATACTTTTAATTCAATTTTGATACGAGAAGAAAGAGAATTTACTGGAGAATACGATCATGTAAATATTAAGAATGACCGCTACATGGCGCTAGAGCGCGAATCCGATTAGTACAGCTGTACTCTGTGTATAATACGCACTGAGCGAGAGTGACTACAGCGAGCAAGCCCCCAGCTTCGCACGGGGATCCGACGGGCCACGTGGCGCCACGTGTCGCATCACCGCACCCGCCGCTTGCCGTCCCATCAAGATTCGAAACGGAGCATGAATCTGAGGCTTCAAATATCGAAACTGAGGCAGGATTTGCAGCATTTGGCGAACAAATTAGTAAATACATATATATTTCGACAGAATTATTATGCTATCGTAACCTAAACAGATTTTAAAACGATCACAAGACCAATAATACATGTTTGTGTTTTTCCACTCGCAATTTTTCTCACACGTCATGCGAGTGAACTTTGAATTTCAAAGTGACTTTTTAAGAAATTCAAGAACAAACTTGTGTAATCTTTGTCAATTTATAGAGTGAAAATTTAATCAAATTTTGTCAGAAAAAAAAAATTTTGTGTGTTTCAATCTACATCAAATAACTGTAATGACGGCTTTTCTGATCTTTGGATAATAATCATTAAATTCCAATTAAATTCAGGCAGTGTCTTTTCAGTAATCATATCTGATTGATGCACGTCTGTATGAAATCCCAACGACACACACACACACACTCGGTGATAGCTTGGCGGCCGTGCACCGCCCATACTGGTGTCTCTATTCTCATGTTGTGATTACGAACCCACGCCAAGGATTTAAAGGGCATTTATTGTTTTCCCAGAGTTTTTAAATTTAAGATCGTGGATTCAATTTATGAATTTCAATTAAAAGGGATTTGTTATTATTTATGTTTATATAGTAAATAAGTTAGGTAGGCCTAGGGGGGAAGGGAGGGTGGTGGGGGGGGGGGGGGGGCGGGTAAGAGGACATTTTTTTTTTTTTTTTTTTGTCTAAAAAAAAATCGTAACAACTCAGCCAACCGCTGAATAAGCGGGGGGGGGGGGGGGGGGGGATAAGAGGGCACTCTTTTTTTTGGGGGGGGGTCAAGAAATTTTTTTATTTTTTTTATTTTCTCCGTTGGGGGGGGGGGGGGCACGTCCCTGTTTTTCAGTACATTTTGGGGGAATTTAGGGCTGATTTTAACATATTTTTTTGGCCGGGGGGGGGGGGGGGGGGGTACATGCCCCCTGTGCCCCCCCCCCCTGGATCCGCCACTGCCATACTTTCTATTGATGTGCCAAAATTCATTCCCCTACCATTAACGGTTTTCAATTTAGGCAGACTTGAAAACACAAAAAAAAGCTTAAGGGTGCTTTAAAATATGAAGTTTTAAGAGTTTAGAGCCTTTTTTAAATGCCATTTAAAATTAATCTAAATGGATTTGATGGTCCAAACTTATAGAAATGATTAAGCTATATACATACCCCAGATATTCCGAAATTCAGCCCCACTTCATAGACACTCTTAAATGTAGCCATGTTTCAAAACCCATGAAAACTTGTTCTGGCGACGCAAAAATGGCCATTTGTCACACGCATCAAAATGGGCTTCATTTAATTATTTGAAAAATTCCACAAAAAAATATATTTGTCTAAAGAACCTGGAAAAAATAGGCATGTAGAAATCCATACAGAGAACAGATTTCTTGAAAAGAAAGGTGATTCATCAATTAATTACAAAATTATGTCACCTTGAAAATGGCTAATTGTCAGTTATAGCCTAATTACGCAAAATTTGACCATTTCGTCTCTTATGTAAGTGGTCGTATTTTCAAAAGTACTTATTCAAATTTGACAAATGAGGTATCAAAACTCCTCTTTCCATGTGCTCTAAAATGAAATTGGCAGGGGAAATGAAATAGAGATACTTTCAAACTTTAGCTGTGATACCTAATTTTACATGTGCCATGGCATTTTGGTTATCAACCTAACCATACCCCTTTGGTCAATTGGTAATTTTTGACATTTTCTGTTGCCATTGGCTCTGTTTTTTTTTTAAACATTGCTATAAAGTTATTCTCCCAATTATCAGATGTATGGTACATATTGGCTCCAAAATTCAACAGGGGCTAAATGCACACACACCTACAAAATTTCAGTCCAGATCGTAGGTGCAAATTTTCAATATTTTTATTTTTTGAGTGCATGATATTGAATAATGTACACACATCAAATTTTGTAAGGCCATAAATATCACTGCAAAGGGTTGTCTTCAAAATTGAATGAATGTCAGAAAACTTAAACCTTTTCTCGATTTTTTTTCTTCATTTTACAGCCAAAGCATTCTGTTCGACTACTCCAAGCTCTGAGACTGATTCCTCGCAGACATGGGCCTGATGTCACCTTCAGTTTTCCTGGCAAAGATGGCGCTGTAAGTATCATGCACCATTTTGTCTCAAAAATTCTGTTTTCTGTTTCTTTCTGTCTCCCCCCTCTCTCTCTCTCTCCCCCCCTCTCTCTCTCTCTCTCTCTCTCTTTCTCTCTCCGTCCCTCTTTCTCTTTCTCTCTCCCTCTCTCTTTTTCTCTATCTCTTTTCTCTCCCCCTCTCTCTCTCTCCTTTTTCTCTCTCCCTCTCTCTCTCCTTTTTCTCTCTCCCCCTCTCTCTCTCTCTCTCTCTCTCCTTCTCTCTCTCCCTCTCCCTGTCTTTCTCTCTCTCCCTCTCTCCGTCTTTCTCTCTCCCATTCTATATTGTTTATTCTTTCTCGTCCAAAGATGCATGAGATATAAGTAGTTGAAGCTGAAAACTGAAAAACAAAAAGATGAAATAAACAACAATCACATAAACATCAAAATAAACCTTCAACATATCACATCTACCCCCTGCCAGATGTATACAGAAAGAAAGCAACAGATGTGGAGGGAAAAAAGCAATGTCAGACTTAAAATGTCATGAAGGACAAAATGGAGTGTAGGAGGGTGGGAGAAAGAGGAGATAGTCATTAGTGCTATATGAAGTATCACTTAGCACATGAAACATGAGATGATGAAAAACACGATTCAATTCATGAGTCCCAAAAGCAGGAGAACAGTTTCCTATGTAAACCAATATGAATCTTAATCAAGCCTATCCTCTGACATGACAATCCGTCCTTTCATTTTTAGAAACCCCTTTCACCAAAGCATTAATATAGTTTTTTTTTAACTCAGCAATAAGAATGTCTCTTGGTAAACAGATCGGGTACCATGACGACGTGGCTCTGTTCTGTGATAATTGCAAATGTGAAGTGTGAATTTAAAGAGATGGCCTTGCGGCCCATTTTCTGTTTTTAGTACCCTATGTGATATCCTTTCAAAGTTTCTATCATTTCTGTCTTTCAATTTCATTAATGAAATATATGGAAAATAGTGAAATTAAAAAGAGAAATGGAAAGGGAAAAAAAGAGATGGTACATGTGGCATTGAAACATTAGGGTAGAATGGGAATGAAAGGCAAAGAGATTTTTAGGGTGTGATTAAATATTTTTGATTTTTTGCTAAATAAAGTATTGTTCTTATGCCGGTCACTGGGAGGTAGGGGCGGATAAAGTTCCAACCTTGAAGAATATAAAATGTATTACAAAATAAGATTTTACTTTTCATGTCATTTCCATGGCAAAACTGAAATCATACGAATCTCTTAGTATTAAAGTGAAGTGAATGTTAACCTACTTCTTCTGTTAACTGTTGAATGGTGTGAGGCACAAAGGAGTGAGAGATAGGGTAACCAGGCAGGAGATAGTATTACCCCTAATGTACTCATTTATAGAAAGCCGATAGGTTGATTAGGTTAATTCAGGTCCTCTAGACTCATTATTGGGTTGTGTAGACCGTGACCAAAATTGCATTTAATTTGGTGCCCCTGGGAGTCTAAAGATATCTCTTGAGAGTTTCTCATTTCCTTGTTTTGCTCCTCGTTAATGTTACCGTTTTTGAAGTAAGGTAACAGACTTCAACTTTCCAGAGGCCTCATAGGATCGTTTTGCAATTAACCCCTGTTGGCTGGTTGCAATGCCCCCCTCGGAGCCACAAGGATCTTAACTCATATACTTTAAAGCTAATCTTGAGCTCGGGCATGGGCATTGTATGTTCAGAGAACATGGCTATAATTCATTCTGGATTGTTTATCCTGCAGGAGATTGACTGTTTGAACCAGTAAAATAAAAATAACCTCACAAAAACTTGTTGGAAATCACCTTCAATAAAAACCACAACTCTCATTTGCACATAGTGACACATGTTAAGCACAGGGTGTCGGGCCTACTTACCTCGATTTCCTTAATCTGTCTATGCTCATTACTCAGCCCTATACATTTTCTACCAAAATTGTTTGGCACATGTCATTTACTTGTAATCTTGAACATTCAATTTAAGTTTTGTTGGGATTCTGTGAGAATTTATTTTCTATCATTACCGGAAATCAAGCTTATCTCTAACACAGAGTTAATGCTTTTCTGGCTCTAAACAGACGATGTGTAGCCTACGGCCACTATGGCCATGCCCATGGGGTAGGAGGATGAGTGGGAGCTGTATCACCTTCTGACTGCCCAAGATGGCCCACCTCCATTAAAAAACTGAAAACATTGTAGCTTTAGCTGGTCTACTTCAGCAATAAGACACTTATCTGCTATGAAAAAAAAATCAGGATTGTTCTTATTCTGTGATCAAATGAGTTGTCCATTTGAACAATTATACAGATTATATTGATGTTGAGTAGTCATTTAGATACCTTTATTTAGCCTCAGGTATAATCTGTTTTGTTTTAACCTATTATACTTTTACTTTATTAGTTGGAAAGGAGAACATTGTTTGGAATGAAAGGAAATACCTTTGTCCCAAGGGGTCTAGGAAAAAGAAGATACATCCATGAGATATTTCCTTGTATTTATTCTATTTTGTCTCCTTTTATTTTCTTGGTAATATGTCTGAAATTCTGGTAATTGTTAGAGTGAAAACATGCATATTCTTGCTTAACATCTTTTAAAAATTATTTAAGAAGTCTGAGAAATTCATCTTCACCAAACCATGCACGATTGCAAAAAAAAAAATACATGTTTAGTGTAGAAATTCATGCTATTAAAAATTAGAGCAACAGTAATGTATCTAATTGGAGACCACTCAAGTATGGTCATAACAAACAAGGACAGTATTAAAACTTGAGCACAAACAGATCATGTTAATTAGTTGCATACAGTAATGTTTCCACAAACTAATTAAGTACATTTCATTTAGATAGCCCATAAGGTGCACTGTTGCTTTAACTGTTCCGAATTCCAACCGTAACACGGCTGTCTCGTTGTGAGTCGTTTAAAAGCTTTGCGCACCTTAACATTTATCATTCCAACAAGACAACGTGAGGATCACAAAAGGATTTTGCCGCAGGACGGTCGGGTCCCTTGTGGGATTACCCGACACTTGCGCTGGAACAGGTATTCCACCTGCTGCCGAGGCAAAGTCCTTTGGTGACGGGTGGCCCTTATTTGGAGTAACACTGTACTGCAATCTTGCTGCTCAAATGGTAGGATAAAAGCTTTTGTTCCACCGGGAGCTTGATCGCAGGAAGATGGATTCGTTTTTGTTGCTTGACTTACAAGATTAACAGGGACACTTTCAAGGGCTTCCTCGAAACCCTGGACTGGAAGAGGGAAGCGGCGAATTAAGAAACTAAAAAAGCAGAACTTTCTTGTCATCCCTGATTTTCAATTGCCCATTTTGGTTTTCCCTTGAAGACATTTTTGTATGCAGAATACCCATCTTAGCATTCTGATTTGAAGTGTCTTATTATCATTGAAATCACAAAAGGCATTTAGAGTTAGTATCCTAGCTCCTAGAAAACAATGTGGTGTTGTATTTTTACTTCTTCCAACAATTATCTTTCATTTTTTAGTAGAAAGTGCAGCATGCTATCAAAGTTTATCAGCTTATGTGTATTCGATTTGGAAGATACTCTTTCCCTCTTCTCCCTTTTGTCTTCTAAATACTTTTGGTGAAGTGAGAATGTGAGAAGTTCACATCTAACTCGGATAGGATTGAGACAAAAAATCAATGCGGGACAGGAGTTTTTTCGGTAATGGGCTAGATTGAACAGTATTTTTACCCCTTCAAATTGACAACACTGGTAAACTAAAAAAATCACCATGCACCTAGCAAATAAAAAAGGACAGAACTGTGTCAAAAATAGTTGCAAAATTTTCTAGAAAAAAAAAAGGGATTATAAATTTGTCAACATTTTACAACTTGTAATGCTTTTTTCCTTAATCTTTTTTTTTTTGGAGGGAGGAGGTAATACACTTAACAATAAGCACAGTTTATGCAGTAATATTTTCTCTTACTAGTTATGCATATGATTTGTTTGATACAGCTCTGAAACAAAATTTGTTTTAATCGACCACAAACTGTGGGCAATTATCCATAATTACTTCAACAAAAAGCAATGCATTTGAAACATCTCTTTAGCTGTCTGAAGAAATGCACATGCGACCCATACAGAATAAAAGGAATGAGTAGCATCCACGTGTTGATCAGATTTGTGTTAGCAGTTTTTCATATTGACCCAAAATCAGCATGTATGATTAACATTTACTGAAGCTCTTCTCTGATCATCTTAGAATTATTACCTTTCAAAAGGAATTGTTTATGTGAAACAAATTGTGTGAACGTTATTTGTTCTCCATTTTAAAATTAATTAATTCTTTCATGTACATGTGATATTGTACATATATCAAATATGGATAAGATATGCCGTTCAGTATAGTTTCTAGATTTTGTTTTTTTTAAAGAGAACATGGGTATGCATTATTACACTGGCTGCCAAACCTGTTATAGCTTCATGCCTTAAAACATCACTTTTAGTCCATTCGAAATGAAATCTAATCTGAAAAGTCAACAACCCCTCCATCCACAAATCACACGTTAGATCCTGATGGCCTTTCACACAGACCGTTTCTTTTTCTCGCATGCTCTTGCGAGCTAACGATAGAAAGAAATTTAGGTTTGTAATGAGATAGCAGTACAGTCAATTAGTGCAGTCCATTAGAAAGCGGCTATCTTGTTCGCACCATTACCCCTCAAACCAAAGTCATTAGAATTGGATCTATAACCGAGTCATCATGATAGGTACCTCAGAGTCAAGTCATCAAACTTCAAACAAAATTCATCCTAGCTTTATACAAAATGATTGTAGCCTTTGGGTGGTTTGGAAAGTATGGTAGATTTTAAGTGTATGTGGTTTTGGGTCAAATGCAGATTTAATTGTGTTGTAAAGTGGTAATAATGTGCAGAGATAGCTGTACTGATTACAATGGATGTGATGGTGATGATTTACATCAATAAATCAACGTATCTACCTATTCTACTTTGCTATTGTTGCACCTCAACATTGCATAACCGAAACTTAAAACACATCGCCAAATTGCTCATACCCCCCCGACCAATGGCGCCCTCCGTGACCCTTGCGTCCGAGCGCCGCCAACGTAACCTCTTCCTCTTATCTCTTCGCATCCGAACGGATAAGTTACACTAAAAATCGCTCCCAAAAGTTGAAGAGTTTTTCCTCTTTAGTCACTTTTTGGTTCGCATTTTCGCCTTTTATAATATTCTCTACGATTTCCTGTTCGTTAGAGAGTAGTTTCACTCCGTGAATTTATTTATTTATCAGTATTCTAGAACGTTTTCTTGCCGACTACTGTTACGTTTCCGCTTTCGCGTTTGCCCGTCCTCACTCCTCCGAGGCCTCGGGTGCGTGCGGGGGTAGTCGGTGGGGTGTTTTAGTCACTGGTAGTTTATTTAATTCTTTAATTCTTGTTGATAATTGCTCGTACCCTTTGTTTAATTTTCTTTCCCGCAGGTTATAATATGTCTCGCAGTTCTTATTTTCTCTTAGCAGGTTTCACGAAGAAGAAATCAAGTTCTGTCGCGAGAAAGAAGACGAAGGATTCTAGTAATAAGTCTTCGTTAGTTACGCCCCTCGGGAGCGGTGGTGACACCGCAAACCCCGGGGATGCAAATGTCAGCAGACATTTATGCGGGCAAGGCAAGCCTATGAGAATGGTGGAGGGGGCGATTTTATCTCCCCTCGGGACGGTTGCCGGAAACCCAGAGGTATTAACTCTGGGTGGAACGGGCCTTAGTTCTGCACCGCCAACAATTGTTCCGTCAGGTCTTTTGTTTGGTCGGTGCACAAATCCATCGACGGATACGAAGACGAAGGATTCTAGTAATAAGTCTTCGTTAGTTACGCCCCTCGGGAGCGGTGGTGACACCGCAAACCCCGGGGATGCAAATGTCAGCAGACATTTATGCGGGCAAGGCAAGCCTATGAGAATGGTCGAGGGGGCGATTTTATCTCCCCTCGGGACGGTTCCCGGAAACCCAGAGGTATTAACTCTGGGTGGAACGGGCCTTAGTTCTGCACCGCCAACAATTGTTCCGTCAGGTCTTTTGTTTGGTCGGTGCACAAATCCATCAACGGATATTCGGGTTGCTTCCGTGGATCCGGACTTGAACCGGTCACCGATCGGTTCTTCTGTCCCTTTGTCGGATTTGCCGGTTCCGGATTTCGGTCCGGATACCCGTGCAGCCGAGTCGGATCCTGGGGCTTCAACTAACCGCGCCTCTCCGTCGGTGCGTGTTCCGTTTTCCCGATTCGGTTTGCGGGGAGCTCCTACCGTCGGGCTTTTATCGGATAACCGTCCCGTTTCTTGGCCTTTTCCGTTACCGCTACGTCTCGTAAGAGGCGGGGTTCCCGGGACGCTGTGGCCGGTTCTTCCTCGGATTTTGTTTATCCTTCGAAGAATCCGCGCTCTGATTTTATGGCACCGTTTGCGGCTCCTCGGGGTCCGCCTTTGGTGGCTACTCTCCCTCCGTCGGTGCCTCCACCCCCGCCGGAATTTTTCAGATTGGGTGCGGGCTTTTGCTGACGCTTTTCGATCTTCGGTGCCCGAGTCGGCTCCTCCGGTTCGTCCTACTTCACTTTCGGATCCGATCGCGGTTGATTTATTTTCGGAGTTTTCCGAAGATGCATCGATCTCGCCTGAGCAGTCGCCGGTGCGGGTTTCGAGTTGTCGTATTCAGCCGGGGTCCTCTCTTTTTTGCTTCTCCGCCTCACGCTTCGTTGGGCGCTCCGAGAGGCGGGGATCGTCCCTGTTTATCTGGTCAAGATAGGGGGGGCTCGGTTGATCGTTGGGACACTGGTTCCATCGCTCAGTCGTCTGGTTCAGTTGCGGGGGATGATGCGTCTACTCCGTTTGTGTCTCTGGCGGCGGATTCGTTAGCCTTGTTTCACAAATATGTGCCCGATTCTTGTGTCGTCCCGGAGTTATCGGCGGGGCTTCCTGTCTTCTAAATCGGACTCTTCAGCGTTTCAGGGACTGTTTCTTCCTGATCTACACAAAGAAGAATTTGTGAATGCCGCAGAAGACTTGTCGTCATCGACGGGATTTCTTGAGCGGCAGGTGGACAAGTACGCTTTCGTTCCTCAGGATGCGGATTCGTATTTGTGTCCTAAACGGGTTTCTCCCAAACTTGTGGCGGTGGCCAGTCGTTTGGGGAAGAAGTTTGGGACTCGTGGTCCTTTTGATAAAAGTGACAATTTGTTGTTTGATCTTTTCTCACGGCTTGCGGTGACTTCGCATTCCATCGAGAAGTATCGTCGGGAGGCTGTGCTCACTTATTTGGGCATTCGACCGCAAGGTTCCTTCCTCCAGACCTTGTAAGAAAAGTTTGAAGTTTTCGGGTTCTTTTCGTAAGAACGTCGGCCAGTCTAAGGGCCGCCCTCAGGACTGGTACCCGGCCGAGGAGGAATACCAGGATCGTGGTCGTCCTTCGTCTCGAGGTTCTTCTTACCGTGGTGCGTCGTCTCGTGGTTCGACTTCTAGGGGTAGGTCGTCCAGGGGTAGTCGCGGGGGATTTTCATCTTCCCGGACTCCCTTTCGTGGTGGTGGGAAGTCATTCTCTAGATGATGGCTTCCCCCGAGTGCTTGGGTCTTAGGTCGGCGGGCGGCTCCGGAGATTTCTCCCGGCGTGGGAGAAGATCACCAGCGACGCATTTGTTCTGTCGGTGGTACGAGAAGGGTTCTTCATAGATTTTGTGGAACCTCTTCCGAATGGCGTCCTCCGGAGCCGCTCTCCGATCATGTCCCCTCTTTTTCAGAGTCACATTTCCTCCGAATTCGTGTCTCTGTTAGAGAAGGGGGCAATAGAAGAAGTAGACGATCACCCGTGTCTTTGTTTGTCGCCGGTGTTCGTAATTCCCAAGTGCTCGGGTTCTTTAAGAATGATTCTCAACATGAAGCGGTTTAACCTTCATTTGGGAAAGGTTCAGTTTCGAATGGATCATCTGGCAACCATCCTTTCTTCGTTGAATCCCGCAGACGTCGCGGTTTCTTTGGATCTTCGCGACGCTTATTTTCATGTGCCGATACATCAGCGGTCGCGGGATCTTGTGGGGTTTTGCCTTCCTGGGCAAATTCTACCGTTACAGAGCGCTCCTGTTCGGTTTGCGCCCTGCTCCTCGGATTTTCACGAGAGTCGTGGCGTCAGTCATGGCGTTTCTGAGAAGTCGGGGTCTTCGTCTTTTCGCTTATTTAGACGACTGGCTGTTGGTCGCAAAGTCGGAGGCTCTGCTGTTGGATCATATGCAGATTCTGATCAGCACGACTCAAGATCTCGGATTTCTCATAAATTGGGAGAAATCAGAGTTCGTTCCGACTCGCACGCCGTCTTACCTAGGTGCTCAGCTGGACATTCGTCATCAGCTGGCTCGTCCCAGTCTCGACAGGGTCGAGACGATAGTCAGGACTGCTCGGTCTCTGAGATGTGCACGTCGGGTGAAAGCCGAGCGTTGGCTTCAGTGGCTAGGGTTTCTCTCCAGTCTAGTCGACATGCTTCCAGATTGTCGACTATTGATGAGTCCCTTCCAACTCTTTCGGTTGGAGTTTTATCAGCCGAGCGTGAGTTCTCTTTTGTCGTGGATCCCCCTGTTGTCCAGAATCAAGGGTCTTCTAGGTCCTTGGCTTCGGCGTTCCTTTTTCCGTCAGGGCAAACGCTTCCGAATTCCTCTCCCTTCCGTGACCGTCACCACGGACGCGTCGCTGTTGGTTTGGGGAGGTCATTGCCAGGGGTCAATGATTTCAGGAGACTGGAGTCGTCTGGACTTTCTGTCCCACATCAATGTGTTGGAACTCATGGGAGTGTTTGCTTCGCTTCGTCACTTTCGTGCTCGTCTGGTGGGTCGTTCGGTTCTGATTCTTACGGACAACGTATCGGTGATGGCGTACATCAACAGACAGGGAGGCACTCATTCTGTGGCTCTGAACGAGTTGGCCTCTCAACTCTGGGCGTGGTGCAAGGGGGCGAGGGTGTTCCCGATTGCATCACATATCCCGGGCGAAGAGAATATCTTAGCGGACTTTCTCTCCAGAGGCAAGTGCCTTCCCTCAGAGTGGACTCTGCCTCCGACTGTCTTCAGGCAACTGGGGAGAGTGTTCGGTGTTCTCGACATCGATCTCTTCGCAACTTCGCTCAACCATCGTTTTCCTCGATATTCTCGAGAGTCCGGGATCCAGGAGCTTTTGTTCTGGACGCTTTCGCGATCCCGTGGAGGGATGGAGGGCTTACGCCTTTCCCCCGTTCGCGTTGTTTCCCCATGTGCTCTGGAAGATCAGGGAAGATCAAGCGATGATGATTCTCATAGCTCCTTGGTGGCCGGCGAGGTCGTGGTTTCAGGACCTCCTGACCCTCCTGGTGGGGACTCCGTGGTCGTTGCCGTGTCATCCGGATCTGGTGTCGCAACCTCTGTCTGGTATTCTACACCAGCGGCCGGAAATCCTCCGTCTGACCGCTTGGCGGTTATCGGGAAGAGGGCTCGTTCGTCAGGTTTCTCCGAACGTGCTGCACAATTTCTAGTCCAGAGTAGACGAGAGTCGACCAGGACGGTTTACAACTCCTGGTTGGATGCTTTTCACACTTGGTGTGAGGAGGTGGGCGTCGCCCCTAGAGAGGCGTCTTTACCTTCTATTGCTGACTTTCTGATCTCTTTGTATGACAAGGGGAGAGCTCTGTCAACGATTTGTGGCTATCGGTCTGCTATCTTCGGTTTCTTCTGCTCCTCAGCTAGCGGCTCTTTTGAAGTCTTTCTTCCTTAAGAGACCCTTCTTCAGACCTCTGACGCCAGTGTGGAGTTTACCCAAGGTTTTGGCCCTCCCTTCGAACCGCTGTGTTCTGCGACGCTTCTGCTTACTACGGTCAAGACGGTTTTTCTCATGGCAATCACTTCTGGTCAGCGTAGGAGCTCACTTCATACCCTTTCAGTTGCCCCTGGGCATATCCGCTGGGAAGGACGTGGGGTTCGTTTGATTCCCAAGGCTTCTTTTATTGCTTAGAATCAGTCTGACACGTCGGGTTCAGTGGAAGTGGTGCTTCATCCCTTGTCGGATTTTTCTTCGGTCTTCGGGGACGGACTGTGGTGTCCCGTTCGCGCCCTCAAATGGTATCTTTACAAGACGAAGCCTTTTCGCAAGTCGGATCAGCTCTTTCTGGTTTCTCGAGAGCCACTTTCGGCGGCATCTCGGGATACGATCTCCAGGTGGTTAGTTTTGGCTGTCAAGGCGGCGGGCCCTGAGGCCTTGACGCCTGGCAGGACTCCTCGTGCCCATGATACTCACAGTGTCAGTACGTCTTGGACTCTTTTCATCGGAGTTTCGGTTCAAGATATCTGTAAAGCAGCTTTTTGGAAGTCTCCAAGTTCTTTTACTGCTTTTTACCTCAAAGATGTGCCCGCGGGCGAACGAGCCTTTGTGGTCGCTTCTCTGAAGGCGGCTTCGTCGTCTATTTCTCTTTAAATTGATAAGTTTGCTTGGTTTTTACCACCCGGCATTAATCTGTGCTGGTCTTTAGCAAAGTAGAATAGGTAGATACGTTGATTTATTGATGTAAATCATGAAAATCAGTATTGATTTTATTATTTACGATATAAATCTACGTATCTACCTATTTTCCCTCCCTCCATCCCCTGCGCCTTTACCAAGGTGTGTCCTAGGGAACTCGTGATAAGAGGAAGAGGTTACGTTGGCGGCGCTCGGACGCAAGGGTCACGGAGGGCGCCATTGGTCGGGGGGGTATGAGCAATTTGGCGATGTGTTTTAAGTTTCGGTTATGCAATGTTGAGGTGCAACAATAGCAAAGTAGAATAGGTAGATACGTAGATTTATATCGTAAATAATAAAATCAATACTGATTTTCATGGTTGTGGTGATGATGATGGTGATGATGGTAGTGGTGATGGTGATGGTGGTGAAATTGAGGATGATCAATGATGATGGTAATGGTAAAGGCAATGGAGATGATGTTGATGATGATGATGATGATGATGATGATGATGATGGTAATGGTGATGATGATAATGATAATGGTGGTAGTGGTAAAGACAATGGAGATGATGTTGATGATGATAATGATGATGATGATGATGGTGGTGATGGTGATGGTGATGGTGGTGGTGATGATGATGATGATGGAGATGGAGATGGAGATGGAGATGGAGAAGGAGAAGGAGAAGGAAAAGGAGAAGAAGAAAAAGAAGAAGATCATGATTATTATTATTATTATTATTATTATCATTATCATTATCATTATAGTGATTATTAAGATATGATTGTAATGAAAACAAGGATAATGGTGATAGTAATTGTGATGATGGTGACGATGATCATGAAGATGGTGGTGATGATGGTGATGATGATGATGATGATGGTAATGATGATCTTGATGATGGTGGTGGTGAGAATTACAATTTAAACTATGTGGCTAGTAAAGAAGGACTGTATCTATCCCTTTTCAAAACCTGACATATGCTTAGTGTTATGATACTGTAACTCGAGCAAGGGTAGACCTTTACAAGTACAGTCTGCATATCATGCACGTATGTGACGAACACCTTTTATGATGATTCTCCACCATGCCTCCCTTAAAAATGGTTCGAGCGTTATCGTGTTACAGGCATCCCATTGCATCATGAAACTTCATCTGTGTAATCGATTCCTCTCCATTACTACCCTGCCGTAGACCCAGGAACCATCAAAATTCAAAACCCTTTCCCGATCCTCCACCCCCTTTTGCGGTGGGACCGACATGAATGAATGTTACAGAATTTAGGACCTTCCTGTAAGTGAAACCCACACTGAGACGTGAAAATGCAGTTTTTCAAAAAAACTTTGTGAATAATTTATATGCAATGAAATTAGCAATGTGGCGTGAGGCAACTTAATTTTTGCCTTCTGATTCATCAGAATGTTTATAAATACTTTAGTTTAAAAAAAAAAAAAATATTATATTGAAATAATTCACATAAATGTGACTGGTGGAATAATGTTATTTGATATTGTCTGTGTTCATTATCTGTAACAGGGGACACCTTTCTCTATTTTTAATAACTCGTCCTACTATCATACAATAACACATAAACAGTTTTGAATCTTTCTTTAATATTGACAAGTCAGTTATGGCATATGCAAAAGTTATTTTCTTTTTTGTACTTATGATTTCTGGTACTCTGATCTTGGCCCTTAATTGGCCACAAAAAGAACCGGGGATAGAGAATACCCATGTTTACTAGTGGACCTGGAAATAGCATGAACTTTTAACCCCCTTCAGAGATATTTTTTTTCAAACTGGCAAAATAAAATTGTGGATGGGAATTCTACTTATACTTACATTTAATTTCCCATGGCAATGAAATTGTACTTGAAGATTCATTAGAAGCTGAAAAAAAGAGATACTGATTTTGTTTCCTCCTGGCAGTGAGATATCAAGACCTGTTGTGATTAATCTCCTAATTTCTCAGTGACACCAGCTAGCAGGGATGATGCACAAGTCTGGAATTCTATTGCGGAAGTCAGAAGGGGGAGAGGGATGGAGGGGTCGATTGGTTACAGGGGAAAAAGGATGGTACCTCTAGTCAAAATTTGCTCAGATACATGTTGCGCACCCCACTCCCATCTTGCCAAAATTGTTTGCCTACAACCCCCCCCCCCACCCTGTTGATTTGAGAACCCTTTTCTTTGCATGTCAGGGATTTTGAGACATACTTGTGCCACCTTTGAGTCAATAATTCTGGAATCGCCACTGTGTTAGAGGATTTTTTAATTTTATTTAGGGGGGGGGGGGGACAGATAAGTTAAAGTACAACTGAAATAGAGAGTCTTAGTAAGCTTCACCCTGTATAAATCAAGAGGAAAATTCTTTCATATTCAAGGAAGCAAAATGAGTATTAAACAAAAGAAATCTGTTTAATTGACTGAGGCTGGCATCCTGATGGAAAAAGGGTATGGAGACTGCTCTACACGGTTGAGAATATTTGTATACTTTTTAAAATGTAACAAAATACAAGATAACAGCTTTAATAGACATGGACATGATGGAAACAAAATACAATGATGAATATCAATAAAAACAAACTTTAAAAAATAACCTCATTTATGATAAAAAGTAGGAAGATATTTATGAAGACATGTATCAGCAAAAATAAAATGTCAAAAGAAAAAGTAAACTTATAATGCAATATAAATATATCAGAAAAATTAGAAGATTGTATAATGTGAAATCATGTCTGAAAAGAGCATAAAGAAAAAGAATAAATAAATGAACATGAAAAACTGAATATCCGAATAAACATCGAGCCTCATGCTATGATTATGAGGTCATGTTTTAATTTGAATAACCCGGTTGCGAAAGAGGTTGTCCGTAGATGAAAATGAAACCTATATTCGCCAAAGAATTCTCCCACACAGCATTGGCGAAATTGAATGACGCTTATGCATTTTCATATTCACTGAACCCAACTCTAATTTGAATGTGTATGTTCAGAAAATTCAGTGTCTCGAAACGAAATCGAACGCAAATGCAAAGTTTAAAAATGAAACAAGGGAGCAACGATTGGAGAAAATTTGCTCGAACATGAATGCACGTTAATGAAATTGATTGCTGCTATGACAAAATTAGCCGGGGAAAACAAAGCAAAGGAAAGAAATGAAAAATGAATTCTTGATGATAATTACATCTTAAAGTGCTTTTAGGGCTTAAATGTACCTAAGATGACAAAAAGATGGAAAAAAGAGGAAAAAAGAGGAAAAAAAGAAGAAAAAAGAAACAGATTGATGGCATAGATTCCATTGGGGGCATAAGTATCGAATGTGACTAAGATAAGAATATATTTGTGTCATTCTTCTTCCATTACATGCTAGAGGGGGTATAGATTTCTCTGTAACACTATACATTCATCAGTTTAATACAAGATACAATATATCTTTTACATGCTCCTGTGTAAAAAAAAAAAGGGTCAGTGAGACTTTCTGCATTTTAACAATAGAATTAATAATGATGCTGAACATGACATGCTAGAGGGGGTATAGATTTCTCTGTAATGCTATACATTCATCAGTTTAATACAAGATACAACATATCTTTTACATTGCCCCATGTAAAAAAAAAGAAAAAAGGAGCAGTGAGACTTTTTTTGCATTTAAACAATAGAAATCACAATAGTGCTGAACAAAGTGAGAGAAAGAAGGATTATTCATAGTAAATGGACGTCATCATTGAAAGTATAGTAGCCAGGATTTTACAGAGAATAATCATAATCACAAAAATAATCATCTTGAAAATTGTTATTCTCTTTTTTATGACACTGCACTTGAATGGAGCAGATGATTTGGTTGTGTTTGCTGTGAAACCGTGATCATAAGTACATTCATACATGAATCATACATATTAGTTAAAAAATAACATGGGAGCAGGAGTTAGAAAAAAAACCAGTAGAATATAATATTGAGCTATTTTAATTTAACTGTGAACTGTAACCTGTAACCAGTATGCACTGTAGGGAGCAAATTGATCAGAATTAGGGACTCAGGTCAGAGGTCAAAGGTCATATAGGTAATTTACATGTGATTATAGGCTTTTCAATCTCACCGTGATATTAAAAGAATAAATCAAGCTATGATCTTAACTGAATTTAGGTGAAGGCATCTTGGAGACGCAATTGCTTTTGTCTTATAATACTTATATTTATTCCATGTGATATTTTTGGAATGATTATGAATGTAAATGTTTCATTTTGTAAATTCTTTTACTTCTCTTTCCTTTATGTATCCAGGCTATAGCACTCCCGCCCATTGCCCGATGGCCCTACCAGAATGGGTTCACATTCTCTACCTGGTTCAGAGTGGAGCCCATCAATACCAACATTGAGAGAGATAAACCATACCTATACTGGTAAGAAATGTAGTCATTATGCGCCCTTTGACATACAAAGTTACAATTAATCGTAACTTTCCAAAATTAATTGTATCTCCTTCAAATTAATTGTAACTTTAATTCATAGTAACTTAGGGTTAATTTTTCTATGTCACAGATAAACACCTTGTACAATGCATGGCAAGATATGATAAATTGCAGCAGGATTGGAGCTAGATACAATAGATTTTTATGATTGATTGGAAGTTGATTTTAATTTTAAAGGGCTCTGGTTAGAAAGATGGGTTTCTCATCTACACATGCATTCTCTGCTTCTATATAGTATGAAAATGTGAGCTGCTTGTATGCTTTGTAGCACTCTTGCTGTTTTATATTGTAAGTTTAATGATTGCAAAAAATGATGTCTGAATTATAGTCATCAGCATCTGTTGCAGCAATATAACTATTGTGGTGATTCTTATGGTCATCACCATCATTATAACCATCATCATCATCATCATCATCAACTGTATCACCATCACCACCACCACCTTTCCACCACCACCATCACAAGATACAATGCAATGCATTAAAATATGTCTATGACTATGACTATGACCACAACTGCAACTACACAAAATCACAAAAATAATCCATTTCTTTTCATATTCCAGCTTCCGAACAAGCAAAGGTGTTGGATACTCTGGTCACTTCATGGGGTCGTGCCTGGTTGTGACCTCTGTCAAGGTCAAAGGTAAAGGGTTCCAGCACTGCATCAAGTATGACTTCCAACCAAGAAAGGTGAGAAGCACAATATATCTTTTTTTTTTTTTTACCTTTGCCCCAGATTTTCTTGTTCATCCTTGCCCTAGCTCTTTCTTGGGTGCAGTAGCCAAGCATCATTATTGGTAACCTTGAAATTTCCTGTGAAGAAATTGAAAGAGAGAGAGATTAGGCCTGTCTTCATCAGCCTGAGTTGGCCAAATAGCCCGCTATTTTGTGATCCTGGAAATTAGCCCGAAGTCACAAATCGCGTCTTCATCAGCTCAAAACTTGAGCTTAGAGAAGTTTGCTCAGTGTTTGCGCATAGTGCGAGTCTTCAGGCTGGTGAAGATGGAACCACAAATAGTGGGCTATTTTGTAAACTGGCCCTAGATATCTTCACCTGCCAAATAGCCCGCTATTCGTGATCGGGCTAATTTCCCGAATCAGAAATAGCGGGCTATTTAGCAAACTCGAGCTGACGACAACAGGCCTAAAGAGAGAGAGAGAGAGAGAGAGAGAGAGAGTACAGAAGGAGAGACTGAAATGGCAGCATCAAAATTAGCTCCTGTCACCGTTATGGCTGTCTATCCAGGCTTTCTGGAACTGATCAAAATGTGCTCTGAATGCCTGTCTTGTATCTTCTAAAGGCCACTCCAAATCAATTGAAGGTCATTGGATAATTGAATATATGTTTGCAGATTTGCAATTAATAAAGATCAGACACAACTCTGCGAGGACAATGAAAAGAGGTCACAATTTGTACATGAACCTGTACTTTCCTTTGTAATTGAGAATTCTATTTGAGAGGATAGACAATTAGTACATTTTCCTCAGAATAATCATAATACAGGTCAATCACAACTCTGAAAGACTATCAGGTACAAGTGCGGGAAAGCATATGCAATGTAAATTGGAATGTTTTCCTCTCATAAAAGGGGATAAAATTCCATTTAAAGAAGGGGAAGGAAAGAGTTTTTGACATTTTGTGACAAGTCTACCTACATCAGGATAAAGTTTCCCAGACCCTGTCATTCCATCACCAATAGAGCTAATTGGCTGGTGCACAAAAGAACACATTTTGATTAAAGTGTGGAGTTACAACCGGGGGATGAAAATAGCCACTAGAGGGGCATCGAATCACCTCGTAGTGCAGTCAGGGTGAAACGTCCAAGAGATCCATTCCTCCCTCAATGTAATATTTCGGGGCATTTAGACAAGAGGAATTTTTTATATTTTTCAACTCAAATTATCTTAATTAAAGTTATCTTTTTGTATGAATACATGTCTATTCATGTATTCATATCCCGTGTGAAAACCACAAATTTCCATAGCTAAAAGCATGGGGCAATGAAGATGAACCTTTTGAGCCTTATGACCCTTATAAAGAATGTCGTATAGAGAATTACTGTATTGTGAATGGTGCATACATATGGGATAAGAATATTGTGTGAAGTAATACCATTTACAAAAATTGTTTTGGGTAAGTTCATTTTATACGGTATGTACATGTATAATAATGTCAGCTTATGTCATTAGCATTGCTCGAGGGTATGAAATAATGGCTGGTGCCGTACTTATCGGCATCTGTTCACAATAAGCTTGCCCAGTCACTCATTCAGTAGGATATTCAGAGGGCCAATAGACCCTCTTTTATAAGTTTTCTTGTGGAAACGATGCTTAAAGATCTGTTTCACTATAAAACATTCGGACTAGGAAAAGTGAATATTTGTTTTGAACCTTATAAAGAATGTCATATAGAGAATTATTGTATAGTGAAGGGTATGTACATGTACATGTAGGATATTGCTCAAAAGGAATACCTGAATAAAGGAAAAGTGAATATTTGTTTTGTTTTGTAGCTTCATGTATTAAGTTTACTGGTATGTGACAAAATTTGGTAGTGTGAATGGGGGTGGGGGGGGGGGGTAGGATTGATTCAGGCAGGCAGTCAAGGAGGCATTTCCAAGTCTTTTGTTGGAGTAACATATTCCGTCTTGTGAGACGTAATGAGAGCTCCTCCATTCCTACTCCATTCATGTGTATAGTTTACTTCCACTGAGAAGTAATTAAACCTTCTCCTCATAGTGTCTGACATATGATACTTGCTATAATACTATATAAGAGTAAAAAGAAGTTGCTTTAATCATGCAATATGAGATCTTAATTGTTGATTGTGATGTCAAATTGACTTGCCGGTAAGATCCCTGTCGTACTCTTTCATCCTTTTGAAATATTTTTGTTTGGCTTCTCGTTCTGTGAGAAACCATTGACATCTGTTTTATTGATTCTTATCTGATCTTGCTGTGCTAGGGCATATTTCATATCCAACTTTTTTCTTTGACAAACTCAATATTACAATATCATCTAGGAAAAAGCCAAATATATATTGTACACAGTAGAATAACACACCTACAGTACACATTCAATATTCATTTGTGATTTAAATTGGAGGTCCTAGCTCTGATTTCAGGGGTACATGGTGACGGTGGTCCATGTATACCATGATGGAGGGCAAGTGAGATTTCAATTGAAAATTGACATTACAAAACATGACCCAAAAATACATATCTGGTTACATTATACAGAAATAAATAGATAGCATACTTCTTCCCAAATAATACCGAATCGTTATAATTGATATGTAATTCCTCATTTTACTGGTACATGGTCACAGTTGTCCACATGTATAATAGGATGAGTGAGATTTATGTAAAATCATGATAAGAAAATGAAGCAAGATTACATATATGGTAAAATTGTACATTTACAAGAACAATACTGTACCGGCATTGGTTTACATGTATTTTGCAGTATTATGTATGTGCTCTAAACTTGAGGTGTTTTCTTCTTCTTCTGTTCTCAGTGGTACAATGTGACAGTGGTGCATGTGTACAACCGATGGAGGACCAGCGAGATCAAGTGCTACGTCAACGGTACTCTGGTGTCTTCTGGTGAGATGCAGTGGTATGTCAGCACTAGTGATGTAAGTACTCTTAATTAACCCCTTGACTTCTGAATTATCCAATTACCATAGGCCTAATACAGGGACCACTCGACTCCCGTATGTACAAAGGATTCAATTATTTTACTTTTAAAGGCCCACTGCACTACTTGTAGCTACCTGCGCCCTCTTACAACAAACAATGCCTAATCGGTGACCATTGGTCCCCCATGATCCTATTTTTCTTATGTTAACTGAGAGCTGAGTTGATGAGATAACCACCTGTCCAGTGACCTTGCAGGGCGCTCTAATCCCTCCTGTAAACTATGGCAGATAAGCTTTAAGCTTCATTTGATCATTTTCTCAACGATTGATATTAGTACTGGAGTTAGCTTCAATTACCTGCATAACAACTCACAATTTATGTTGATGTCCTACTTGATAGCCACAATGTCTTTCCTTAAAATTAATAAGCAGTACATTAACCATACTCTTTACTTATAAATTGGTTGAAACTTTTGTGTCTCTATAATTGGCTAAAGCGGTCAGCCCTTAAAGTGACACCTTTTTGAGCCCCAGCATATACATGTACTTGTATTTCAAAGCAGAACTTTCATTAGTTGAATATGAATTATTCTTCAGAAGCAGTTTAAGCGTAAGACATTGTACATCATAAACAACAATGTGATGAAAGAATGAACAAAGGGATAGAAAGAGAGAGAGAGAGAGAGAGAGAGAGAGAGAGAAAGAGACAGACAGAGAAAGGGAGAGAGAGAGAGGGGAGGGAGATAGAAACATAGAGAGAGACAGAGAGAGAGAGAGAAAAAAAAGAGGGAGAGAGAGAAAGAGAGAGAGAGAGATGATGGGAAGAAGAAAAAAAAGATTATACTTTAGACCAAATAGAAAATGTGATCATTTTACTAAAAAATTTTATGACATCCTTTCCTTTCCTGACAGCCATATGACAAGTGTTTTCTTGGTTCGGCGCCCACGGCAGACAAGGAGAGAACCTTCAGTGGCCAGCTGTCATCTGTGTATCTCTTCAGTGAAGCCATATCACCGCAGTGTATCCATGGAATATACCTCTTAGGCCCAAACTACAGGGTAAGGAAATGTCAGACTGACTTAGAGAGAAAAGAATAAAGATAGCGTTTAGAAGAAAGAATCAATCACATTCGGTATCTTATTTAGTATTTTAAATACAATGTAGCTGCAGTAATTTGGAGCAGTCCTACGCATGGAAATATTATCTTTCGCCATTTAAGCCAAGTCAATTTATTTTGCCTCATTGCTTATTCATTGCTTAACCAGTTCTAATATTCTTCTGGTTCTAAATCCTTATAACACACAGTTTCATTATTCCAATTTTGCAACATACATGTAATTAAAAATGCAGTATATGCAGAGAGCTTCAGCAAAATATCAGCACTCAGCATTCACCAAGGAAAGGTATCATACTTGAGTGGTTATAAACTTGACTTGGGTCCCAAAGTCCTTCGTTCAGATTCTTACTCAGCTCTAATGTTCTCTAGGCAAGATATGAAGCTACATTTGTCACTATTGACCCAGATGTTCCTGGTTGAATGTATTCCTTGAAGTGCATTGTGTGCTCATAAATGTTGCTGAAATAGAAACTGAGTATTAATATACCCAAAGTCCTCTAGAGGCTCATAAATTTTCGTGCTTGACATACATGTGTAAGTGTGCTCAACAAAAGGGAGATATTGTTGTTAGCATAATCTTTACCGTAAATCTCTGTGTATAAGACGCACTCCCAACTTTCTTTCTTTTTTTCGGCGGAAAAAAGGTGCGTCTTATACACAGAGATTTACGGTAATATGAACATGTAAATCTGTTATTTTTGCTCATCAGAGTCACTTCAAGTTCCCATCAG
Source organism: Strongylocentrotus droebachiensis (assembly GCA_035222895.1). Classification (NCBI taxonomy): domain Eukaryota; kingdom Metazoa; phylum Echinodermata; class Echinoidea; order Camarodonta; family Strongylocentrotidae; genus Strongylocentrotus; species Strongylocentrotus droebachiensis. The sequence continues at coordinate 667,340 of JAVYIG010000053.1, forward strand.
AGAGCGATGTGAGCCTTCCAGATCAGTTCAAGAAGGTCCTGTACGACGGCAAGCTGACCAACAGCATCGTGTTCCTCTACAACCCTGCGGCTACAGAGTCTCAGCTCTGTCTGGAATCCTCGCCCAAGGGCAACCCCTCGTTCTTTGTGCATTCTCCTCACGCCCTCATGGTTCAAGTATGTACAGGCACTTGTCCTTTTGGAATCATCAAATTTTTAAAATGTGTTCTAGGGCAGGGCTTTTGTTGGGGGGGGGGGGGGGGGACACTGGTTCATAATGCTTATGATACCAACATCATAATGCTAATCTCTGCCAATCTCTGCCAATCTCTTGTTTATGCTTGAAAACGTCACATACAGCTGTATTTCTTGGTATTCATGTAGATTATGTTTGGGTTATTATCCAAAGTAAGGAGAAGGAAAAGAAAAAGTTATAGGAAGATGAATGAGAAGAAGAGGAAAGAGAAAAGGAAAGAGCAAAATAGAGAGGAGTAGAAGTGGAGAGAGTTAGAAAGAGAAAAAGAGAACAAGGAAGAGTAAGAAACCTAGAGTAGAGTAGATGAGAAAAGAGGAAAAGAACAAAGATAAACCAATGGAAATGAGAAGGCATGAGTACTGGATCAAAAAAAGAGCAAATCAACTGAAAAAGTTAAAGAAGCTACATAATAACACACTTTCGTTATTTATTGATAGCAAATAATGAAATTCAAAATAATTCAAAACCCTCATTTCTTGTAGGATGTGCGAGCGATCGTGACGCACTCCATCCACAGCACATTGCATTCCATCGGTGGTATACACATGCTGTTCCCTATCTTCACACAACTAGACTTCATCCATCAAGAACTCAGTGCTAAAACTGAAGAGGAGACTCCTGCAGTATGGTAAGAGGCCTACTCGACCACAATTATCAGGATGCCCCCTTCCCCTTCCCCATGCTATCTTACAGGGATGCCAGTTTTCAGACCATAGTTTTTTGGTGTACAAAATAGCTTATTCTAGGTGATTTTCAGGCCCTCTGATTAATTCTAACTGGCATCCCTGTATCTCAGTACTAACAAATGGGTGGGGAATAGACTGAAAGAGCTTCATGTATCATGTCCATGTCTCATGCACTACCTGAATTTAAAATGGGAAAGGCATCTTCAATCTACTAATGATTCAGGGAGAGGGTGAGAATATGGTTATGATACAAGTGCACGGCTTCAGTATTACATCACCACATCTCAGTCTATGTAGTAGATGTGACAATGTTCTTTTCTCCTTCATGAGTACCCTGAGATGTGGTCGGACATTTGCTCTGGCCACATTTGAATCAATAATATGGAGTAAAGACTTGGACTGTGAATCGGGTTTTGGATAGGTAAAGTGTTAGGGCTCGGATGAGGGTTTATATGTATTGTTGTGCCTAGGGTTGAAGTTAGAAATTCAAATAGTGTAAGATATTGACCCGTTGTGCTTGGTACACGGTTGAACAATCCTTAAAAAACATTTTGTTGGGGTGCATCTGTTCTCCTATTCCATTCAACACTTTCCCCTGAAGTGAGCCCCTGAGCAATATGCCAATCTTTTTCCCCCTTCCTGCAGTCCTCTGCTATTAGGGTTACTGTGTGATCTACTGAAGGGTTCTATGTCAACTCAACAACAGATGGTCCATGGGCGAGGCTTCATCATCCTAGGCTACATCCTACAGAAGGTAACATATCCACCCTTATACATTGAAACCTGTCTATAAAGACCCCACAAGGGAAACAAGAAAAGTGGTCTTTATAGCCAGGTGGTCTTTAGGTTTCTTTAGTACATGTTTCAATGAGAAACCATTTACAAGGGAAACAAAAAATTGTGGTTTTTGTAGACAGGTGGTTTTTCAAAACAGGTGGTCACTATTAGGTTTGACTGTATCAGTATCATCTGCTATGAGCCAAAAGGGCATTAACATATAGCTTTGCATAGAGTGAACACCCTTCTAGCTTACAGCACACAATATATCCTCAGAATTTATAGAAAAAATTGAGTTCTTGTAATGAAAATGCATGTCAAGGATTTTGTTGGGGGTCCAGTGAAATGTTAACAGAATTTACAAAAATGTTGCTGCAAAGCTTGTATATTGATAAACTCTACCATGTATACTTGCATCCAGGACCATGTTTAACAGCTAAGGCTGAGGAGCCAGATCTTCCAATCTTACATGCTGAATCTCTTCAATCAGAATGCTATTATCAAACCAGTTCCGTTCTTGGGGTTGCTCGCAAAAGTGTATGCCTCTACTCCATGTACATGTAGGTCTAGTTTGATTGTAATAACTTGACATTTGTATCAGAATATGATTATTTAGCAGGTACTACCCACATCTGCTGCATGCATGTCTCTGCATTGGAAGTACTTGGTAAATGATGATCATGCTTTGAGCAACATCATAATCAACTTGCATTTTGCACCTTTCTTTCAGGCCTCTCCTCAGCACATGACAGGTACAGTCCTGGAGCTGTTCTTAGACTTGGCCAAACACTTCAACAACCTACCCACTGGGATCCAGCTCCTACGTCATCTTGTGGACCACATCCTCTTCAATCCATCCCTATGGATACATACCCCTATCAAGGTATGATCCCATCTTATAGTCCAGTGTTGCTATGATTCAACTCCTGTGGGAGTGCCCTATAGATGTTCAGAAAGATTCATTGACAATAACTTGTGGAATTTAAGCCCCCAGCCATATGTTCCTAGAAAACTATCCCCTTGGAAAATTACCCACAAGTTGAAACCATCCTAGGTGAATTTCCCCTGGACAGTTGCCCTTAGACAACTAATCCAGACAACTACACCAGAGGAAAACTGCTACGGACACTCCTTTTAATTATTGGATGTCTTTAATATGAATTATATTGTTATCTGACTTACGATAGGCATGTATGTTAAATCACTTTAATAGTTGAACTTAGGAGAATTTGAGTTTTTTTTAACTTGGCAGGAAAAACACAACACAAGCTGTTTTCTTAGGGCTTTCTTTATGGTTGATTGCAGACAACTGATTACGAGTTTTGTTCTGCTACCAAATTAATTCCCTGATCAACGCCCTGGATAACTATGAAGTGATGCTGTTAACAAAACATTGTGTTCATATTTAATTTTCATTTTTATTTAGGTCCAGATTTCGCTCTACACATTCCTTGCCAACGAGTTTGTGGGTCAGGCATCCATCTACACCAATATCCGTAGGGTCAGCACGGTCCTTCAGTTGATGCACACTCTCAAGCACTACTACTGGATCGTCAACCCAGAGAACAGGAGTGGAATCGTGCCAAAGGGCTTAGGTATGAACACACCCATAGGAAATGCATGTAGTATATGATGCCTCTTTCACATGAATGTTTTAATCTTGCCACATTAAGTTTGAATTATTGTGTATGAATGCATACTGGAGTGTTGTTTTCTTCTCTGAAAAGTGAATATGTGATGGACTTGGGCATTAAGATGTAAATCAGATCACCAGGAATCATGGAAAGTAGTGATGCCTCTTTCACATGAATATTGTAAACTGGCCTCATTTAGTTTAAATTATTGTGTATGAATGCATACAGAAGTGTAGTTTTAGAAGAGTTAAATAGAAATACCAATACATGTACATGTATGTTGGAAGCAAGGAAACCATTATTCTTCATTGAATTTGAGTGGAATATGTAGAGACACGTAGAATGGTACTTGCATTGATCTCTTAACTATTTTAGCAAACAATAAAGGGAAAAATCCCTTTTCTGATAGCGGAGTTATAGTCATAATCATGGGGACTATTGTATGTCTAGACTTTTGGTAATGGTAATGATAATGATTATTAAATTCCTGTTTTATACAATGTATGTCCAACTGCAAGAAACTGATTGAATCACTCCAATGTAGTCTTCTTGACTGTAGATAGTTTTTTTGTTCACAATGGTCCCAAATGCATCAGAGATAGAGTGGGTCTTAATAAAACTATGTTCCCAAAATTATTGAAATGGGCAGTACAGAATGTGCCTGAATATCATTAAGGTACTTATGGATTGAAATCCCTTTCATTAAAAGAAACAAAAATGAAAGAGAGATAATAGTGGATTATTTTTCTTGTTGTTTTTTTTCTTCAGAAGGTAATCGGCCGAGCCTTGATGACCTCTTGACACTGAGGGCGCTTATCCTCCGTGTCACCAAGCAACTGATTCTCAAGGAGAAGTCTGCTAATGACGAGGAGCTTCAGATCATTCTTAACTATCTCATGACCATGCATGAGGTAAGAATACTACTAACTGGAATTACTGTGTAGAATGACATATGAAGTAGAAGTAGTAAGCAAAGTAGTATTATGCTGTAGTAGAAATAGTAGATATGCATTAAACACAGTATTAATAGTCTTTGATCTTTGAAAAAAGAAAGAAATCTATTTGTGCAATGTAAAATGAAAGAGATTTTGTGTGTGATCATGTTGGAATTAGAGCTGAGTCAATCAGGAATTACATGCTGACATCAAGTTGGCCCTACCATAAAAATAGATTGACATATGAAGTAGAAGTACATGTAGTAAGCAAAGTAGTATACGCTGTAGTAGAAATAGTACACCTGTAGATATGCATTAAACATATTAATAGTTTTTGATTCTTGAAGAACTCATGTGTGATCATGTAGGAATTAGAGCTGAGTCAATCAGGAATTCCATGCTGGCATCAAGTTGGCCCAAACATAAAAATAGAATAGCGAGAGAAAGAGATCTGTGAACTGCTGAGTAAAATTCAATAAAGAATGATAAACAACTAACGACTCTGACCTGTCTTGGGAGCAAAGAAAATATACATGTATTATACCCATGCTCTAGATAAAAATATTGGACTCATATTTTTAAGCTACTCCTCAATAAAGTGATTTATTCTTTCTTTTATAATTAAGATTAGGGATAGTGTTACTTACTTCAGGAGAAATGAGAGCAAGGGATGACATGGAGTTGCCACTTATTCTTTTTCTCCTATAAAAAACAACATTTGAATGGAAAGGATTAAGTAATATTAAGTGTTAAAAAAATGGGATTATTGATAGATATTTTGCGAAGATTTCCTCATATTTTCTTTCTTCCTCAAATGGTTTTGTAAACTGACAAGATCAAACATAATGAAACAAAATCCTCTTGGCAGTGTAAATTGCAAAGGAGATTATTTAATCACTTCGCTTGAGCAAATCTGGTGAATTACAAGCCATTGTCAGATGATTTTATCATGAGGGTTTGCTTCCCTTTACAATTTTTTTTGGAATGGTGGGGGCACCCAACCCTTTATATTTTCCCTGGCCAAGAATGCCAGATGCCAGAAATGATCACTACCTCATGGCAATGTTATTTAATCTTATTCCAATGTAGATGAGATCAGAGGGGGTTGATGAGATAACAGTGGTAAGCTGACGATTGTGTGCCATTGATTCCAAACATAGCATGCCATATCATAACATGCCTTATGGCCGCAGTGCACCTTAATTACCTGACTATGTCTCGAGTTTGAAAGGATTTGCAGCAGCTTTAGATATGAACTATTAGATTTGTAAAAAAAAATCCTGGTTACGGTCACATATGCTTATGCTATGGTCACATTACCCAAAAGTAGACTGCTCGGCGGCCGAGCGGCGAGTTTTTAACCAATTCTGCCCGGCGGCTGCCCGGCCACCGAGCGGCGGCCGCCCAGGCACCGCTCGGTTTTAGGTCATCGCTCGGTCGCCGCTGAAGTTTTAGCGCGGAGTTAAAATTTGAGCGGTGCCTGCTCACTTTTCACTCGCCGCCCAAAATACGCTCGGTGCCTGGGCGGTCGCCGCCCGGGCACCGACCTAATCGCTGGGCGATGCCTAATTCCAGCAGGGACCGAGCAGGCTACTGATCGGTCGGTCGCTGCTCTGATTTGTGACCATAGCTTTTGATAAATAGTATGTTGAAAATGGCGGTGGTATCGTCCTGTCGATGAAAATGATAGATTGGTTTACAAATGTAGTGACATCGTACCAGTTGCATAACTGCAATCAACTTGTAGCAGATTATATAGCTTAGAATACCCCACCATTTCAATATTGAATATCTAACAACCGTTCTGTACCCCTATCAGGAAGAATTTACATATCTAAATTTTCATATCTAATTTTATTCCAAATTTTTGGCTGTAAAAATTCAGTTGCAGTCAGGTTGTAAGATGTGTGATGGGCTTTCCAATGGTTGAGCATCTCATTTTTTTAAAGTGATGTTGGCTTTCCTTAACATTGCTCTACACAAAAAATGACATTTTATGGCTCGTTTCATGTCATCATTCTCATAAAATGTCAACGAGTCGGGTGCAAGTGCGAATGAAATGAACTATTGGGCAAGATTGCATCTATTGTGTGGTTTGCTTGTTTGAAGAAATTTTGATTCTTTTGCTGGAGTAGCAGTTTCAGTGCTTGAAGTGGCTGGTATATCAAGATGAAAAGTATTCATAATTTATTGAATTTTTTATTTATTTTAAAGGACAAATCATTATGCTTTGAGTGTGGTTTATCTACTTCCATTTTCCCCTTTAACAAGAAAATTATGCTTTTTTTTAATAGAGAAAACAGAGAATGCATGTATATTTTAACATATTCATTAAAAGTACCTTGAGTTGATCAAACAAGTCAATAGAAAAATTGATTGTATCTGGTGAATTTATTTCCCAAACCTTTGTTATTCACAATATGAGAGCCTGTTGGTTAACTCAATTTATTGACTTTTATTAATATAACAGTTGCATACTATGGTACATGTCGACTGTACATGTAGTAGGGCATTCAAAACTGTAGTTTATCACATGAACTTTTTAAGAGAACTAATTATTCAAATATTTCTGATTCTTATGGGTTTTACTTTTGTTCTGAATTCTTACCTCTAAAATGCATGTGGAATTTGCTATGGTATTTTTCCATTTCTAGACTTAAATTTTCCTTTGATGATTTGACTTAGATCTACATTTAAATCTGCTGTTAATTTCAACTTCTGTACTGTATGTTAATCAATGGATGGACCGAATGCAAGCAAGGCCCATGTTATTTTAGCAGTGTTTGATTACATCTTGTGATGGTCAATGCTTTGAGAAACGGGGACATTGAGTATCGAGTCATTCTAAGAAATGTTTGAATGAAGCTGTATCGAGTATCCGATGTAGTTGTTCTGAAAACCAGGATACATGTAAGGAGATCCCCTCGCCTAAAGCCAAATCAAAAGTCAAGCGGCTGAGCTTAGAGTCGGCAGAATTCTACTTGACGTGGGAATGTGTGAAAAAAGAAAAAAAAAATCAAGAATTTTCAACTGTAATTGCAAGAGCTTCTAAAAGGCATTGGAACTCTGAATAATTAGCACATTTCATGATTCTCATTGTTTAAAATCGACATATTTCAATCATGTCAACTTAATTTTCCTCTGATTTTTGGGGGTCTCAATTATTTTGTTGGAAAGGGAGTACTGTAAAGAAAAGAAAAAATTCAGCTTTTTTTTAATGTAGCTTTTATATAATGATGAAATTATTTACTTTAAATTTAAATTTAAACTATGATGGTACTGTACTAGGTTTGAATACTGTGCATGTACATATACATGTCTATCATTAAAGCATATCAGTTTTCATTAACACAATTAAATTCTCAATTAATCAAATCATATAATTGAATGTTTAAATGCTGAACTGCTCATCATATTGTGTCATGAATCACCAAATTTGATTGAATAATAGAGTACTCATGCACATTTCATGTCAATGCATCATGTTATTCCAATATATGAAGAAGGACTATAGTTATGTTAATTTTTTCTATTAATCAAATAGTTATGATTAATTCATTTTCGTTAGGGGTGTTCAGGAAGTGCATGTAATTATCAAGATACCAAACACACTACAATAAATTTGAGTTCATTATTTCATATGAAAGTCATTTTAATTATAATTATTAACTCTGAGAAGAACATGCTAGATACATAATCATACATACAAAGAATGAAGCTACATTTGTACATGTGTGTACCACTGGACGGGACTTGTGTAGTGACTCAATAAGAAGAAGAAGGGGGTATCATTTGCTAATAAAATTGTTATGAATGGAAAAGTTCCTTTTTGTTTCAATCATTCATTCGTAATATATATGAGGCTAATTTGACCATTCCAAATATGTTTCAATGACACGTTTCTTTCCAATATCCATTTAAGGCTCAACAAATAATGTGTTGATTTGGAGCATGTACATAATGTACATTTATATTCATTTGACAGCATGGTGAAACAATAGAAGCTTTATAGCAGCTTGGCTGCCTGCTTGCAGTGAAATGGCACCTTGCAGTTGTTATGAGTCACCATATCAAATTACGTTTTTTCTTTCTATCTGTTTTCATTCAGGATCTCAACTTGAAGGATGTTCTTCAACTCTTGCTTTCTCTGATGGCAGAAAACATCAATGGCTTGGCAGTCGCATTTGACAGGAAAAATGGCATCAGGTATTCAGAAATTTCAGATCTCTAATCAAAGAATATCTTGTATTCACAATATCAATTCATTAAAATTTGCTAGAAAACAAACTACAATGTATCTACTGATATTAAGTGCGGTGTAATATGTCATTCAGGATGAATCTGTCAATTCAAAATTTTGGGAAATAGGAAATTGTTCTATCAATCAAGCGCTGAGTATGGAAACAAAACATACGTAAAATTCTCGAATTCCACTTCTATAGGTTTCAAATCTCTTTGGTTAGTGTTTGTTTGTCATTCAATTTTGTTTAAATATCAAGACTGTTATATTGTCTCTAGCCTTCACATGCTTTCTGCTACCCATTGATGTATCAACCATTCTGATGTATTTGTATTGTGATTGTCTGTCAATATTGTTTGATTTCATGATAAATCTATGAATGTAAATATGAAACATTAAGTAAATATGAAACATATAAATATGAAACATTATAAAAATATTAAACATTATGTAGAAATGAAACATTATGTAAATATGAAACATATAAATATGAAACATTATAAAAATATTAAACATTATGTAGAAATGAAACATTATGTAAATATGAAACATTAAGTAAATATGAAGCATTATGTAAATATGAAGTATTATGTAAATATGAAACATTATGTAAATAATCTCTTTCTTTGAACCATCGTTGATATCCTTTTTGATCTGCTTGTATCCCAGGACTGTATTCAAGCTGTTGGCCTCAAGCGATGAAGCTGTTCGCGCTCTCTCCCTCAAATGTCTCTCCCTCTTCCTCAGCAGACTCCCACACAAGTAAGTGGACCTTTGAAGAAAAAAAAAATGAAGGACACTTCTAAGAAGGATTTGCAGGACTATTTTTGTTTGATACAATTGTATTTTACAGGAAAACGTTTGATGATTTTAACTGTGTTATTCAGGTTATTGGACAGCGCACTTGCAAGATTAGTTATCTAAAAAAATACTTAAGATTATAGGGGATCATCTTTAATATATAAAGAATTATGCATGTATCTGACATATGATTCATTTTAACGAATTACTTGAAGATTTAAGTTGTAAGTAGGTCTTGTTAGATCCTAACAATAAATACTGGTACTATGAATAGTCATTTCTATTTATGTTTAGCTTTTTACACTATATACATGTAAGTTAACGTAATCAATGCAAATATTGCAGTTAATTGTAGATCCTTTCCTTATCCTGCATCTTTTGGCTTGTGGAATGCCTAATAATAATTTCAGTCAACAGCATAATATTTTAAAAATCCCTCAAAATCAAGCACAAGTGATTGGTTGAAATTCAAGATACTTCTTTATTTTTAGAGGTTTTTTTTCTCTTCAGTTACACCTTTTTATTCCAGAAGCCCCTCAGCAGATATTGCAGTAGCTCCTTTTATCCAACCCTTTTTAAATGCAAGTATCATTCTTATATTAATTTTGAAGCAATATATTTGATTTTTTGTTTGTTTTGTTATAGGAGGAAGATGGATCTGATGTATGCTCATAACCTGTACTCTCTTCTTGGAGAAAGAATGCAACTCACATCAAATACGCTCACACTCACCATGTACAACTGTCTCTTTGAGGTAATGTTCGTTTGTACAGGGTGTCCACAAAAAAAGAAAAAAAAGTGCCTTTTTAAGAAAGAATTTATTCAGCTCTCCTTTGAATCATGATATGCTCAGCTGCCATCTGCATGCATCTTGTTCGCAGATGCATGTGGCAAATGCAAGATCTTAAAAATCTCTGCATATCTAAAAGAAATTTCATTAAAACAAATTTGAGTAATTTTTTTCTGAAGAATTTTCAAATGAGTTTTGAAATATTTTTAGTAGTTACCCTGTAGTATTTTTCCTTTTATAGTGAAAATTTTCAAAATAGAATCAATTAACAGGAACTTTATTCCTCATTAGAATCCAAAGGTGATCATAAATTACCAATGACTATCAGATTTAGCTGAACATTTTATTTTGCATGCAGCAACCACTTATTGTATATGCATTTTTCTTGTCTGCAGCTGTTGACAGAGAGAGTAAGTTTGCAAGTCATGTCTACAAGGCATCCAGAACCAGACAAGACATATAGAGTCATGAATCCAGGTGAGTTATTCATTCACATACATGTAGATGAGAAGCTTGATCCCATGCAAGATACATGTATTCCCAATGCAATTGTAGTACGTCTAATATACAAAATATTCCAGATATGATGCTTGATATCTTATTGATATAAATCGTTAACAGATTTACTGGCTCAGAAAAGATTTATAAAATAGTGATGATCACAATTCCATGTTGATGGTGGTGATGATGACATTGAAGATACATGTAGTGACAGTTGATTACTGAAGTTATGATGATGTTGATCAATGATCCATTCATAATGATGAGGGGCTTATGAAGAAGGAGCGACATTCTTTATAATCACCGCTCCTGGAATGTTATTTTGAGGACATGACATTTCATATCTCTATCTGAATCTCCTTCTTGATCTACCACCTTTCTACAGGGATGTTCCATGTGATAGCCAGACTCCTGCGTCAGTCTGTTCCTAGTCCCGAATCCATGGATGTGAGGAGACTGTTCCTATCGGATATGATCCTTCTCTTCAACAACAGCAGAGAGAACCGCAGGTTAGTACCCAAAGAGCTTAGGTCCGTAGCCAAGGGAGTCACACAATCAAAGACAATGTGTTGAATTGGTGCTGAAGATTAACCCTTCCGATCTCCACATTTGTATGAGAGTGAGTTAGGACCTCCTCATCAATAGTGATCTGTCATTAACTGACATGTTCAGTGACCCAATCAAAATTCTATATCAAATATCTCTCCAAGTTCCTCGGTCTTGAGCCATCCGTTTCAGCGTTTCATACCCTGTTGCTCCACATTCTGTGATTACATCATCTAGGAAGCCTTTATGAGGTCTTCCCCTCTTCTTCTTTCCATGTGATACGGCCTTCTATGACTCTGACCTCCTATGCCTAGGAAATAGGCATGTACCATCTCATGATGGAATATCCTTTTCATTCTGTGTAATTCATTTATACATTTAAAAAAGGTACATTGGTAATCTATGAATGTCTTGAAAATGAACCTAAACAATTGCATGTTTTAAAGGAAAATTCATGTGTATAGGTATGTGGTGTAGAGAGAGGTATGTGTATAGGTACATACATGTATCTGTAGCCATTAACCATTTGTAAGAATCCATATCTGCCTCCAAGAAAGATTGATCTTTCCTTTTAAATCTGTGTCCCTGTATTTCATTCATCTGAAACTGAACCTGTATAATCAATCTCTGTCATCTCAACTGTTTGTTCTCTTTCTAGAATCCTACTGCAGTGCTCCGTATGGCAGGACTGGATGATCTCTCTCTCCTACATCTACCCCAAGAACGATGAGGAGAAGAAGGTCTCGGAGATGGTCTACTCTCTCCTACGCATGCTCCTCCACCATGCCATGAAGTACGAGTGGGGTGGATGGAGGGTATGGGTCGACACCCTGTCTATCCTGCATTCCAAGGTAAGAAGGTCAAACGGAAGGGTCAAAGGTCGTAGGGGTTATAGTTCAGAGTAGATGGTCTACTCACTCTTAAGCATGCTCCTCCACCATGTCATGAAGTATGAGTGGGGTGGGTGGAGGGTATGGGTCGACACCCTGTCTATCCTGCATTCCAAGGTAAGAAGGTCAAACGGAAGGGTCAAAGGTCGTAGGGGTTATAGTTCAGAGTAGATGGTCTACTCACTCTTAAGCATGCTCCTCCACTATGTCATGAAGTATGAGTGGGGTGGGTGGAGGGTATGGGTCGACACCCTGTCTATCCTGCATTCCAAGGTAAGAAGGTCAAACGGAAGGGTCAAAGGTCGTAGGGGTTATAGTTCAGAGTAGATGGTCTACTCACTCCTACGCATGCTCCTCCACCATGCCATGAAGTACGAGTGGGGTGGATGGAGGGTATGGGTCGACACCCTGTCTATCCTGCATTCCAAGGTAAGAAGGTCAAATGGAAGGGTCAAAGGTCGTAGGGGTTATAGTTCAGAGTAGATGGTCTACTCACTCTTAAGCATGCTCCTCCACCATGTCATGAAGTATGAGTGGGGTGGGTGGAGGGTATGGGTCGACACTCTGTCTATCCTGCATTCCAAGGTAAGAAGGTCAAACGGAAGGGTCAAAGGTCGTAGGGGTTATAGTTCAGAGTAGATGGTCTACTCACTCTTAAGCATGCTCCTCCACCATGTCATGAAGTATGAGTGGGGTGGGTGGAGGGTATGGGTCGACACTCTGTCTATCCTGCATTCCAAGGTAAGAAGTTAAAAAAGTCCAAGGTTATGGGGGTCAGAGGTTATAGGGGACATACTTTAGAATGAATGTGCAAGTCTAGGCTAAGCATGCAAGGCTAGGCATGCTGCTTCAAGGTAAGGAGGTCAAAGGTTATAGGGGCTATAGTTCACATTACATGGTTAACTTCAAGTTTATATTCAAGATTAGGAAGTAAAATTTTTAAAATAATTCTTTGTTCACACTCCGAGCAGATTGTCAAACTCCATCTGATACACATTTATGCAGCTTAACTAATGCAAGAAAAGAAGAAAAAGTTAAATAGGTGATAAAAGGAAGCAAAATTAAATACCTACAGTATATATCTCAAAAGGTGGAATATACATGTATGTTCAATGGCATTTGTGAAGAAAAAAAACACATCATTATGAATAATATATTATATTCCTGGGAAGATACTAATACACTGCATGTCTCTGATATTTACGTTTCACCTGCACAGGTATCCTTTGAAGACCACAAGAATGACCTGCTCAAGGCTTACACCCATTACCAGAACCAGCAGAGTGAGGATGGGGGCAGCCCCCGCGGGGTCCCACTCAACATCTCTGAGGCCGTGGCTGCCGGGGCCAAACTGCCCCAGTCAGGCCGGCCACGCCAGCCAGACCATTCCATCAGCGCGCTGGCTGCGATGACCGGTGGGGATGGGCTGGACTATGAGGTCGTGGAGGATGATCCCAGCAACCCGTATCCACCCCGTGAGAGGATGGTGACAGGTATTATATTTGTCCCCTTTTCCGTTTGGTTTAATATCTTTAATGGTAGAATATGGTTTGATTTTGACATTTAGCCAACATTTGTTTCATTGGCATTTGCTGTGTAATACTACATTTCACAATTCAAATGATTTATTTCTATGTTCGAAATCCATGTCCATGAATTTGGGGACAATTGGCAGGTTTGAGAGATACATTCCAAATACAATATTCAAAGTAGTCTTTGACAACGATTCTTGATCGAGTGGAAATGTCACCGGACTGTGGATCACAAGGTCTGTGGTTCAAGTTCCGCTGCGGCACTAATATCCTCTGGCAAGACATTGATCTTCATTTGCCACACTCAACCCAGGTGAGGTAAATGGGTATCTGGTAGGATTATTCCTTGAAATGCACTGTGTGCCTGTATCGTTAACCGGAGCTAAAGCCAGGGTAGTAATTTCTGAAGCTCTTTGGAAGCGCATAGAAAGGAAGTATTATGCGCAATACAAGAACAAACTATTATTATTATTATTATTATTATAAGTATGACCAATTTTTACACTTGTTGTCTTTCTCCTTTCTCCGCCATATGACAGAAGCCGAGTTGGTGAGGATACGTCGTAAGCAGGAGGTGAGGTCCTTCCTGAATGATGTGATTGACAAGGTGGTTACCATGGTGGAGAAGGAGGAGCCTAAGGGATCAGCAGAAGGAGACAAAGCTGAGGCCCTGTCTACTGATGCTTCAAACAGTGCTGATGGCAATGAAGATGTAAGCATTCACTATACTATGTCTTCCTGGTTTATTCTCTCTCTGTCTCTGTCCCTCTCTATCTCTTGTGTTATTTATTCACTTTCTCTGGCTATGTCTCTCCCTCTCTCCTGTACTGTCTTCACCTATCTTGCTGATACTTTTTTCCCCTCTTACTCTGGAAACCCCACCATTTTCATTCTCATTTTGCATTTGTCGCTTTCCCCATTGATGCAGTCTAAGTTGCTTTTGGAAAAGTCTGACCATTCTATTCCCCCTTAATTTTTTTTAAATCTAAGCATGCACTAACTGTGATTAAGTTTACCTCTTTAGTATAAGAGTTTCAGTATTTTTAAGAACCTTACAGCCATCCTACACCTAGAGCCAACATCACCACCAAAAATGATACAATTGTACAACTGCAGTAATATTTATTCCCACTCCTCAATTCTATCCTTCAATGCAATTTTGTTGCTTTTGGAAAGAAATCTTGGTATTCTTTTTGTTGTTGTCATTCAGCTAATCATGTACTCAGTGTGATCTTGTCACAGATTTCCAATATCTGCCATCCTGCTTCAGCTAACATGACTACTAAATCAATGACAAAGTTGTATTGCTACTGGCTCAAACAGAAGATTTAGATCTTGGAAACTCCATTTTTTAAATATATTAAATCTGTTTTTGTTGTTCACTAGGTAATAATAAATAATAATAATAAGCATTTATATACTGTAGGGCCGTCTATCTAGACAATTCTATTCCAAAGCTCACAAGAAAAATAGAAAGAATAAGAGAGTTTGGATGAGAGTCATAGTGCGAAGTACAGGTATTGTTAAAAAAAAGATGAGATTTCAGCTTGGATTTAAAGGTCTCTAAGGAAGTTATGATTCTCAAATTCAATGGTATATTACTCCATTATAATATGTGTCCTCCTGTATTATCAGAGTTCTAGTGTCTCTAAGGACAGCCCAGCCATCCTACCCCTGGCCAACATCACCACCAACGAGCAGATCCTGCAGGCCGCTGACTACACCACCCAGGTACCCCTGGAGGAGGAGGTCAGACAGATGGAGGCTGGAGCTAGCGGTGGTAGTGGTGGTGGTGGTGACACGCCCAGTCAGAGGGTCTTCAGTCCTGGACCACATCAGGTATAAATTCCATCTTTGATCATTGTATTCAATCTCAAAATAAATGATGTTACGTTTCAGTAAATGCACTTTGTAATGTATTCCCCCTCACATTCCCTTCTACTTCCCTTTTTTTAAATTTTGTATTGGTGTTCAGGTTTTCTCTGCTTTTCTTTTCCTTTTTTTCTTTTCACAACAATACAGTGTATATTTTTTAAGGGGTTGACGTACATAAGGTTAATTGCCCTTTTTGTTAACCCCACATTCCCATAAAATTTTGTTTGCTCCTTCCCTTTGTGTTCTTCTTGTAATCGATATTTTATCTGTATATCATGTTTGTTTGTTTAAAGTTTTTTACGGAGAAAGAAATAAATGAAATGAAATAAAATGAGGTATGCATGCCTGTCTCACCTCTACTTCATCAGCATTTTTTTTCTTCACCTATAGAGGTGCTTTGAATAAAAGAACATCTTTAGACAATATAGAAATTTGCAATAAATCTTTTGATTTAGAATGCTCCAAGTAACATGTCATTCGTGAGCAGAAACAGCTCCTTCTTGTTACTTTAATGTTTGATGGTGTTCTTCAATCTTTTGAAATGTTGTCTTGTAGATTATTCATACAAATCAAAATAAAGAGCAAGAATCTCCGCACGCACGCACATTAAGAGTAGCTTTTGTCGCATTTTAAATGTGGTTAGTTAAATATGCATAGATTACACTGTAATTTATGGGTAATATTGATCACAAGCTCTAAATATGCAATACAAAATATTTTGCAAAATCCCTATCCTCCCATTCAAATGTGCATTTTTCTTGCTGCATTCTGTAATACTTAGAATAGTTTCTATGTCGCTCATGATTTTCCCCCTATTTTTTGTTGTTTGCAGGCTCCATACCGTATCCCTGAATTCCAGTGGTCCCACATGCACCAAAGGATGATGTCTGATCTTCTGTTTGCTATTGAGACTGATGTACAGGTCTGGAGAAGGTAGGAATAGTGAGATTGATGGATAGACAGATCGAAAGATTGATGGATAGAATATTAAATGTATGGATGGATGGATATATTGATAGATAGATAGATGGAAAGATTGATGGATAGAATATTGAATGTATGGATGGATGTATGGATAGGTTGATAGATGGATGGATGGATATATGGATAGATTGATAGATAGACAGATGGAAAGATTGATGGATAGAATATTGAATGTATGGATGGATGTATGGATAGGTTGATGGATGGATGGATGGATATATGGATAGATTGATAGATAGACAGATGGAAAGATTGATGGATAGAATATTGAATGGATGAATGGATTGATATATGGATAGATTGATAGATGGATATATGGATATATGGATGGATGGATAGATTGATAGATGTATGAATGAATTGATATATTGGTGGGTGGATGTTAAGATGGAGGAATACACACTGTAGATAGAATGTTTCTTGGATGGATGGATTGATGTAGATGGATGGATGGATACAATGTTAGGTGGGTGGGTGGATGGATGGATAAAAATGTAATGACTGTTCTTCTGCTTGCTACTACTAATGATGGGAATAATGAGAAAGAGTGGATGTCTGTACAGTATGTACAAATAATGTGTTAAATAAGTAGATATAGCAGAGAGAAAGAGCAGAGAGAAAGAGCAAGAGAAAGAGAGAGAGAGAGAGAGAGAGCAAAGAAAAAAAGTGATGAGCGGAATTTAACATACATGTACATCTAACAAGAGGAAGATTGATACACATTTTTTTGTGAAAGTTTCTGCTCACAGAACTTTTCTCTCCTCTCCTTAGCCATAACACACACCCAGTGATAAACAATGTCAATGCAGGTGGAAAATTGTCCAGAAAGTGACCGAAATAAGAAAAAATAAAACAGAAAACATTAAGTACCTGTTTCCAATGCAAATCTTTATTGTGAATAAACAAGTATCTGCATTTCCAATTCCTTCCCTCTCCTTAGCCACAACACAAGGACAGTGATAGACTATGTCAACGCCGGAGAAAACACCATCTTTGTCCAGAATGTCACCCAGATGATCTCCCAGATCATGGATGTCCTCATCTACTCTTGTGGTGGCATCCTGCCTCTCCTCTCAGCGGCAACATCCAGAAGTGTAAGTCGCTTATCCGCTCTGCTTGGCCGCACCTTTTTAAATTGGCAACACTATCATTTTACACATGTGGCTAAATATCTTCATTACAACTTCATGTAATGAGATATTGAAATATGACTTACTAAAATATAAAATGAATAAAATGGTTAAGAAGTGTCATCTGAATATTTATCATTTTGGGAAAACTTCCAACACACTCATCAACTTTTGAAATTGCAAATAATATAATATCAGTGCATTTGAATGTTGTATGATATCCATGTATGTGAGTGGTATATTGTTTGTGTAGTTTGTAAAAGAATTTGTATTAAGATCTACATCAGAGGCAATTTTAGACCAACAGTCAGTAATACTATTTCTCGGATGAATGGCTCCTGCCTACCACAATTTCTAATTATTGTCTTTCAAAACTCCTGTAGAATCCAATTTTTACATGTATGTGTCATATGTTTGCAGTGCAAAAGGTATACAACTGTGGTAATTTGGCTTAACAATCTGGGGAGTGTTTCACAAAGAGTAAGATCGACTTTAAGTTGGACTTAACTATGGCAGGCCATTCATGCCACTAGTTGCTCTCACCATTGGTCTCTCAATTATGATCTTTAGATAATATTTTTTCCTTTGATAATGAACTATAAAAACCTGTAAATTCTGTAGATTTGTGACCATGATTTGTACGTCCCTTGAGAAGCCAATGCTAGGAATGGTTAGAGGAACTTGTGGCATGAAAGGCCTGCCATAGTTAAGTCCAACTTAAAGTCGATCTTAGTCTTTGTGAAACACTCCCCTGATCTGTTTGTGTGTGTATGTGTGTCTTCCTTTTCCTCCCTCTGCACAGCTATATGAACAACCTGATGTCATCATGCTGCCCCTATTCTATGTAAACTTTGACCCTTGACCTTTGACCTTTGCACATTGAAGCATTGCTTCTTGATAGCATGACCGCTTTTCAATTTGAATGATTTAAATTGTAGCATGTTTTTATGTTGTTTAACTTTATAAGTTTGTCATGAAAGTCTTTGAGTATTCATTTATGTTTCTTAGATTAGGAATGATTGTCTAAAGGCTTAAAGCAATACAAAATTAACGATAATAATAATTATGAAAATAATTATAATGATGGTAACAATAATAATAATAATAATAATGATAATAATGAAATTTAAAAAATAAATGCATACCAGTATGCACTTAGGAAGAAATAAAATAGAAAGGCAAAGAGAAAATAGGTAACCAAGTTCCTTTTGTTTGTTTAACAATTGGAATAAGTGTGTGTTAAGGCCAAACTAAATTTATATGTTGTCTCAGTGTTTGTAAGAGAGTCGAATTGAGGAAGATTTGATTTCTTCAAATCATTGAGAGAATGATATGTAAATGCATTATGAGGCAACATTTATTTTCATATTTTGTTTTCGTTAAAAATTAATTTTACTTCTGTTAGTTTTTCTCACTAGAAACTATTAAACTCTTTAACATGTTAGCTTTCGTTTATGAATTACTTTTTTGAGAAAATGTTCATAGCAAGTTGAGTTTTGCATGATTTTTTTAAAATTTAATTTTTGTTGTTGTAATTTTTCATTTATATAAAGTTATAACGTGAATTATTATAACATTAATCACATGGCTTTAAAGATGAAGTTGAGTTCTGGTCATGCGATTGCATTGTGAAAGAAACGGTGTGGAACCGACCAGAAAAGGGTGATCATCAAGCATATAAGAATTTGTGTGTATTGCAACGTTCTGGAATCATCAAAATGATAAGAAATTTGGCCAAGTCTTGGTAAAGTTACAAACACTTTCACAGAAAGATGTATATGGGACTACACGAACACGGGGCGTAAAAAGCCGGCCCCCCGATTTTTACGATGTTACATGCATATTTAGAATATGAAGGCATTTGAAGAGCCATGCTTTTCAGGGAACATGTCTTAACTGATGTTCTTCCACACTTGCATAATAAGAATGAGTAATGCTCACAAATTATTTTTCACCTCTTCCCAGAACTCAACCTTCTCTTTAACAGGAGTCAGTGACAGATTGTCTGCATGCCTTTGAATAAATAATATCAAAAATGGATTAAATGAAGAACACCTCAATGACCTCACTACAGAAATAAGCCTGACTTTTATTGCTAACCCTAATTGTACTGATGCTTGGTGGGGTGTCCTGATATACTGACATATAGCTTTCTTGTAACAACTTTCAAGTAAGGAATAGGCCTACTGACAAACCAGCAGTAGCTATATAACATTGGTTGTTGCTATGGCAGGCATGTCCTAGCTAAACTGACACAGAAATAATCACACTCACTTTGCTTTGGTGGGATATCGTGATATTAAGCAAATAACTACCGTTGGTGAAGGTGATGGGACGAACTATCACTTCCGAGGCGATCTGGATGTAGCTATCTTTCCGAAGCGAAGCTGAGGAAAGATAGCGTATACATTCTGATCGACGAGGAAGTGATAGTTTGCCATCGCCTGAAACCAAAAGGTGATTATTTGCTTTATATTCCACATCTAAAACAATTTAACTACAAAAAGAAAAGGATGTGTATGCATCTACATAAAAGACACCATGCCCAAATTCACACCAAAAAAGTTAAACAGTAGTTTAACCCAACCCCTTGAGGGTACGGTGCGCGCATGTGTTTGTTTTAATTGCGCTCATTGGTAATGCGCGCTTAATTACGCCTGTTTTAGTGCGCTTTTGGATAATCTTCAGTGAAAGTGCATTGCCCTTTGTAGATAGTACCTCTATCTTCGGTGAAAGTGCGTTGCCCTTTGTAGATAGTAGTACTATCTACAAAGGGCAACGAACTTTTTGTTTCTCCCATCAATAATGGGCGATCTATCTTTCATCACGTGATTTACTTTTGACCAATCGGAGAGCAAGATTCTTAGTATGTGGAATATAAACTGACATAAAACTTGTACTATCTTTCAAGTAACAAATGGACCTACTGACAAACCAGCTAGATTACATTGGTTGTCGCTATGACAGGCATGCCTTAGCTGTACTGATACAGAAATTTATCACACTCGCTTTGACTTGATCCTTTCAAGCAGCAGCAAGACCCTGATATAAGCTTTCAAGTAAGGAATGGGTCTCCTGACAAACCAGCAGTAGCTAGATTACATTGGCCGTTGCTATGACAGGCATGTCCTAGCGGTACTGACACAGAAATAATCACACTCATTTTTTCTTGATCCGTTCAAGCAGCAGCAAGATCCTGATATTGCCGAACCAACCCAGAACCTGCCTCTGGACGTCGGCATCTCCTTCATCAACCGCATCATGAACCTGGTCGACGTCTTGGTCTTTGCCAGCAACCAGAACTTTGGAGAGCTGGAAGCAGAGAAGAGTGTTGCTAGAGGAGGCATCCTCAGGCAATGTCTGCGACTCAGTAAGCCTCTGTGATATTTGTTGTTTGTATTCAGTTCTGTGGTATAAAAGATGTTGTTTAACAAACTCATCAATACAATATGTGAAGGTCTGAATGAATCACTTTGGCATCTTCAGAGAAAAGAAAAATGATGTTGCTAATTTGATATGTATGGGAATTAGATGTTTGCAGTATTTAATCATTGATTCATGTTTATTCAATGAACCTTAAGGCTAGCACTTTTAAGTAAAGCAACGAACAATCCCCATATGGATACCTCAAAGGATTTTCATATATGATAGTAGATTAGAAGCTAGGGTGATTCTTTCATTTTTTCTTGCTACCTTCTTGTGTCTGATTCAGAATTATGTTAAACATTAAAAATCAATGAAAACACAAGGCTTACATTTATTTAGATTAATAATGGATATCATGCCATGTCTGATGAAGACTGTTGGTGAATATCTATAAAGTCTGCATGTGCCTATGATATTCAAGCCTGCTGCTTGTGCACATGGTTCTAGTCAGGAACTTTTGTGCCTGTGGTAGTTCTTGCTTCTCATCTTAGTTGTACTTGGTTTATCTGCTCATTCCTGTCTGTCTAAAAAGCAATGAGTAATATACAACAACTTAAAAGAATATTGGCAAAGATATCCCCTCATTACTTTCTCTTTTCAGCCTGCTTCTGTGCAATCCGCAACGTTCTGGAGTGTCGCTTCCGGATGCACCCCTCTCCTTCGTCCAGTACAGTAAGTCTCAACAAGCCTGCTCCGGCTGAGCCTAGCACGCCCACAGGCAGTATACATACACTCATCCAGGCAACACAACCATCCCCTAGGGTGAGAAGTTACACCTATGTACCACTCATATCATACCCCCTCCCCTCCCCCCCCCCCCCCCATCATCCTATTCTACCCTTTCCTGGTATCCCTTCAATCCCTTTCTTTCTTTTTCTTCTTTCTGTGTCTGTGTTTCTCTCCCTCTCTCTTTCCCCCTCTCTCTCAGGCCCAGGGTGTGGGGTAGTACCCATCCCACCTCCAAGAGCCCCCTTTCTGCCTATCAGTCTCCCTTTGTCTGTCTGTCTGTCTCCCTGTGTCCGTTTGTCTGTCTCTGCTTCTTCCATCCTAAAGGGTGGCGAGTAATACCCATACCACTCATATCATACCCACATTCCATTCTACAACACGTTTCTGTCTGTCTATCTTTCTATATCTCTGTCTTTCTCTCGCCCCCTCTTCTTCTTCCCCCTCTCTCCCTCCCTCTCCCCCCTCTCTCTCTCTCTCCCCCTCTCTCTCTTTCTCCCTCTCTCTCTCTCTCTCTCTCTCCCTTACTTTCTGTTCTCTGTACTCTCATCCCAAGTAAACATACTATCTGAACCTCTCATGTTTATTTTTGTTTGTACTATGCAATCGATCATAATATCCATTGTATCATTTAATCTAATCAAAGTCGCATCATTTTGTTTTAACATATACCCTGACCAATTTGATCATGAGTTCACATCATACCGTCATCATAAACATTTAGCTTCTTCATGTTATAGCATGTTTGATCTTGATCATATGCATCTACGGGAAGATGTATATGCATGGGAGATTTGTATGTGTCCATGGCAATTTTTATCAGTTTCATATGATTTCAATTTTAGTATTAAATTTATGTCTTATAGATCCCAGCCCAATTTATCTTGTGCTTTTTATTCAGCGGGTAACTCACCATATTGCAAAATACAAGGCCTGAGTCATGATAGAACAAAGTATTTCTCTTAAGTGTAAATAATAGCTTTATCCCATACTTAAAGAAATTCAGAAGAAATTGAATTTCATCATAGTCAGAGTCTGATGTATGTATTTTCAAGCAAATATGGCCTACTCGTATTCATAATGTCAAAATAATATACCATAGTCATTATCGAGGAAATTGGACGGGCACTTTAGTGGTACATTGCGAGCAAGTGATAGTGCGCACAGCCTTTGCATGGTGTGCACACAAAGCAAGAGGGGTTGCTTACCAGGGAGCTTTGGTGATGAGAAAGTTTCGGATGATTGCATGGCATGATGCTTGGGGGAAAATGAGATCAATTTCACCAGCATTTATAATCCAAATAGCTATAATCGCATTTCTATTGGGTCAGAAGTTCACCATAACTATGAATTTTGGTAATTTGGGAATTCGTTGATATTATTATTCACTTTAAACTGAGGTAAATGCTTTGTATGTATTACTTTTATTTTTGTATCTTCAACAGAGCATCTTTTTGAAGAATATAGCTCACTTGTACATTGCAACTTTTAACATCTCTTTATAGTGAAAAAAAGGAAAACGTATTGTAGTATGTGATCTTTAACTTACAAAGTATGGAAATATATTTTTGTTGATAGAGAGAATTAACAAAGTGAAATTTACATAACAATAAATGGAAGAAGTACATACATGTATATATGCAAGTATTCTTCACAATCGGATCAAGGTATTTTGTTGTGAATGTTTATATTTTTTGCATATTGAAATAAATTTTGATTTCATAATATAAATCTGCAAAAACAAAATGAATCATATTCTTATATGGACATTCGTACATAAGTGTTGGAAACTAATTAGTAAGGTATTAGGTATTTTAAAATAACTTTACTGTGTTTAAAACGCTATACAAAGAAGTCCTGAATTTTAAAGCAATTCAATTATGTATCCCGCCTTTTCCCATTGAGCTTAAGTAAACATCTATACCCCTCATAAGCGCCATGCTCCTAAATAAAGCTCTGTGTATTGATTTGAATCGTGGGGTCACATTTATATCGCTTTATAACCCTTCCCCTGCTCCTTTCCTTGTGGGCCAATTTTTGAATATTTGTATTATTATTAAAACAAAAATCTTTTATGGTTATAATACCACGTACTACATACCACATACACCAGGCCATTCTGTCATTCCTCCGCTGGTCCATACAAGATCATCTGTGATTGGTTAATGTCAGCTTTGGTTCTCATTATCAAAAGCTCACTTCTGATTGGTTAATATCATCCTGTTCACACCCAATGTTTAGCAGGCCGCCACTAATATCAGGCTCCCCGGTTTTCTGAAGGTACAGTGCATGATTTATTTTTTAGATTTTTATCCTTCTCTGCATTTACTCAAACGAAGATGTTTCTTTCGTTGTGCCACATGATCGCTGTCCACCACTATCTCCCAGTGTACCCTACTCTTCAAAATGGCATCCACTTTCAAAAATATGTCATCTGCATATCTCCACCATAACACTTTTTGTTTTTTTTATATAATTGTTCAGATTTAATCAGATATACCTTGTAATATCTTGTCAATTTGTGAACCCCCATTTGATATTTCTTTTTCTCTCTCTCTCTTTTAATTTTGATTTTATCGAGCAGGTCCACAATTAAGTGTCAACTTGTTTGCTTCCCCCTTTTTGATACCCCACCCCTAAAAAGAAACACATATTGAATTGACATATGTACATGTATGATTACAAGAATAATCAGGTTTCTCAGACAGACTGATTTATAGGCTAAATAATTTGAACTTGAGTCTTTATTTGCTGGAAGAAATGAGTCCTTAGAATGCAAAATTGTTTTGTATTTTATGATCTTGAGACATTTGATATGTGCCCCCCCAAAATTGACTACATCAGTCCATTGCTTGTTCAGAAATTCCCCCAAAGTGGGAAAGGAGTTAAAAAGGGTCTCTTCATTATACAATAAAATCAGGAGCTTTGCATGTTATGTCAACAATTTCTTTTCTACTGTAACATTATACAAAAAGCAATCATCACTGTCACTTCACAATCACTATTTCATTTCCATAAAAGCACTGTGTATCATAAAATCAATGCCTTCTTATTAAGAGCTTTTGTATGGAACCTTCCAGACTCTTTTATGAAGTGAAGAAAGATATTAAATGTATTTTGATACTCTTTATTAGTTAGCAGTACACATACAATTTCTTTCTGATGTCAAAAAGGTGAAAGGGCCTGTAAAGTGTGACTGCATGTTAAGATAATATAAATGTAGTTGGTTTGTATCTATATACTTTGCTCTACTTCAACCCTCAATTAACTTCTCTTTATTTTAAATAGTATTTTCTGCTTCTTATCACCCCCACTGTAATAGCTCCAAAATTATAGAAATATTATTCTTTATAACAAATAAATAAATGAAAATATAAAAATCAACTACTGTAGTAATGCACAGCAATTTCATATGAAAGTCACCTTTAATAATCAATTCCACCTTACACAACAATATTAATTCATTGTTTTTATACAGTATGCACAGAGTATGTGTATATATATTTTTAATTTTCAAGATCTGGTCGGTTTTACATTGTATTTCTCAACATTATTCTTAGTAATGTACTGTGATCATAATATGTTAACAAGGGAATTACTTTCTTCTTTTTTCCCGTACCAGTAGAATTTGAAATCTTATGTATTTAATATCATTTTCATAGATTGCTTCACATATATCTGCCTTAAACTAACTTTCATTATATTTTGTAACCTCTCTTACTCATGAATATTTATGAGAGGAAAGTGTCATTCTTCTGCTTCATTCCTAGATGTAGTATAAAATGACTTGGACTGAGGAACTAGCTTTTGACTCCCTCTTTTTGAAGTTTAGTGGTGGCAGGGTGTGACTAACTATTCAAATTATTCTAACATACAAGAAATACTTAGACAATTGCATTTTAATCAGCTGGTAAAGCCAAAACACTCATTTATAAGGCTGTATTTCCCCATGCATGAAGTTTAGTGTTGGGTATTAGGCATTGACGCAAATACAATGCATGTACCTTGTAGGTTTACATGTATGCCACAGTTAATAAGAGCTTTTACATATTTAAAATCCTTTGTATGTAATTAAAGTCTCAAGCAAGCTTCTTATATTGGAATACAAATGAGAAATAGTCAAACACAAATCAGTTCATGATAAATGCCCTTTCAGTGTAATTCATTTTCTTTCACTCATATATGTAACTTGTACTTTTCATCCATTTTGCACAAATCCATATACAAATGCATCTCTAATTCATTGAAAATCACTTTCATATATGTTATCGTATATATCTCACATGAGCATTGATGTTGAGACTTGTACATATTCCCATCCTAAGTATGGAAGAGGGTAAATCAATGTAATTTTTCTACTCAACATAAGCCTCTAAAATGTTAAGAGTGACAATTTGTAACCTACAGGTTTCAGTGTTTAATGTGTTTGCAGTGACCCTCCTGAAATGCTAAGAATGTCTTTCCTGAGTGGCATGCAAGGGGAAATTGTGATAACTGGTTTGTCTGGTTTTTCCTTCTGTTGCCAGGGTTCTTTCTTCTTCTCTTGCATGACTTACATAATTCTTTCTTTGAAAAAGTTATAGAAAAAGAAAACAGGTTCTTGAAAGTTGTTGATCCT
Organism: Strongylocentrotus droebachiensis; assembly: GCA_035222895.1. Taxonomy (NCBI): domain Eukaryota; kingdom Metazoa; phylum Echinodermata; class Echinoidea; order Camarodonta; family Strongylocentrotidae; genus Strongylocentrotus; species Strongylocentrotus droebachiensis. The sequence continues at coordinate 693,686 of JAVYIG010000053.1, forward strand.
ATTACATGATGATCAGCTGCAGGTTGGGATCAAAGCAAAGAGATATAAACCCTTTTAATATAGACAGTAGGCCGGAGTTGAACAAGAAAAATCACAGAAACAGATTTGTGAACGTTTTAAATAGGCTTTTCAGAATCAAATACTAATTTGTTTTCCTTCAAACTATCAACTTGGAAAATCCCCCATGACAATGTGGTCTTAGTGTTCAACTTCTATTAAAAATTTGATTTAAGATAGGGATTAGTTGTATCTCAAACGTGGATCTACATGTACATGTACACTAACGAATCCTTGCTTGATTCGCTTGTGAGGAAAAGAGATGTTCTTTATTTTGACTATTTAAACTTCATTTTCAAATTCATTTGTTAACCAAGATAACTCCTTATTTTGTGTGAAATGCTAGTCTAATATGATTCATTTTATTTTCCAATAATCAGATGAGGTACAAGTAAAAGTTCTTTTCCTGAAAGGGTAAAGAGCATTTATGTGGAATTCTAGTAATACAGGTGTACATGTATATTTCTTTAAGTGTAATTAAACATAGGTGAAGGTTCTTCTCTGCTAATATTTTTGTGGCTTTGTGTATACTGGTACTTGAATGGAACTAAAGCATGCAAAAACTAGGTCGTTGAGAGTAACAAAAAGATCTGAAAGAGAACGAAAGTCACGTACACTTCCACTCTTGATTTTGGTCCATGAGGGGGGGGGGGGGGGGGGGGAGGGGTGATTACAGCTAACAATTCATTCAGCTCCTTTGAAAAAAAGGAATATTATGATGGAAGAAATATTGTTTGAATCTATGATAACACATAATACAATCCAAGTTAGAAATAGTGACAAAAAGATTAAACAACTCATCTGTTTACATTGCCCTTATGAATTATTAGGGAGATCACCAGATCAAGCTTTAAAGCAAAAGTGTTCTGGAGGAAAAGCAAAACCATGGTTGTGGAAACATCTAATTAATAGATTAACATTCAATGGATTAAAATCATTCTTTGTACACTGATTGTAAACTAACCCTTTTTTTTTTTTTTTTACATTATTTCTTCCCACCTTTTAGAACATTGTGGAGAACCTTGCGAGTCCAATGTCTCCCGTCCGAGATCTGGAGAGACTGCTTCAAGACATGGATATCCATAGGCTTAGAGCAGTCGTCTACAGAGATGTGGTAAGCATTAATTCATCAGAATGTGACGATGATGGTGATGATGGTGGTAATGATGGTGATGATGGTAATGATGGTTATGATGATGATGATGATGGTGTTGCTGCTGATGATGATGATGGTGGTGGTGGTGGTGATGATGATGATGATGATGATGATGGTGATGGTGTTGCTGCTGATGATGATGATGGTGGTGGTGGTGGTGATGATGATGATGATGATGATGATGGTGGTGGTGGTGGTGATGATGATGATGATGATGATGATGGTGTTGCTGCTGATGATGATGATGGTGGTGGTGATGGTGATGATGATGATGATGATGATGATGGTGGTGGTGATGATGATGATGATGGTGTTGCTGCTGCTGATGATGATGATGGTGTTGCTGCTGGTGATGATGATGGTGGTGGTGATGGTGATGATGGTGATGATGATGATGATGATGATGGTGTTGCTGCTGATGATGATGATGGTGGTGGTGGTGGTGATGATGATGATGATGATGGTGTTGTTGCTGCTGATGATGATGATGGTGGTGGTGATGGTGATGATGATGATGATGATGGTGGTGGTGATGGTGATGATGATGATGATGATGGTGATGGTGATGATGATGATGATGATGATGGTGATGGTGATGGTGCTGCTGATGATGATGATGATGATGATGGTGATGGTGCTGCTGATGATGGGGATGATGATGATGGCGACGACGACAACAACAACGTAAAGAATGATTACGATGATGATGATGATGATGATGATGATGATGATGATGACGACGACGAACACAACGACAACAATGAGGAAGACGATGTTGATGGTGATGATGCTTATTAGAAAGATGATAATAATGATGAAATGATAATGATGCAGATATCGAGTTTGCCTTTACAGGACCAATGTACTGATTGTTTTGTCGATTCAAAATATTTTCAATTAAGTAAATCCACATCACGTTTCATTGCGGATATGCTGTCTGCACCCCATCCCCATACAGTCCTTCATTATAGTTTCACCCTGATTAATCCTTGCTCCTCTTTTCGGTCAGGAGGAGAGCAAGCAGGCCCAGTTCTTGGCCCTGGCTATCGTTTACTTCATCTCGGTCCTGATGGTGGCCCGTTACCGTGACATCCTCGACTCGGACAACTCCCCATCCCTCTCCCGACAAAATTCCATCCAGAAGTCTCAGGTCTCTGCTCAGGACATCGAACAAGAAGTAAGTTAGATCAAGGAGTGGTTGTAATATAGGGGTTGACAATACATCAGAGAGTATAGCAGTCGCTCAGTAAAGCTTTCAGTTTATGAAGCTATGGACAGGAAAAATATATGGCATGCAATGTGCTTTTTTGCACCGATCTTCATATATGACTTCTTGGTAGTAGTTTTATGACTGAAGCTTGCAAAAGAATCTGAATGATATATTTCTATTCCTTTCCTTCATATTGCACGTCAATTGGAAATCAGAGTAAAGTTCATGCTAATCAGATACAAAATCAAGATTTTCTTCCATTCACTGGTTAAATTTACTTAAATCTAATTTTTGCAGTAACATTTTGCAATGGCATTGATATGAGCTTGAATTAATGTGCTCTAATGATATTTGCTATTATATTTTTCTGAATTCAATTTCTTAGTATTCATGTATTGAGCAAGGTTAAATAAAGAAGTTTTTCCTCAAATATAAAATATGATATTGTTTTTGACCTCTGAAAAAAGATGGTAGCCTCTGGTCCGCCATCAAACAAGTCACTTCAGGCTTATTAGCATATATTGGGTCAATACAAAAAAAAATTTCTTCACCGTTCCTTCAGATGGACAACAGGGCCGCCCAGACAGCACAGGGCAGGAGACAGGAGCGAACGGTGCAGGAGGGATCCAAGGAGCACCATGTGGCTCCAACCGGTGCTCCACCAGGAGCCCAGGTCTCCGTCAACCAGGAGGATGCTCATGGAGTCAGGAAGGAGCCCCTAGGTGCTGCCTCCCAGGAGCATGATGGCGGACAGAGGACGGCAGAGGACCAGATCAAGCATAATGGTATGTTTGCCTCATTTTTTTTAATACACCCCTCGAAGGCATTGATTAATTTTGTTTTCAAAGAGATATGAGCAGTGCTGTACATCCAAGACCTTGATTCTGGTCTTCAATTGTTTTTACCTGTTTTATCACTTTCTTTATTAAACTCTAAATCTCCTCTCTTTCTATCTCCTTACCCCCACTTGATCATCTGCATATGTCTATAAATCTATCTGAATACATGTTTATGTTTATATCTTTATAATATACCAGTTCGTAGAAACAATCTGAGCATGCGCGGATTGATCAGCGCATGCGCAGATAAAGGTCACTTGAACAAAATTGTAAAACCCACTGAGACTAATACTGGATACATGCTCACAAAAGTTATGTAATCATTATTCATGCATGCACATGTGATGCATTCTATTGAACACAGGTGGAAGTAATCTTTTCAAGAGGGCAAACAAAGAATCACCTCCATGACTTTAGCTGTGATTATTTCAAATGGCACAAAAGTTGGATTTATCTATGTTTAAAAGATATGTGCATATTTGGGGTCATATAACCCATGTGCTAACTACTAACTGGTCTATTCTTTCATCATTTCAAAACAAGATTGAGTGCTTTGTACATCCAAAATGAATCTCTTTAGTTGTTTGTCTTTTATTAAAGTTACATTATCTCTCTGGAGAGATACATGTATGTATCAAACAGATATGATTCCTGATGGCTTAGATTGTTCTTTGATTTCACCATCCAAAAACTCCAGAAGAGCTGACCAGCAGACCTATTCATTCGTCCATTTGTCTGTCATTATTCACATCATCTGTTCGAAGCCAGAAGGCGTTATCTCTTTGTTAATGTATATGATTTAAAGGTAAAGACCAGTATTGGCAACGCCCCAATTTCAAAAAATGAAATGGAAGCTCTCATTACCAATCATGTGAAAGAATATGTTTTGACTAATACATGATGATAAAAAATTTGCCGGGAAACCGCCTACTAATTCATATATTTGGTGAATTTATTTCTCTCATGGTCTGGTGAGAGAGATAGGGTAGTCCCATATACATCTTTCTGTGTATAGTGCTTGTAACTTTACGAAGAATGAGCCAAATTTCCGATCATTTTGATGATTCCAGAACCTTGCAGATGCTAGATGCTAGATGATCGACCTTTTCTGATTGATTCCACAACGTTTCTTTCACAATGCAATCGCATGACCATTACTGGTCTTTACCTTTAAGTGCTTTGTACATCCAAAATTAATCTCTTTAGTTGTTTGTCTTTTATTACAGTTACATTATCTCTCTGGAGAGATACATGTATGTATCAAACAGATATGATTCCTGATGGCTTGGATTGTGCTTTGATTTCACCATCCAAAAACTCCAGAAGAGCTGACCAGCAGACCTATTCATTCGTCCATTTGTCTGTCATTATTCACATCATCTGTTCAGAGCCAAAAGGCGTTATCTCTTTGTTAATGTATATGATTTAAAGGTAAAGACCAGTATTGGCAACGCCCCAATTTCAAAAAATGAAATGGAAGCTCTCATTACCAATCATGTGAAAGAATATGTTTTGACTAATACATGATGATACAAAATTTGCCGGGAAACCGCCTACTAATTCATATATTTGGTAAATTTATTTCTCTCATGGTCTGGTGAGAGAGATAGGGTAGTCCCATATACATCTTTCTGTGTATAGTGCTTGTAACTTTACGAAGAATGGGCCAAATTTCTTATCATTTTGATGATTCCAGAACCTTGCAGATGCTAGATGCTAGATGATCAACCTTTTCTGATCGATTCCACAACGTTTCTTTCACAATGCAATCGCATGACCATTACTGGTCTTTACCTTTAACACCCTTCTGGTTCGAAACAGACAATACTATGAAGTTCTATTTCCTACCCCTCTGTTTACACAGCAGCTGCTCCCACTATGAATAACAAGGAGGCTACCCGGGTACCGGCAGAGAAAGAGGGAGCGATGGAACAAGTAGATGAGGAGGAAGAAGAAGAAGAGGAAGAGGAGGATAACAGGATGAGAGAAGATCCTTCGTCTCAGGATGGTAGCAGTGCTGAGCAGGATGAGGAGAAGACAGACAAGGTCAGTGTCAGACTGGGCAGTAATAATAATAATAATAATAATGATAAATACTTATAAAGCCCACTTATCTAATATTTTACTCAATGCGCTATACAAAACAAAATACATAAAATACACAAATCTCTCTCCAGAATTTTAACAACATAATAAATGTTGTTTGTTAAAATTATGAAAATGTAAGGGCTACTTTAAACAAACAGAACTTTGTTATTCCTGGCTCATTTTTCTTGATTGAGGTATCATATGAAAGAGCAGAAAATGAACTTTCTAGAAATATGAATTTTTCTTTGAAATTCAGATACCGCCCTCCAAATTACTTTTTGGTTTCCTTCCTTGAAATTGCTTTTGATCACTCATGCGTGAAATATGCATCACGTGAGTAGCATCAACTGAAAGAGGAGACTCTAAGCTTTCCAAATATGTATCATTCATTAATTATGGTTGTGATTAAGTTATGATAAAACATTGATACTTCTCGGTTTCGTTTTTTCTGGGACGCAATGTATATAAAATTGAGAAATTTCCTAAAATTCAAAAATCTTACATGTTCATATATTTCTAAAAGAATTGATATTGGACACTATCTCTATTGTTTTTGAAGAAAGACAATATTATATTTTGATTAGCCATAACAAACTTCAAAATATGATGAGGCTTTGGAATGAATTAAAATTAATGTCCTCGAAAAAAATAAAGAAGTGTAACTGTAAGAATCTTGATTCTATTTGACAGGAGAAAGAGATCAACGATGAAGATGAAGGCAAGTTGAAGGACACCATCGAGAATGGCCTCGACGTCAAGAAGACCCTCTCCACCAGCGACATCATCCCCACCGTCACCGACGATATGTCAGGTAAGGACGGAGATGAGCTGCAGGAGGTCTCCTTGGAGAACGGTTCCCTAGAAGGAGACGACGAGGAGGAGACCAAGGCTCCCACTCCGCCCACGAAGGATACCGCATCCCCGACTGCCGTCAACAAGGGCGAGGCCGGAGGGGAGTCGACGGAGGAGGGCGGGGCTGAAGGAGCGATGCCTCCTCCGAAGGGTACATCGTCGATATCGTCCATCGTCATTGCGTCAGAGAAAGTTGGTGAGTCGGATGGTGAGTGCATGCAGGTGTGATTCCTAACCCCTGCTCCTTTTTATTCATATTCATATTTTGATATTTTATTAATATTTTTGCAATTATATACTTGTGCCTTAAAGCCCCACTGCACTACTTTAGCTACTTGCTCCCTCTTAGCCTAAGCGGGACCCGTTGGTCCCCCATGATGCTCTTTTTCTTATGTTGATTGAGAGCTGATTTGATGAGATAACTACATGTCAGTGACCACCTGGGAGGTCTAATCCCTCCTGGCCAAACTAGTACAGATGGGCTTTAAAATGTTCATGTCTGTCTTGGTTATCACCGCAATGTCAGGTATTCAGTTGTTAGCACCATTAAATATTTACTTGCAATCGTGGTAAAATGATTTTTATAGAAATATGAGAGATGGTGGCATATTTTGTGATAAGCGCTATACAAATTATTATTATTATTATTACATACACACATGTACACATGTACACTGGATCCAAACTTGGTTTATTTATGCTGTATTGTTTGAAACAAATGAAAACTGACAATCTGAAATGTATTTTTTCCACTGATGATGTCCAATCAAGAAAGATGAGTTTAAAGAAGTTATTATTCAAGTTTTATGGATATATATGCTCTTGTGATATATAATTTGAGATGCATATTCCTAAAACAGTCTCATTGTTACCTTTGTTTTGCACAAAATTGATCATGCTCACTCCAATTAGAAGCTTAAACAGCTTATCTGTATTTAATATTCATGTATCTGTGCAGTATATCACTTTCCCTATTAAAAGGCAATCTGTATTCCGATATTAAATCGTTTTGTCCTGTTTTGTAAATGTGCTGATAAATGATTTTCTAATGGACTTTGCAGTGATTAAAAAAACGATCAAATGTTACTCTCGCGTGTAAATTTTATAGCCTGAATATTTCCCTTCATGTTTACATTACCTGGTTTGTTTTCGATATTATCACTGACTGTACCCTACCATATATAATTTCTGTGTGTGCACATTGCATTATGTTTTGATTAGTTAGTCCATAATCTCTGCAGGCTTACATGTAGCTCTTCCATTACCCAAAAATTGTTATACAATTAAGGTTTATTCATGGCTTTTCTATCTATGGCACTGTCAGAATTGACTGTGCTACTGATAATTTCTGATTGAAATACAAATTTGGCCTTTGAATTTTGAAGTAAATTAAAGGTGAAACACAATGGGCTCGAAAATCCGTGGCAGGAAGTTTGTACACACTAAAATAAATGAGATTTTTCTTTTAAATTTGGAACTCATTTCTTTTCTCTCTACTGCTACCTAATTCCGACAAAAATCCATATACCTGAGAATAATTTTTTTTGTTGATATATTGTTCTCTTTTGGCTCTTACTTTTATTTGCTAAATATTTTGGTTAAATTTTTCAAGCTTGTAATTTATGTTTGGATGCTAAAAATTTCTTGACGAGAAGAAAAAATTATTGATCTTACCATACTACCAGAGTTTCAATAACGTTTAGTGTAATGCATAGTGTGATGGGATTTGAGTATTAATGGTCTTGTTGCATAACCCTCCAGAAAAGCGACCAATTCACACTTGGCCGTGGACAGGAACCAAGAATGGTGAACAACCACCTGGTGCCCAGGGCGCAGGTACCGCCGGTCTGGACGCCCCTGTACCACCCGGTGAGACCCCCACTGTCCAATACACCAACACCCCTCTACCAGCAGAAGTCCAGGAGAAGTCTGGGCTCTACCGGCCCCCACCCCTGGATCTGTCGGGCATGGCTGAAGGGTCGATGGCCCCTTCCCTGGCAGAGAAAAAGCTGGTGGCTGGGGCGTCGGAAGGCACCGTTGAAGAGAGATTGACCAAGGCCTTGGAGACGGCTGCCCCACTCCTAAGAGAGATCTTCCTAGACTTTGCTCCCTTCTTGTCCAAGACACTGCTTGGAAGCCATGGACAGGAGCTTCTGATTGAAGGTATGCAGGCCTGATAATTACCCAATTTAAAGGGATAGTTGAGTTCTGTTGCAGAGGGCGCTACACACAATAATTTTTTTGTGAGATAATGAAAAACTGAGTGTCAAATTTGAAAGAACGTAATATTTAAATAACAAAATCATCTTTGTTTGATCAAAATCGGTTCAGAGACGGCTGAAATATAACGATTTTTAATACTTGTGTACCACCACAAATATATGATATGTTGAAAAAAACGAAATAACGCCTTTTACGTCGTATTTCAGCCAACGCCGATGTTGGCTTTTTTGTTGGCATTTTCATGTTGCTTATATTACCCACAATTAGCCAGCTCATGTTTGGTTATATTTAATTAAATAATTTATTTACGGCCACCGTGTGTCTTTAAAAGTGGAGCTGAATTAGTATGATCGTATTGGCTAAATTTCACACATTTTGGGGTCTAAAATTACCTTCGTAGCAATTTTAGGTTCTAAAAGGGCACTATAAATGTCATAGATAAGAATAAGAGCAACAGCCATGCACTTTGAATGCATTTGCGGTCTGAAAACAGAACTCAACTTTCCCTTTAAATCGGTTTCCCAATATTTTTTTCTTCTTACATACCGATATTCCTGATTTTACCCCGATTTTACCCCAATTTTTCCTGATTTTTCCCTATTTTCCCCCAATTTTCATACTCAAAAGGGGGTAATGTTGTTAGATGCCATTCCCCCCCCCCCCCGAATTCTTTTTTAACATTTTTATTACTAAAGGTTTGGGGTGGTTGACGGAAAAAAACAACCTATTTTTTTTGTTAGTGCTCACTATCACCCCTGGGTATGGCTTGTTTAACTCTTTATTATGCAATGGAAAGTGGTTTTGAGCAGGATGCCTGCAGGGTATTCCTCACTTTTACACAATGTAGAGAAACATTCATTTGACCCATAACTCAGATATACTGGTTGATTACAAAATAGCAGTAGTTAATCTTTACTTTACCTACTGACTACTAAATTCTTTGATTGCCTCAAGCCTAATACAGGGGCCAGCAAACAATGGATTAACAAATTATTTATGCCATGCACATAATTGATAGATTCTTTTCAACTTTTAAACTACACTTCATGCTGTTTAAGATGGTGTGGGGTCCAGAAAATGTTCCTTCTGAAGAAAGTTTTAAATGGTGTAACACCTAAACCTATCTATTCACTCTCCTGCTCTTCCAAGGACTGATAACGATGAAGTCATCCAACTCCGTCATAGAGCTTGTCATGATGCTGTGCTCTCAGGAGTGGCAGAACTCCATTCAAAAGCACGCTGGCCTGGCCTTCATCGAGCTAGTCAACGAGGGCAGGCTTTACTCGGGCCTGACGAGGGAACACCTCCTGCGTGTGGCCAATGAGGCGGAGTTCATCCTCAGTAGGCACAGGGCGGAGGATGTTCAGAAGCATGCAGAGTTTGAGGTGAGGCTGTGGGTGAAAAAAATGATGGCATGAAGAATCTCCTGGATCGGTTACCAGAACATGCTGAATACACTGTACTAAAATAAAAACAAACTAGCAAACAAACAAATTAAAAAGCCTCTGACAATGTAATGTATCTGATTTGTATGTGTGAGGGTGTCCAAGTCAAGAATTTTAAAGTTACAGACTGCTGCAACTATCTCCTTGAGTCGATTTGTCCCCTTACTTTTGATAGCTATCCTCTACAGATGTAAAGAAAAGTATACTCTAACATAAAATATGATTGCACTCTTATTTATTATTTTAATGGTATTCTTCTCTATGTGTAGGTAGACAACTAAGAAGTTGTCAATTAGTAGAAGCACACTAATTTGTACGGGAACCTGTACCCCAGTTTTAATAATTCTTCCTTTTGAACACTAATTTGTCCTCTTTCAGTCATTGTGCGCCCAGACGTCCATGGACTGTCGAGAGGAGGAGAAGATGTGTGATCACCTGATCACCGCTGCCAAGAGGCGGGACCATATCCTGGCAAGTCAGCTCATCCAAAAGACCCTAAATATCCTCACCAACAAGCACGGTGCATGGGGAAAATTGACAGAAGGGTAAGATTGAAATCAAATCTTCTTTGCCTTGGATGTTTGAAAAAGGGAGGGGAGATGTCAGTCATTTAAAAAAAATAGAGATGAGGTCGCAACTCTGTCTGTCAGTGCATCTAGAAGACACTAAATATCCTCACCAACATGTAAGGAACGTGAGGAAATATGGCAGAGGGGTAAGACTGGAATCCAATTGTAGAGTTCTCAGCCTTTTGCATCACCGGAATATAGGTGGGGGGATGAGGGTATGACCAGCTTTGCTGACAGTGGTTTTGGACGGGGAGGAGTTTGAGAGGGGTATTGGACTCCGTTTGCTGACAAGGTTGTAGATGGCCTTGAAATTGACACCTTTACAGATATCACTATTGGATTTCCAGATGGTAATTCTTGCCCTTAGCTTATGACCTATATCAAGGGTTTGTATATTCATGTCTCATGTTAGCTTGTTAAAATTTCTCACCTGACATCCCACAAAATGAGAGGTGATAATTATGATACAAAATATACCTACTAAGGAATAAAGATGAAAACGTTAAAAACATTTTTTTTCTTTTTTCCTTTGTACAGGCCAAAGGAGTATTTCCGCCTGGATATGTGGGAGGATAATACAAGACGTCATCGTCGTCTGGTGCGTGACCCATTTGGGTCCTCACACACAGAAGCAACGCTGAAAGCAGCCATCGAGCATGGTATGAAACACACTTCTTTCAATATTTCTCTGTACTACATGTATATACATGTCTTAACTGTTTTCACATTAAAGGACAAGATATCTTGGTCAGCCAGAGGGGAAGTCATTCTGGCCAATCTGAGGGGCACAAAACAAGTGAGATCATAACAAAAAGTCATAGCTTAGATAAACTTGAGTTCTGGTAATGCGATTGCATTGTGAAAGAAAAGGTGATCATATAGCATGTAAGTAATGGTGTGTAATGCAAGGTTCTGGAGTCATCAAAATCGTCATAAATTCGGCAGAGTCTTGGTAAAGTAACAATCACTTACATAGAAAGATGTATATGGGACAACACACATGGTGTCGGGGCTAGTACTACCCTGATTTCCTTATCTTTCTATGCTCATTACTCAGCCAGTATACATTTTCTTCCAAAATTGTTTGGCACATGACATTTATTTGTAATCTTGAACATTCAGTGTAAGTTTCGTTAGATTCTGTGAGAATTCATTTTCTTTTTTTACCAGAACTCAAGTTTATCTTTAACTGGTCATTTGCGATGTGAATTTGAAAGTGGCATTTTAGCCGCTATGTAGGGCAACAAGACCAAATGCTGTATGGTCTCTGCGTAAGGCCTCTTCCTATACTACTCTAAATATTTAGTTGAGAATACTAAAAACAGAAATCAAATGAAGTGGAATCAAATTTTTTCTGTATGGTATCAATTTAATTTCAATTCAATTCAATTCAAGCTTTTATTTAAAAAAACACAAGAGTACAATGATGCAAATGCTGCAGCTAAAAAGCTGAAATGTATATTTTTACAAGTATTGAGGATACATATAAATAGAAAAGAATATCCATTCCTGTAGGTGAACCTGAAGATGTAGTAGAGAAGGCCAAGCAAGCTCTCCATGCCCAGATAGCATCTAAGCAGCGTGGCTCACAAGCTTCTGATGCTGCTGAAGAGGATGAGACAAGCATACAGGAGGATGCAGAACTGGAGAACGAGCTTGAAGGTTTGTCTCTTCCCATTCAAAACATCCATTTGGATCCCCCCTTCAATATCCTTATTTCCTGTTTATTTTTGCTCTTTCATCTTTCATCCTTTCATACTCTCACTTTTTATTCTGTTTTACACCTTTTTTAAAAATTCCTATCATACTATCATCCATTCCATTCATACATTTTCCATTCTGTTCACATTGTTTTTCATTTTATCCATGCTCTCCTATGCCACAATCATATTTTAATCTTACATAATCACATTTTTATGGTCAAGCAACAACATCATTCGTTTCTCTATGAAATTTTTGCTCCTCCCTTTTTTCTCTCTCTTCCTCTGATTATTATCGTTTGGTTTAAATGCAAGAGTGTACAAGAACCGTTCTTTATATTCATCACGTGCTTGGATAGTTAAGGTATTATGAGATGATATGAAACCACTTTTCAACTCCTATATTAATCATTATCCGTTGCAAAGAGACTTGAACCCAACTATTCACATACATGATCACCCAATGGATAAAATATTGTATCAAGATTACCAAGATTGAATCCAAAGGCCTCTTTATATTTTGTACTTTGATATTGTTATAATATTAAGTCACTTTATATACTCTCTTAACAGTTAGTATACTGTGCATATATAAAGAGTTTGTTTTAAGAGTAACAACTTTAAGGTATTTAGATGCTGCTACTTCTATTGTACTTTCCCCTTTAATGCCTCAACCCTCAAATATAATACTGAACTAAAATGCAGCAAGTTGAAACGAACTATTTACCAAAGCTACATGAATCTTCATACTATCTACAAATAATATCATCAACACACATTTTCTTATATTCCATGTTTCCAATATATTGTTTTTATTTGTTTATTACGGCACTCCATCATTTCGACCTTGTGTGGTCTCCAGCACCTGCAGGTCGTCCTGTATTACTGGGCATGATGCATGATTGCAAGCACTCAATCAGTATCAAATTGGCAGAAGGTGAATTAATGGAATTATGTCTGTTTGTCGCCCTCTCTTAGTATGAGTGTGCACAGTTGGAAACTAGACTACTCCATGCATCAACTTTCTTTCTGAGTCTGTTCAAGAGGGATTAGTCTCTGCTTCTTTCTGAATCTGTTCAAGAGGGATTAGCCTCTGCTTCTTTCTGAGTCTGCTCAAGTGACTAGTCATTGTTTTCTTTCTGAGTCTGCTCAAGAGACTAGTCATTGCTTTTTTTCTGAGTCTGTTCAAGAGGGATTAGCCTCTTCTTCTTTCTAAGTCTGCTCAAGAGACTAGTTATTGCTTTCTTTCTGAGTCTATGTACAAGAGACTAGTCATTGCTTTCTTTCTGAGTCTGCTCAAGAGGCTAGTCATTGCTTTCTTTCTGAGTCTATGTACAAGAGACTAGTCATTGCTTTCTTTCTGAGTCTGCTCAAGAGACTAGTTATTGCTTTCTTTCTGAGTCTATGTACAAGAGACTAGTCATTGCTTTCTTTCTGAGTCTGCTCAAGAGGCTAGTCATTGCTTTTTTATGAGTCTGCTCAAGAGACTAGTCATTGCTTTCCTTCTGAGTCTGCTCAAGGGACTAGTCATTGTTTTCTTTCTGAGTCTGCTCAAGAGACTAGTCATTGCTTTCATTCTGAGTCTGTTCAAGAGAATAGTCTATGCTTTCTTTCTGAGTCTATGTACAAGACTAGTCATTGCTTTCTTTCTGAGTCTGCTCAAGAGACTAGTCAATGCTTTCTTTCTGAGTCTGCTCAAGAGACTAGTCATTACTCTTTTTCTGAGTCTGCTCAAGAGACTAGTCCCTGCTTTCCTTCTGAGTCTGCTCAAGTGACTAGTCTCTGCTTTCATTTTGAGTCTGTTCAAGAGAATAGTCTATGCTTTCTTTCTGAGTCTATGTACAAGACTAGTCATTGCTTTCTTTCTGGGTCTGCTCAAGAGACTAGTCATTGCTCTTTTTCTGAGTCTGCTCAAGAGACAAGTCATTGCTTTCCTTCTGAGTCTGCTCAAGTGACTAGTCTCTGCTTTCATTCTGAGTCTGTTCAAGAGAATAGTCTATGCTTTCTTTCTGAGTCTATGTACAAGACTAGTCATTGCTTTCTTTCTGAGTCTGCTCAAGAGACTAGACATTGCTTTCTTTCTGAGTCTGCTCAAGAGACTAGTCATTTCTTTCTTTCTGAATCTGCTCAAGAGACTAGTCATTACTCTCTTTCTGAGTCTGCTCAAGAGACTAGTCATTGCTTTCCTTCTGAGTCTGCTCAAGTGACTACTCTCTACTTTCATTCTGCGTCTGTTCAAGACTAGTCTCTGCCTTCTTTCTGAGTCCTTACACAAGACTAGTATATGTTTCCATTCTGAGACTGTTCAAGAGACTAATATCTCCTTTTATACTGAGTGTTTATGTATGCAGGAGACTCGATCTGCTGCCATTCTTGGTCTGTTCAAGAGACTATTCACTTCTTTCATTCTTAGTTGGTGGAGGAGACTTTGCTGTTTATATATACCCTGGCTCATTCAGCAGAATCTTTTGTGTTTAATACCACATGTACATCTGAATTCTTGTGTTGCTTCTTTTTCATAACTGATATATCTGCATTATTGACTATTTGGCAGAAGAGTTGCTGTGTACCTATATATGCCTGTCCTCTCCTGGGCCCCGTTGCGCAAAACTTACCATTGATGGTAACTTTTCCATCAATGGTAACTACCATGGAAACCTTGATTTTGATTGGCTGTTGAGCCCTGTTACCATGGTAGTTGCCATTGATGGCAAAGTTACCATCAATGGTAAGTTTTATGCGACAGGCCCCTGGTGTGAACTAGCAAAGTTGTGCAGGAGACTAGTATCCTTATTCACACTGAGTCTTTGAAGGAGACTATGCTTTTACATTTCTGCCCTGTAAGCTTATGATTACTGTAAAACCAGAAACATTTTTGTGCCTAGGCTTTTTTCTTGCAATTTTTAGTTTTCTTTTTTAAAGTTTTTTACTTGGAATTTAAGTTTCATGATGTGAAATAAATGAATCACAAAAATTTCTTGCCATGAAAACATCCATTATTTAATAACAATTTGTGAAAGTTCCATGTGGCAAAGTTTCTCTCAGTTTGACCTGTGTTTTTGTGTTCAACATGATCTCTTTAGGCGCTTCTGTATGATGCCTTGACAAAGGTTTTGTCTTTTTATTGTCTGGAAGGCCATCTGCTTGCTTGCGTGTCTGCATTACTTCTCCACACGTAATTACATCAATTAGCATTGTATCATAACGTACATTGATCCTGATTATTTAGTGAATTCTATGGCTTTTTATTGTTGGGATATTTTTCCCAGTCCTCTGTTTCATCTAGTCAGGTATTTTTGCGCATAGTTTGTAAGCAACATATAACTTGCTGTGTGATCTGTCATTTGATTTTATAATATACTTATTATGTGATACACTTTGATACCTCGAAAACTGATGCTCTCTTTCTTTTGTTTTTACATATTGCGTTCTTCTTTCAGCCTTGTATGCATTTAACTGCTTGGTGACATTATCAGTTTGATTTTCAGTTTTATTGTATTGTTTAGCTTGCCTACATGTATAACAGCTTTATTACTTTCATTAGGTAAACATGTATTACAAATTAATTTTAGGCACTTAACATTCTTTTTCAATAGTAAGTCTTTGATGTAGATAAAGATACAGTGCTCTCTGTTAAACTGAAATTAAAGTTAACTAGATCTCTATCATTAGCTGATCAGAATAAAGGTTTTTACCATAATTACGGACGAGTCTGATTATGATTGGTTAATACTACAAAATTTATAAGTATATTCCATTTTATATCATGCATAAACAATTTAGTGGTTTTTGATTGGTTGAGAGCTCATCACATGACCAGAAATATTTCAACTATATTAAAGGTAAAGACCAGTATTGGAAACGCCCCAATTTCAAAAAATGAAATGGAAGCTCTTATTACCAATCATGTGAAAGAGTATGTTTTGACTAATACATGATGATAACAATTTGCCGGGAAACCGCTTACTAATTGATATATTTGGTAAATTAGTTTATCTATTGGTGTGTGAGAGAGAAACGCACGTGTCGCGCACGTGTGCGTAGTCCCATATACATCTTTCTGTGTACAGTGCTTGTAACTTTACGAAGACTGGGCCAAATTTCTAATCATGTTGATGATTCCAGAACCTTGCAGTACACACCAATACTTATATGCTAGATGATCAACCTTTTCTGATCGATTCCACGTTTCTTTCACAATGCAATCGCATGACCATAACTGGTCTTTATCTTTAAGGTTGCTCTGAAAAAGTACTATTTGGGAGTTGAAAAAAATTGTGATTTTTTTTTTTTTTTAATTGATTTTTTTCTTCTTTTCAAATCTTAATTTAATGAAAACAAAATATTTTAAATCTTTTTCAATAAAAATTGACATTTTTTTGTTCTAAATTTTTTTCTCCCCAAAATGGTAATTTATTTATTTTTTTTTTTTTTTAAATAAATTTTTGATGCAGGATATAAAGCAAACATACCATGCCTTCTATTCGAGGTACTGGTTAAAACTATGGGCCTCGGTGACTCCAAAAGTACCATTTGCTTTGGGGCTGCGCCCCTCAGCAAATAGTACTATTGGAGTCACCTCTTGCGCATAGTTTTAACCAGAACCTCTCAAGACAGTGTATATTTGTATGTTATTGACCAACCATGACCAAGGCTTGAATTATAAATATTACAAGACTATTTACAAGGCAGACCCTTCGTGACATATAGTACAAAAGTTACAATCAAGTAATTCCTGACGGTGTCCTTACACAATCCAATGTTTTTTGCTGTTACATGATGGGCTAGTTCACAATGTGTGCGTATTTGTCCTATTGCCCTCAGTTTTATGAAGTTTGCACAAGTAGCCCATATCATTCTCGCTCAAATATGGAAAGATTTTTTGATAATCCTGACAATTTAGTTTCATTCATATTCTGAGTGTGCATAGGTCATTGCACTTTGACTTTCAATTTACTTGTTTTGATATTCTCTGAAGAAGTATCCATTACATTTAGAAATACTTCCTTATTACTTTGATGTCCCTCTCCCACCTTCCAATTAAGATACTGGCACATACAATCACGTTCAAGTGCTGCCAATTTGTAAGATTAGCCAAGTCAAAAAAAGAAAGAAGAAGAAATGAATCAACAAAATGCATATTGATGCTAATACCAAACTCTGTACAGGCACTTTAAGAGGGAGACACTTTAGTAACTTAAGAAACAATGAGGGGCCCTAGTACTTTAAAAAGATGTAAGTTTGGAATCTTAGGCCAGTTTCTACAAACCATTATAAGTCCAAGTTCGTGGACATCCCATAGATATGCATGTTAAAAAATTAAAAGGCATTTCAATTTGATGTCCGTGAACTTGGGCTTACAAATTTTTCAAGAAACTGGCCCCTGGGGAATAAACGGTCAAATGCAAGTGGGAAAATGCGGAAAAGGCTTTATCTGTCATGCACGTCATAAGAATTTGGCATTCTGATCTTCAAAAGATGGCCCATTCTGCCGCCAAGTTAATTGGGTTGACTTTGAAAACTTGATGTGTACCCATGTCTATGGCCCTAATTTGATTTCTCAAATTTGTCCTGACATTACGGAACATGTGCGAGGATCCTGCTATTATCATCGCCATCTTTATCACGGGAAGCCTAGTTGCAAATAGGCGTTATTCCTTAATCAGTGATTTCCATCGAGAGGTCAAGTGTGCATTTAAAAGCTGATAGCGAATTGGCATCATTTCAGAAAATCAGAGATGGATTTTTCCCATCAATAAAATGAATTTTAACAGCTTATTACTCTTGAAATCATGCATATCTGAATTTTGAATATCTGTCTTGAAAGTAAAATGTACTTAACTCTTCTTCTTCTTTTATGAAATTACCAGAGAGTCAGATTTAAAAGATTTATTCCTTGTACAAGAAGTTTTGGCTTAGCTGATACATTTAGATTACCTTTACCAGTAATACTTTGAATATAAATTACCATCGTCACAATTATTGATTGATAGACAATCTCCTTGAAAATATCTTATCTATTCCCGACCTTGTCCCCATTTTAACAAAGTGGTTGAAAATGACACGACTTCCTTCTGCAACTTACGTTGTTCTGTTGTCATTGTGGGCTATTTCAGCACAGAGGAAGCAACAATTAGGGCATATGTCCAATATGTAGGAAGTTTAGAAGGAAATTGGGGCAGAAAAGTGGGAGAATAGTGCCTAAGAAGAAAAAGCAAGAAAGTGTTTCTGAAAAAGGGGAAGGAATTTTGAAATGGTATCTAAACAAGCAGACAGCATCGTCAGATATGTATCTTCCTTGCATATAACAAGTGGTAATTTGTAATATCCTCTTTAAAGTGTTCAATTCTTCATTACTCTTAGGATGATGAGTGTTGGCACCTGTGTTAAAATCAATCTTAAAAGTTTAACAAGTAATTTTTGTAAGTAGTATTTATTTCAATATATTAATAAATCCCCAACAATGTGGTCAGGGTAGAGGTACTCGTTAGGATTTGAAGTAATATCATAATTTTATTATTTATGGAATTTGTCTTCTTCTTCTTCCTTTCATGCCTATTCTTCTTCTTCTTATCTTCTTCCTATTCTTCTCTTCTTCTTCTTCTTCTTCATCTTCTTTTTCTTCTTCTTCTTCTTCTTCTTCTTCTTCTTCTTCTTCTTCCTCTTCTTCTTCTTCTTCTTCTTCTTCTTCTTCTTCTTCTTCTTCTTCTTCTTCTTCTTCTCTTCTTCTTCTTCTTCTTCCTCTTCTTCTTCTTCTTCTTCTTCTAATTCTTCTTCTTCTAATTCTTCTTCTTCTAATTCTTCTTCTTCTTCTTCATCTTCCCCTCCTTCTTCTTCTTCTTCTTCTTCTTCTTCTTCTTCTTCTTTGTCTTCTTCTTCTTCTTCTTCTTCTTCTTCTTATTCCCTTTCTTCTTCTTCTTCTTCTTCTTCTTCTTTTTATTATTTTTACTGTTATCCCTGTTATAAAGTTATTTTGTATTATTACAATGCATAAAAGTAGTTATAGTGGCAGTAGAAGAAGTAGTATAGTAGTAATAATATTAAGCAAATATTAATAGACTACGAGGTTAATATTTGTTTTATATCCCACATTGGCAATAAGGACTATTTAAAGTGAATTTTACATAATTAAAACACCTGATTTTGCAGACAATTTAGCTTCAGCTAGATTTTACAAAGCACAACATGCGTACATGTAATACAGTCGATGCGCGCTCATTTGACATTGACATTGACTTTGACATTTTCGCGTAACCTACTTTGCTATGCTTATTCAATGCGCAAGTCGCGCAAGTGGGGCAGCAGCAAAAAATTACTTTACAAAAAGACCTATCTCAGGTAGATAGTACTTATCTATACCTTTTTCGTGCTCTGTACAATCGCAATGCAAACAACTATACATGAGGGATATAAAATAAATTATCTTTATTTTCGTATCAGATGCATATTCATTAGCATCCCCATTAATTTCTCTTGACTCTTGCATTTCATTTTCTTACCTCTCATTTACTGAAAATCCTTTTAGCTGCTCTCCACTTCTGTCGAGGCCATTTGATATAGAATGTAGCATTTCTTTATACTTATTTGGTAAAGTGTATGTGTACATGTATGATAATTATGCAACTGTATTCATTTCCCTTTTACTCCTTTTTTCAAAGATATTTATGATGTAAATCTCACTTTCTCTCAGCCTTATCTCAAGTTTGTGCCTTTGTTTTTAGAGCCACAGTCTGTATTTTGTTCTCTTTTGGATTTAAATGCTGGATATTCTGTAGTATGTGGCAGAATTTTAACTAGCTGTATATATATATATTATACTTTATAAAATTGATTTGCAGAAGGAGATAAGTTAGACCATTAGACCATGCTCACAAGGTTTTGGGTTCAAATCCCTGCCAGAGCACTATTAATGACCCTTGGCAAGACACTGATCTACACTTGCCACTCTCAACCCAGGTTTGGTAAATGGTTACCCACTTGGAATAAAAATCTGCCAGGTTCAAACCGGGATAATAAATACCTCGGGCACCTCTGAATAGTGTAACTATACAAATGTAGGTAATGCATTATATAACTATTTTATGGTTGGTACTCAAAATGAAAGAGGACAACAAAATCTAATTTGTTCTTGTTATTAGGTCCTGTGGTTTACACGACCTCTGCTCAGATGATTGCACCTTGCGTCGTTACCAAGGGAACGCTGTCCATCACATCGGCTGAGATGTACTTTGAGGTGGATGAGGATGATGTAAGCTTCAAGGAGTCGGACCCAAAGGTAGGAAAGAAAACCTCCTTGCCTGTCATGGTTTTCTGGTCTTTGTTGTGCATTGTATCGTGACAAATGTTAAGAAAGAAGAAAAAGATAAGACCTGACCATTTCTATTAGAGTTTATGTTCTCGCAAACATTGAAAAAGAAAGAAAGAGAAAGAAATAGAGATGAAAAGCAAAGAAAAAGAAGAAGGAAAGGCTCAACAGTGTTCCTTTTCATGACATTTAAGTGATTTTAAGTGGAAAGAACACTTACATATTGGAGTTTAGACTTTTGCTTAAATTTTAATTGGGTAGATATTTTGTGGCTGCTGCTATATCAGGCATTTTACCATGAAGGAAAAATTAGCCATCTCTTGTGCATGTGGTGTTTCATTGGTAGTTGTGCTTTTGTGTATTGTTTTTTGTGAAGTAATATATCATGCATATTTTTCTTGAGTACATATATATCATATCACTTGCAGCTGAAAAATAGTTTCTTCATAAGTATGAGTTCTCTTAGTTCTAGAGCTACATGAATTTTTGCATGAGTAAAAGTGAAAGTATCACTAGTTTGAAGGATTAGAAAAGGTAAGAAAATATGCAATTATTGTTTTTTAAATGGAAGGAATGTTTCCTCTTCTTCCTTTAAATTTTTTAAAACTTTAATCATCATTCAGACAATGTGTTCTTGCAATTCTTTTCCAAATTTGGAGATTGGAATCGGGGAAGGTGCTGTACTATCTGCTGCACAAGTACACTGAACTCCCCCTTCCTGTCATATTTTTCAAATGTCCAGATACTCTCCGTAAACTTGAACATTCAACCTATAGACAGTTACGGTCTGTTTTCCGATTACGGGGGCATGATCAATTTCCTTCCCCTTATCAAACGATCATAGAATCCTCATCTTGGCAGCTGGGGGGTACCGACCCATCGATCACAGGGAGCGGGACATTTAGGAACTATCCGCAACGCCCTCATACCATCATTAAAAGAGCATCAAACATTCAGAATACTTGCTCCATCAGGGGTAAATGACTGCATCCATTTTTCCAGCTGGTAGACAAAGGTCTCCTTTCTGACTTTGGTGGTAGAGTTGCCTAGTGATCTTTGACCCTCTTTTTCCCCCACCATGCTACACATCAACCTCTGAGCACTGTTGTAAAACTTAAGGGTTTCTGTTTGGTTGTTGTTGAAGGATCAGAGAAAAACAACAGCAACTGCATCAAGAGAGAGATTGAATGGTAAAGAGATAAAAGTGAGGGAACAGAAGAGGACAAAACTCATATATAGATATATATATATAGGGATGTCAAAGAGATAATAGCAAAATATAGTAAATAGGGATAGAGTTTGGTAGAAAGAAAGTGAAATAGGTATTGAAGTCGATGTGAGAGGATGAGAAAAGGGGGAAAGGAATATGGGCAATATAGTGAGAGAAAGATACTGAAAGATAACGGGGTGAGAGGTAGGGGAAAGATTCAATGGTGATATAGAAGAATTGGATATAAGGTAGGCGTAGTAAAGGAAGATAGAACTATTGTCTTAACTTGAGACAATAGAGCAACATACAGAGATAGAAAATAGGAGGGAGGGAGGGAGAGAGAGAGAGAGAGAGAGAGAGAGAGAGAGAGAGAGAGAGAGACAGGCAGACAGAGTCAGAGACAGAGAGAGAGAGACAAAGAGACAGAGATAGGGAGAAAGAGAGAGAGACATATAGAGAAAGAGAGAGAGAGAGAGAGACTGAGGGAGGGAGTTTGGTTTCAGATCGCTACCAGTGCATCCTAAACTGTGAATGAAACCACCTCCTTGCAGTAGTAGACCCCAAAATAGAAATCAAGGCTACCACCTTTAAGTGTCCCTCCAAGTATCTCTCCCCATCACCATCAATAGATCTGATAATTAGAAATTCATTCCAGCAGATGAGACCCACGACTCGACTGACTCCGGTGGTGGTAACTTCTTCTTCTGATCGCAGGAGAGGAAGACCACTTAAGCCCATTTCAGACAAGCAGAACTTATCGTATAGCCATAAGAAAACCCCATAAATGTGCTATATATTGTGACAACTGACATTGTATAGTGAAGGTCTGAGCTTAGTTTTGAATGTAAGCATGATAAAGAAATTGGGTTCATCACTCATATGAACATTGTATGAGATGAAATGGGTGGGGCATATCTGTAGGATTTTAATCTATCTTTTTTTGGTGTCTCAATGTTGTACAACTGAACATTGTATAGCTATAAACAATTTATAACGAAATGAAGGTTTTGCTGACATGAATGGCTAGCTGTAATTTTTACCCTGGAGTAACGAATATGATATGGTATGACCTCCTAAAACAAGTATCTTTTTACTGCATCCCTCTGTATTAACGCCCCCTTTAGCTATACAATAATATACAATATGAATTTGGTATAGATATCCTCTTGTATGAAATGCTTCATACATTCCTCCATACAATATTCTCATCCTGTATGTAAGCCTCTTTCACTTTACCTTGATTCTCTGTATAAAGTTTCTTTCTTCGTATCTTGTATAAATATTCGCTCGTGTGAATGCCCTCTTAAGTCTTAGAGAATTATGATGAGGTCTGAAGGCAGAAGATAACAAGAGCCTTGCAAGGTGAAGTGTTGAGATGACACTTACTGATTTGATTTATCAGACAAACCTCTGTCCATCTTTAAAGGCATGGTGAAGTGTTTGTAGATGGTAACAAACCCGACAAAAGTTTGATCTATTTGTGTGTTTTCTTTTTTAGGGAGAGGCATAGCACCAAATGCTCTGTTTGTGTATAACAGTGATATATTAATATATCATTGTATAGGATGAGATCTTCTACAAATATATTTATAACTGGAAACACTCTTTGGTTTTTTAAGAGTATTATTTTATAACATGTTAGCCTTCGGGGTAATAGTATATCTGTAAAGAGCTTATAGACATTGTATTAAGCGTTATATAAGCAGAATATTATTATTATTATTATTGCATAAGCACAGATTAATAATACATTGCAAGGGAGCAGTAGTGGAGGATTTATGATACCACTTTCTTTCTTCACTTCTTTAGAAGAAAAAAAGAAGATAATATTCATGGTATGGAAAATATTTGTGATAAGAAAATTAGATAATTTATATACAATCTCCATTCAAATTCTTTGACAAGGTGTTATATTTTGCTCCGTATTACATATAAGAAATAGTCATGTTAGGTGTAGTCCCAGTGAAGTGAATTAATTTACTATGTCCTGTCTTTAAAAACTTGATAACCTTGACCCAATAAGCTGAACTTTAACTTTTAAAGACTGTTGATGGTAAATGACAGCTGAGTGGAAGATGGGAGGCATTGCTAATGCTGTCATATCTATCTGTCCAACCAGAACCAATTAGATGGTATTAGGAAATTTGCATGAAAGATTTTTGACGATGCAGAGAGAAAGTCTTCGCAAAGCACCAACAAATTGTCTTCTTGATTTTGATTGCAGCAAGACAAGCAGATACACTTTTATTTAAGAAATTGAAAGAGATGACTATATTCATAATATCTGTTACCACCCCTCCAAATCAAAATCAAAACAGAAAGACAGAAAAATAAATGTCTTGTAGACTGTAATGTGTCATGTATTACATTGTCATTGTAAAAAGAGCCTCAAAGTATTTTCTAGGAAAATTCAGACTATAGCTGGTGTCTCTAGATTTCGAAAACAATCACAGAAGTAAGGATCTGCTATAGGGTTGTGTAAGGGTCATTGACCGATTTCCCTGGTATGCTATAGAAAATATAGATTTGACAAATCAGAAGAATTTGTAATTTATGTGAATCTGTCAATTACTTGTGCTTGAGGTTGGGGATTATGTTGTAATTTCCTCTGGCAAATGCCCATTGACGGTTATTTTGTAAGGCTACGAAGAGAGGGAGATCAACTCTGCATTTATGAAATCAATTTAGCCATATTGGATTCATATACAAGTGACTGCGATAAATTTGAGATGGGTTGTTTTCCTATCTTGTTCAAGTTCAGGGAAAGAGAGACAAACCCGGGATTACCGATGGAACATTTGTCATTTGATTAGTGCGGGAGAAATGAGAAGTCAAATTGTCACTGAGGCTGCTGTAGAGCATATGAAATATGTAAGAGCTATTCCATAAATCAGGGAGATACTGGATTGAATTTCTTTCTTTCTCTCCTCTCCTTTTTCTTGTGTATCAACATAGATATGTTTTCTCTCTGAATGTGTATCAAATGATTTCTTTACTTATATCTTCCTCTCTGTCTCTCTTTTCAACCCTCTTTCTTACTCGATGTCATTCTAAAATATTTGTAAATTTATTTATACATTTATTTATTCATTAATTCTATATCCCTTACACCCCACTCATTAAAATCTCTCTCTCATTTTGCTTAACAACGTATGTATGATTTTGATCTCTTTCTCTTTATTTCGTATTCCTCTTCTTTTTCACCTCATTTTATCTCTTTCTCACATACATTCTCTATCTCTCTCTCTCTCTCTCTCTCATATGGTCTTTCCTTCTTTCTAAACCACTCTCTTTTTATCTCTGCATTCTGTAACATCTCCTTTCACCCTCTATAATGTTATTCCATTGCCAAAATCATTTTTTGATTGCAGCGAGGCTGAATGGCGTTCCAATCAGAATAACCAGGATTTTTTTGCTGCAGGGGGGGGGGGGGGGGGGGGGAGATCGCAAGCCATAATAAATTGCAAGCCCTTGTCGTGACGATCGTTTGACATTTCGCTGAACTACTTTTTCAATTTTGGCCAGGGCCTGCAGAAGAGATCTTGTCAGAAACGATCGGGATTGCAGCTGTGATCTCGAGCAGTGAATCCAACCAGGAGAGTGGAAAAAAATAGGGAGAGAGAGATAGAGAAATAGAAAAAAGAAAGAAGAAAAGAGACAGAGAAAGACGGAGAGAGACTGAGACAGAGAGACACAGAGAGAAAGAACGAGAGAGAGAGAGAGAGAGACAGAGAGAGAGAGAGGGGGGGGGGGGGGACATAAAGACAGAAGAGGAAAAAAACACACATGAAATGGATAGCGAAAGTAGTGCAAGCTTGCTTCAACAAATTCCCATAGCTTTCAATATAATTCTGCATGAAAGCAATATATACAGAAAACAAACCATAAGAAATGCCCCGATAGTATAGGAGGGTATTTGCATCAAGGTTGGGATATGGTTATTACATTGCATTAATATACATGAACATATTAATCTACATCAATTTTAAGTAAATATGTAATTTCATAGCGGTAATAACTACAAATTTCTTCATCCTTGAGATACCGTATTTTGATTTGTTTTTTCTTTATTACAGAAGAGAGTATGGAATTGGATTATCAATCTTCTTACATAAACATAATACAATTTTAACAAACACTTATATTTGCTAGGGTTTTATTAAAAACTGCATGCTTACCCCTCATGTTTAGCAAAAGAAATATGCAAAAAATATCTTAAGAAGTCTTCTGGCACCGTTAATTGACACATAACGGAGGACAAATATGATTTCGCTCCTGAAGGCAAAAACCAATAATCAGATGCCTTGTATCATTTGAAACATCAATCCCTTAATCCATTTGGAATTGCTTCTGATCTATATTCATATGAGCTTGGATAATGAGTTTGGTTGGAGCTACTAAAGCACCGCTTAACGAAGCATCCACTAGTTTCTTCATGATGTTTTTTTTTATTCTGTAGCATTTTAGTCTTGGAGCTTGTCAAGTTTGCTCTATTATTGTCAAGAGGAACTGTATTAATACTACCATTTTTATGTGATATTCATATTTATTCTTTTCCTTTGATATCCAATACACAGCTCCAGATAGTAAATTTCTGCTTCATTATCCATTATTAATGAACAGTTTATGGAAGAAATGAGCATTCCTGTGTACGATAGACTATTTAGTATCACTTCCATTATCCCATTATTTTATCATTACTAAAGCTCATATTATTAGGCCTTTGATGTGGCTGCCTACGTCATTGCTCTGAGAAATTAATCAGCTCAAAAACAGTGAAAACTGAGAAGATGTCAAAATATTGGATTTATAAAAATAAAAAATTAATAAAAAAACATTTTGTGAGGATTTTGTATATATTAAATCCCAGCCAATCGTTAGAGACAGACACAGGTGGTAATAGCATTGCAAACTCAGTGAGCAATATGGCATTGAGAAGACAGTTCAGGATGATAATTATCACTTGCAAGACAGGGGAAGGGGAAGGAGGGGTTATTGGTAGGAAGATGTCAGTGACCCCTATCTCGCCTTGTGATACAACGTCATTGAAATCAGTGAACATTATTGACAGCTTTGTAAGCTTAGTGAAAATTTAGCTCGAGAGTATATGACCTGCATGTTCTATGGAAAGAAACCGAGAATAGAGACTCTCTCTCTCCTTGTTCTCTCCTTTCCTCCGCCTCTAACCCTGCATCTGTCCATCCCATCAGCTGTGTATAGGAAAAGCTCACTGTGAAGTAACCACCAGGTGCAGGCGACCTTCCTTGTATGGAGGAAGTGCAGCCCACCAGGGATGGCGCCCATGGATGATGGGGATGTCCGTTCCATGAGCCACTTTTGACCAATCAGCATTGAGTAGATTGTGGAGAGGGTGTGTGGGAGATAAAGTGGGTGTACGTGTATGTGAGAGAAAAGGATTCGTCATGATATGAAAATGTATGGAATTCATATGATGGAAAAAATGAGGAATGTTCACCAAACATGTAGGATGAGCTCAAAATCAGTTTTGTGAAGTTTGAGAAGGTCTTTTCTGTCTGAAGTTGTTTTGACAGTTTTTTTAAATTAAATAATGTTATATTATCCTTCAGAATATGATTCTGCTATCTCCTAGGCATAAGGTCGCAGTTTAAATTTTGTAACTGAAGTTCTGTTTTCAGTCTTTCTCTTTTCTTTTTCACTGAAATTTTGCCTCTTTGCCAGTTATGAATTCAATTCTTGTTCAAAATAGAATGTATAAACAAAAGGATAGACGCAGGATTATTTTTCTCTGCTTGATAAAAGCCTTTTGAGTTTTGAAGTTTGATATAGATTTTTCATGGGATGAGTAGATGCATTAATGTGATGAGCCTTTCATTGAATTGAGACTCTGTAGTCTCTATTCCCTTATGCAGTACTCCCATTCCCATATAGGCCGGGCTCCTGTCCAAGATTTCAAGTTGAATAAAACTCTGGAACTATCTCTACACATTTAGAATGTCCTGGCTCATTGCAAAATAAGTTGAAAGAGTGAGGACAGATGCAAGAACTTGTGTCTCTTTTAATACTGGAAGTAAATTTATTGGCAATTTTGGATAAGAAGACAACAATTTTTTTCTCTGCCAGGGCTAAACTATTGGGCAATTTGAACTTGTCAGTATGCATCACCCTAAAGGTTTGTTCTTCATTGAGTTTGTAAATGAAGCCAACGCGATTCAAGAAAATGTCAGTTTTAAGTAGCATCATTTACTTAATAGGCTTGTTTGGAACATATTATTTGTCACTTTTAATCACTTAGTAACTTCAGGGTTTTTAACCTCTTTTTGATACTTTTTGTACTTACCTCTTTTCTATACTTCGACTAGCTGCAAAATATGAGCTGATTCTACTTCGAAAAATGCAGAGAACACCCTTGAGGTATGAAATGCTGAGGAAATTGTATTCATCTCTTGAAGACGGATGACCTCAAGCTCATAATTACAACTTACTGAGAAAGGAAAAAATGATGTGAGAGAAAGAGATTGAGTAAAAAGAGAAAGATAGAAGAGTATAGGAAAGAGCAATAGATATAGAGAGATAGGGAAATAGAGGGAGAAAGAAAAATGGAGAACTTGTAAAGACTGAAAGGAAACAGAGAGAGAGAGAGAGAGAGAGAGCGATAGCAAGGAAAAACTTCATAGAATAAAGAGAGGGAAAGAGGGAGAGAAGGGGGGAGGGGGGGGGGGGGTTGATTGAGAGAAAGAGAAAGAAAGTTGGAAAAAGTGAGAGAGTGAGAAAGAGAGACACTGAACTGCTAGTGATAATGAAAGTGATAGATAACAGAATGATGTTCCATTACTGCAGCCGAACCCTTTCACTGATGATGTGTCAGACGCTCAAAGCAACAACCCTCATTAAAAGGCAAGGGGTAGAGATACCACTCGATCATCCTGCTATTCACACCTCCCCTCGCCTTCTTCCCCTCGCCCCTCCTCCCACAACCAGTAAGATTACCCCCCTGGCCGAGGTGTGAGGGTGTTGCAGCATCGCCCACAAGACGGTCTGGTATTTTTGGAATTGAATAATGCAAATCAAATAGATCTTTGGGTAGAAAGTGTTGCTTTATTTACTTTGCAGAATCACCCACAAGATGGACTGGTATTTAGGAATCAAATTATGCAAATCGAAAACATCTTTGGAAAGAAGTGTTGCTTTGTTCACCTCAGAACATGGATGATCTCATCAGGGAGGTGTTTTAAACTCTCATATCCCTGATCTCATGTAGAACTTGTAGTTTCACTTTCACCATATCTCTCTCTCTCTCTCTGGGAAGAAAATGCTGATTTTCGTTTGTTTGTTATAGTTTTGATTATTCATAAGAAAATGACTCTTCTGATAGTTATTTACATTTTACAGCAGAAATATTAATATTTAAAAAAATATCTTAACTTGTCTTTGTGCAGCTTTGTACAATCTATGAGGCTCTATGCGGTGTCAAATTCAGGACTACTATTCCTATAACATTGACCCACTTGTTTTCAGTTCAAGTGTCGATTTGTGAGGATTGATTTTTGTAATAGTATTTATTTATTTATTATTTATTTGTTTATTTATTTATTTATGATTACTTTGAGTATTATTATCATTATGATTATTATGATTATCGTTATTATTATTATCATTATTATTTTATTTTATTTATTTATTTATTATTATTTTTGTTTTTTCTTTTGTTTGGGGGGGGGGGGGGGGGCTGCATGTAGCCAGACTTTGGAGCCTTTTAGGGCATGCAATCCTGACTGAAATGTTTACAATTCCATAATTTTCTATTTTTGGGGTGTTCTATAGGTAGAGAGTGTATCAAAGTGGTTTAGTGAATGGCTGCTCCAAAAACAGACTTAAAAATGATAATGAGCATAGAGAGATACTTCATTTCATCATTTCAAAATGTACACCCAGTATTCAACCCCACTCCTCCCTCCACCCACCCACACAACTATTCACACAATCAAGTCCTTAAGGGCATGCATCACACTTAAAGGAGGAAGGATGACACGACGATTGAGGGGGTCGTGAAGGAGATCGATCACATCCACCAGAGGTGCGAAGAATGCCCCCCTCCCTCTCTCCTTTCCGCATCCTATACCTTCCAGGATGAGGGATGACTGCTCCCCGTGATCCTGATAAGATTTCCTCTCCTCATCATCATCCTCTTCATCAAAACACCATCCAGGATGGGGACGAGGGGGGATGGGATTACAAGAGAGGGGTGTGTGCATGATGCAGAGATGGTTAGTTAAAGGATGCCTTCCTTCCAAGTGGCCCTGGGGGCTGAACCAGAGGTGCCACTCTGTACCATTTGCAAGTCAAATGGATCACGGCTTGCTTGCGAGAGCAGCAGTCTTCTCAGAATACCAATTTCTTTTCCCCCTGATACGAGTATCTCTTTCATGCAATATAAAACATGCCCCTTTTAATACTTAGGTTATAGTAGGAACAAAATTGATGAGTTGTGCATTTTGATTTCAAAATCATCCATTACTTTTTAGTCAAATTGTCTTTTCATTGGTGGCAATGGGTTGAAGGTTCCTTTTTTTCCTTTTGGGGGATAAGTGCTCCTTTGTTTAAATAACAATGTCTAATTTACAGAGGAGAATGCAAACACATTGTCTGAAGATGTTTTCATAACTATTTGATATTATCTTGTTTCTGCACATCTTGTTGTGATAAGAAAAGTAGCTTCTATGTTCCTACTTTGCATTTACATGTTAATCATGTTTAGTTGTTAAAATTAGAAACATGTATCGCCATTTTCTGAAAGCACTTAATAACTAATCATGTCGCATCAGGTGATATTGGCATAATTTGGATATTACTTGAATGGGATAACATAAAAATGACACAAGTGGGACTACACAATGTTGATAAATGGGGATGGGTCAGGTAAGTGCGATACTGGTGTGGGTCGGCAGCATGCAGAGGTGTGTGGAAGAGACTCCTTCAAGCATTGGATTCCTCTAAAGGTAGGTGTATGAAAATTGTTGTGTGTGGATTGTAGAAAAGCTTTGATTGAAAGAGACAATGATAGAAAGGAAGATAAGGAGAGGAAATGAATAGAGAGAGAGAAAGAAAGGGAGGGGGCTGAAGAGAGGGAAGATATGAGAGATGGGGAGGAGAAAGGAATTGAAAATAAAGACTGTATTTTGTTTTTAATGTATGGGATTTTTCGAAAGCATATTTTGAAAGTCATGAGAACAAGAGATAGCTCCTACACCTTATTTAAAATAACCAAACGTATGAACATTTTGGTTCAACATTATTAGAAAAGAAAGACGTGTAGACACGGCCTTTACTGAATTAAAATTGATATTCTGTAGGATATACAGTAGGAGTGTACAGGCTTCTATTTTTTCTTTGATTGATCGTATTTTTATCAAAAGTTAAAGGTAGCTAACCTATTTCACTGTGGGGATTGCAGTCAAGGTGTCACGATCGCCTTATTAAATTTGTACTAGTTATTCAATACTCATTTTTTCCAAAACACATTTTTGCTTAGATCTAGTTCCCTAAATGGCATAGAAACCGATAGTCAGACTGCCATTAGATAGTGCGTCCTCTATCGTTTACTGAACGTTATCAAATTGCCGGGGATAGTCCGTTCTAATGTTTGTTGTTAATATTGCGTATTTTGTCCTAATAAGGCTGTCGAATAAGTATGAATTTGAAACTTTATGTAAGGATGGTACCGGTTAATGCAAACCCAAGCTTTTAGATTTAAATCTACGCATTCCGATAACATGAATAACTTCCGAAATGCGCACGCCAAAACGAATACTAATCATTCTTGCAATTATGAGGAAATCCAGAGTTTATTAACCTTTAATAATAATCAGAATGACAATAACAGTTGAAAGTAAGAGAACAAAAATTAATGCTCATCATATCCAAGGTATATGACCTATACGTGAACCAAGCGTGTAATTATCCATATCTGCGTCGGCTGGAAAGGGGTCATGGACGGAAGAAAGATGAAAATATGAAAAACTGAAATGATGAAGCTCTTTTGACAAAGATGGATTTTGACACGGGTGATGAAACCATATGTCTTTGGTGTAATTGGTATGCTGTGCATTTTGCGTGGAAGCCATGTATTTTTGTTTTTCTCTCTTTTACCCACGCCGAGCGAGGCGCCACGCTTGGCGGCAGAAGATCTTTCATGTTTGCAAGAAACGGTATTCCTGATGCTACTAATGTCCCGCCAATATCATTTTGAGATGTGTCAAATTTTTTAATTGATTTCAAAGACCAATTTCTTAATACGACGTGGGGTCGGGGTCATATTGCGCTTATTTTTTCGTGGTAATATAGAGTCTCTACCCAAGTTGTTTCAGCTTTCGTATCGATCTGTATCGCAAATCTTAGTTTAAGTTCGTATGGAGTAGTGAACCGTCTAAATTTACCATACCAGAATGATTCTTTTCTTAATAGTAGTTTCCCTTTTTCGTTCATTTCTCCCCAATTTTGTTCTGTTTTTTCATATTGTTTATAAGGTCACATTGCCTTGACACTCATTACAGTTTTGTTTGCTATTTTATTTTTAAAATGTATTTCCAAGTCTTCACGAAACATGGCGTGGTTCCTGAGATCTCGGGCCAAGTGTGCTTTTGTGCATTTTCCCGATATTTTAAATTTGAACTGAATTGAACTTGAAATTTATGATCTAATAATAAACATTCCACCAAACCCGACAATTTTATAACATGATTTAAGATGTATTTCCTTTATCCATCTTTTATGTAGGTAGTTGTTTATTCCATATCTATTTATAAAAACCCTATCCCTCAATTCAGCTATGCGTTTGAACCTTATTCGGTAGCTGAATGAAAAGTAATCATAGGCCTCAAAAATGAAATACTTGAGTTGAACTTTTCTACCAAATATATTATATAACATGATTACCTCTGTTCCTTTTTCATATTTTCAGGTTTAAGATTTTCTTTCAAAGCGCCTTTCTTCGTTTTCCTCTATCTTTGTCCTTCTTGTTTTGTTCCATTCTCCACATCTCACCCCGGACTTGTTCTCAGGTTCAATGACATTCCCTTATCAAGAACATACGTCAAACAAAAGATATAATTTCTCTTCTCTGATTCCGCCGACTGTTACCTCACTCTTGGGTCGCATCGTTAACTGGGAGAGTTTCGATCGAAATTAGGGGGCATTAGCCTGCCCAGTTTATATCATCTTGGTCATAAAGCCACACCGGTTTAGATACAGGCGCACTGACACTGTCCGTATGGTGTTTTTGGAAATCCTTTATTGCGTATTTCTTTTTCTCTTTTTGATTTGTAATAATGAAAAAGAAAGCCATTTCCCTATCTCTGTTAGTTTCATCATAATAAAAAAAGAAGACATATTTGTAGAATTCCTGTGTTATCAAGAAACGCTTTCAATAGTCTTGGGAAACAATTTCGTTGACAATGTGCGACTCTTTTTCTATCTTCCTTAAACTTAAAAAAAAAGTTTTGTTAACTAGCTAACTCTTTAAAACCATACATACAGTTTTTTTTAAATCCATATTTTAGACATTAAAAAAACACTGTCTTCCCAATAAGCTTTCCTGTTGCATTCATTCAATGAATTATGATGCAACTCCTGGTAGTTCTCTGTCAATCTTTGCTCGAGGAAAGTCAGTTGCTCCATTATTTTGAGGGTCATGGCACATTCGGAGATGCCATTAAATGAAATATACATTTGGTCATAAACCTTTTGTTTAAGCATCGCTTTGGCTCCAAGTAAAATAAAATATGAAGAACCTGGGAAAATAGATACATTTAGAACTTTATTTTCGTCTGTTGAAAGAGATGCTTGCGTTTTTGTTCTTTGAGAAACGACAGGTCGTTGACAAAGTGAAAGTTATCGCACATAAGTCATCCCTAACTCGTAATTAATTCCGCCCATCGTCATCCTCCCTCACCAATACAAGCAGAATGTTAAAAGGCAGAGGCGACAAGACAAGTTTAATGTCACGATCATATTCTTGAGATTGAGGTCAAGGGTTAAAGGTCGTGGGTTAACGACGAAGAGGGGGTAATTCGTATGGTATTCGTCTGAGATCCGAAGGGAGTGATCTGCCGTTTGTTCACCTTTCCCGATGTGGTCGGGTATCTCGGTGTGTTCACATCTTCCACTTTTTTTTAAAATCCACTATTAGCCTATGTTCTCTATCAATGTATAAACCAACGACCTTATAATAATTTATCATCCGATTTCTGGCGTTAGAAAAAAGGGTCGTGGATAATGAAATAAGTGGTTGAATGCAGTGCTTTTATGAAACAATAATTTATCATTGAAATATGTGACCTCCTCCTTCCTACTGAATTCGAGCATTGCAGGCGATATGTCTTGAAAAGGGAACGGATAGTTTTAGTTTTGGCGCTTTTTATATTGACTGAAAGAAAATTTCTTGGCAAACATTTTTGTCGTGCATTATAACTCTATCGGGCTCTCGCTAAAAATTAATGTGCTGGACCGCCGTTTGAATTTTAGAATCCGGAAATCTATATAATTATTGTTTTTGGTGTACTGTTGTCTGCGTTTGAAGCACCTACTGCTTTGGTCTTTGTATTAACATTAAGTGTGAACGAATCTCCGTTCTTGATGGCGGATGATTTATTGACGCCATCTAGCGTTGTGCATTAAAAGAAAAAGAGAACATGTGAGAGGAATATATATATAGAGAGAAAAAATAAGTACATGTAACAATCTGCTCTAACTTTTTACCCAGTAATGGGGCTCCTTCTTCAGAATCCACGTTGCATTTGAAAATGGAAGTTGGTTCGTCTTATGGACTTTGCCATTGTCTTAAATTTTCTTGCAGTAGACATAAACTTTATTTCATGTGATTTACAGTTTAAGTCTTATGTCAAATTCATAGCAATCGTGTTTAGGCGGTTAATGTTCATCTTGTTAATTGACTCAATTGTGGCAGTATGCCTGCAAGATGTATTCCTCGCTTTTAAGTAAAAACCGGGCCCTTTTCTGATATGTATGGAATCCGATTTCTCTATCCGATTTCTTGTAAACATGGACATTATATACAGATATTAATCATCAAATGAGAATACTTTAAATTAAATTTATAATGATACCTTATACATTGATCACTATCGAAACTCCTTGACACCACTTTACCTTCAGCTCTGCTCTGAAAAGTGCAGCCGATCTCCGGTCACAAATTTAACTACGTTAACATCTTTTTATGAAATAATTATAGCTCATCTGCTGCATGTGCTGGCAAATCGTAATTCGATCATGCATTTTGAAGGTCAATTTCAAACCTTCATCTTTAAACAAACACATCAGGGTGTTCAGCAATGGAAATGCGACATTTCCCCCACCAATTTCTGAAACAACTGACCTATATTGTCAATAGAATTACTGTTTCTCCAACGCGATACCGGTCTTCGTTACGCGTTTCCGTGCTGTTGGATGAAGCGCGCGAGAGCCTGCGTGTACAGTGGGTAATTAAACGCGTTAAGTTTTAATTAGCATGCATGTTTCTTCAATCAGGCGAATATCTGTGACTGGTTTTCCATACGGGTACGTATCATCAGCACCTATTACAATGATTGGCCATGCCCTAGACCTATCTTGTCTGATCTACATAGCATTTCAATACTAAGATCATTACATACCTTTATTTTTAAAAATGGATTAAAAAGCATCATATAAATATCTTGTTTGGAATGGGTGCTATAAATCATTACCGAAAGAAAGCAAATAAAAATTCGCGCAGTTTTCTTAGAACCTTATGTTACCTTCCAAAATGGCTATTATCATTCAATATTGAAAATATCATGACTTCCATTCAAATATGCATGGTGGATATGTGCGCTATATAAATATATAATATTATTATTATTATTATTATTATTATTACATTGATGTATTTTTTGCTGAAATTAAAAAGATTAAATCCTCAAACTAAACATTATTCATACTTTTTAAAATCATTTTCAGGACCGATGAATTCGATAGAATTACATTCTTAGTATTTCAAATGTTATTTGAAATATTAAGCCTTAAAAATCTAAAATATTGTTATGATTTTCAGTACTAATGTTTAAAATAATCCTATTAACCTTGACGACCAGCTGCAAAAAGATCAATACGTACTCAGTCGTTTATTTCTATAACTCCAGGAGGTGTTTCACAAAGATCCTAAGTTGAACTTATCTCTAAGTTGGACTTAAAAAAACTATGGAAAGCCGTTATCATCATTGGAAATATTTAGTAAAAGTTATTTTAAAAGGCATAAAATATTGATTCATATCATTCATATTTTCTATTATCATGGGAGATTTCATGTTCTTGATGTGGAATTTATGAAAAGTCTAAAATACCTGAATTTTTGCTTATGAATATATTTTATTTTAAGGCTACAAATGGCTCTCCATAATATTTAAGTCCAACTTAGAGTTAAGTTCGACTTAGAACCTTTGTGAAACACCCCCCTGTTGACCATGGTCACAGCGTAGTAGGTCCATGGTCACCGGCAGTATTCATGACCGGTCGAACATGACCTCAAATCCGAACACAGCGGGTCTGGAGAGGCGTAGCCTTTACGGAAGAATTAATTGCAATAATTTGTTCCCCTCTAATTAGAACATTACAACCATGTGTGGCAGCCCTGCGGTTGTCCTAGTTATTATTGCCTGCCATAATACACTTCACCGCAGATTTCTTTCTCTCTTAACTATTCCTCCCTGACATTAGTTTCCACGAGGGATCAATAAAGATGTTGTTGTGGTTCTTGTTTGTTTCGGATGGTTTTCCTTTAGTTTGTGGAAAGAAACTGTTAGATTTAAAGGCCTATCCGAAATAGAGTGGAAGGTAACATAAATCGTTCCCCCCAAAACACCTTCAAAAGTTATATTTACTCTCCTTGATTGCGTAGTTTCACGATATGTTCCTAATATACTTTCTCGACATGATTATGTCTCCGACCTGCCACCACTTTCTCTGTTCTTCGTCTGGTTTTCACTCTGAAGTCTTCGTCGATCTCAACATCAGTTTTGGGGTACTAACCGCAATGGCATCGCCACGGGAAATCGGCGCCAAAGCATTTGGGGGGGGGGGGGGGGCAAAAACAAGTTTATAAAGTGGTCTCCTGCTTCAGTACCATCGTCCTAGGTTTTAATTAAAGTTCCGTTTTGCTAAGTCAGAGGTGATCAAAAATGATGATACATGCTATTGTACCCTATAAATACACTCAGTTATTGTACTTGAGATTTGAATTGACGTATTTCTGCTCCATTTTACCCATTTATTTTCTTTGTTTCATTGTTCCATGCTAATTGACTAGAAGTAGTGGGGACAATGAACATAAATTCCTGACATACTTTTGGAAATATTTTATACAAAAGTACACGTAACCCGGTAACAGTTACTGTGTCGCTGCGTTCATTATACAGTCACACGTTGAGTGATTCATACAGTTTTCTTTTCACTAGGCAGTCATATTTTAGGTCGTACATTACAGACACTCTTCCTAAATAAATAAAATATAAATTCATGATTTTGAAATGCGACTGACTGTATAGATATTATAGATATACCTATTATCTGGTTAACGTTAAGAGCTCTGTGAAGGGCCTTCTCCATGCACGATTCATTCTCGAGAGGAATGCAAACATACCTACTCCAGATGGAGTACGTCACTACAATCACGTAATCATTGGAACACGTGTCGAACGGAGATGTTCACGAGCAATTGAAATATTTCCATGCGTATCTAATGACCACCTTTAACCCTACTGGCCACCTGTAAAAATGATGCGAAAATGGGGGAAAATGAATAGAACACATACGAATTATAACTGTGCGAAAAATGCCACACTTTGCTCCGAGAATAGAAATGTGTTTATTGCTATATAGGCGGTAACAAAGAAAAAGAAACGTGAAAGGTGTTGCGTCTAGTACCCTCTAGAAGATTAATTGCCTTAATGGCGAGTTAGCGTGATCATGCTGTTCTGTTATCGGAATGCAAAGTTTTATTTATGAATCCGCGGGAATGTTTATCAATATTAGAGAATTATTCCAGTTGTACTTTGATATATTGGATCAAGTCACATAATTCTAATAACATGATGCGTGTTCTCAGTTGCCACCAGAGGTTAAACTTAGTTCTGTAACAATGATAAGGAAAATACAGGTATTCAGTTATATAAAAGAAAAAGAGCTTATTGTGTAATATACAAAACAAAATAATTTCAGACATCCATCATCCATCAATCCAGGGGCGTTGCCAGAAAAGGTATTAATATAATTTTGGAAGAAAAAGATATCTCCCAAAAAAGGAATAAAAGCCAAAATAAAGATAAAAAACGATTTCGATCTTCAAATATGACAATAAAAAGGTAAGCAAACTAACAAGCAAGGCCCATTTACACAGCCCGAAAACCATTTTGAGGTCCTCTATCATATTTTGATATGCCGATGTGCCTTGGAGAACATTTATATTTGTCGACCATTTTTTACCCGGGGAGGGGGTTCACATCACTCCCTTAAAGCGACGCCCCTACATAAGTCCCGTTTAAATTATCAGTAAACAAAGGTAATATTCCCTATCACGCTGTTGTTGTAGTTTGGTACCATATGTTGACTTTTACTTCATATAGGGAACCTGATTTGGATGCGATTAAGTTATGTTTTTGAACTACAAATATAATGAAGTATTCCCACTATTACGGCCAGTTTTTCCGCCATGCCAATGGCGACCTCACCTCCGGCTTCAATCATCTCTATGCGTGTGTGCGCGAGTGTTCAATTTGTGTGCGCGTGTGTTTGTGTGTGTGTGTATACAGTCATACCAGATCCCAGTTCTGTCTATGTTTTCCTCGGATACATGTTTACCCCAAATCTGCCCGTTTCTTTCTCCTCCCAGGCTACATCATCAGTGTAATGAAGTCCCGCGGCAGGGCTTAGCAACTTATTACGTTTCCTCCCCCAATTGATATCCATACTCCGAATCGATAATCTATGCAAATAGAACTATCTGCTGATTTAAGTTCTCCGAGATTTTGCTCGCTTTCTCTGATTTGTGTTCTACCCTCCGATGTATCGCTTCTGACAAATGTGGTGATTCTCCTTCTCCACTATGTTTAGCCTAAAATGAAGACGTGTATTTTTGTTCATTATGTGATTGATTGGCAGCTTATAACGGATGATTGAATTAATTCCTCTTGATTATGGTGGAGAAAGTGGAAATTCACAATTTGCATAATTTCGATCAAAATTCAGCAGTTTCGCCTCAGCTGCTTATATCTTCGACGATAATCCCGAAATGAATGCGCTGTAATCATGGAATATCAAGAAATCAAACCACTGACTGTTTAA
This sequence comes from Strongylocentrotus droebachiensis, assembly GCA_035222895.1. NCBI lineage: Eukaryota > Metazoa > Echinodermata > Echinoidea > Camarodonta > Strongylocentrotidae > Strongylocentrotus > Strongylocentrotus droebachiensis. The sequence goes on from JAVYIG010000053.1 coordinate 732,692, forward strand.
CTTTTCACAAACTGATCTCGAGCAACAGGAAAAACATATTATGAGAATAAAAATGTAGAAAAGATAACCAATGCAAGAATATTAGGTTGTTAGGATTACAGAGAGGAGCTGTACAGGAGATTATATTCATACGATTTCTAATACATGAATACATTTTGTGAGTGTTTATCCCTCTACACTTGCTTACATTGTGTACGTTTTCATATTCAGGGTTTATTTGTAAACTAATTGTAGTATATAAAATATAATGTTCAAAGATTAAAATGTTTTTCTCGCTACAAGTCCTTGCAAACCCCTTTTACTACTATACATGCATAGGCAATCGAGTAATGGTGATTCTATCATTTGTCTAATTCATATCTACAACATCAGCATATTTTGTCAAAATAGTAGCAATCTGCTTCGGGAATTGCCAATTTTGCATTTTTAAGAAATGTGTGCCGTTTTATAGGCAACAAGAATAATGTATGTTTGTTATTTAAAGTAAATGATATAGTATTGGACTGTAATGAGTCTTGCGTATCGATCTGAAGTAAAATCTCACTAAATTTGATATTCTTTGCTTACATACTAAACTGATTTCCTTTCCGCCTATTTTGCAAATAAACTTTCTGCCGAGCAGAAAATCAAATTGGCGACTAACAGTGTTTAGAGGAAGTGTATGAAAATATTGTGATATTAGATGAAATTCTTGAGGGAATCTGTGTGATGATGTTTCTTTTGGGGGGCCTCGAGTTGCCAGCCTCTTCAGGCATAGCTCCTGGGGTAACCCGACCGCTTGGTTCGCAGTCAAGATCGATACGTAAGCCTCATTAAAGGGTTTTCAAAAACCGCAGTGGACCCGGGCAGTGCGATTGCTCCTCCGAATTACGTTTTTATTTCAGGCGTACCCCTTGTTTGACGGTTCCCGCTAATTACGTTATAACGCGATTGGATGTTCGTTATTGCATTATTCGGCGATTATTCGTTCATTTACGCTGATTAAAGTGCCCGTGTAGGACGTATTATGTGACGTTTAATAGCATTGGATTCGCGCGCTGATTTCCCTGAGGTTTATGAAGGGGCGCTCCCCCACTCAAACCGCGCAATCCATCCGTGTATACTTGCGCCGACCACGAAACGCAAAGCAGAAACCAACAAGACATTACTCCATGACACTATTGGATAATTTGCCTTTTCAGGGTGTTATATCTTTCCGCTGTCCCTTTTTGATTGTTTCCTTCTTTGTGGCATTGTGTTACTGAATAGCTCTCCCTACTGAATTAGACAGTGTCACGCGGTGTGCAATCTCTTTAGCTTTAAACGGGCGCGCGCGCAACTCGAGAAAGCTCCCCCGATGCGACGACGCCACCGCAAAGAATGAAAGGAGGAAACCGCATCTTCAAATTATAAAGCCTCAGTTTTGATAATCGAATTATCAAGTGTTAATCCGACTTTTCTCAATAGTATGTACTTAGTATCATCAATGCGAATCAAAACGCCTTTAAGATTCAATTAATTTGCAATTTCTGGTCTCGGTTTGCTTGCGGGCTGGAGCCTAGCTGCGGGATTTTACGCATTAGCTAATGCAATTTTCCCTAAGCGTTGCGTCTCTTGCAGGGGAGTTAAATCTAATAAGTCCGTTTCTCGCATGCAGTGAAACATATCGCTTCAGTCGGCAGATCGTATAGTGAGCCTTGTGCCATGAACCGTTTTGGCTTGAAATTTATCCAATCCGTAGTTGTGATTAGAAAAATAAATTCCATTCTCCTCGGTCCCTTTCCCCTCACTGCCTATCATCACCAACTTTTTGGTCTGGTTTACTTATTTCATATCTACAGCAGAAAGTGTTTGGATCATTTACATTCAGTTATGATCTTGATGACTTATCCCTAGGCATTACTTTGTCTACCGAGGTAAATATGTTTGTGTGATAAGGAAAATGAAGAATTTACACCGAATATAAAAGTCAAGATCTTCTTAAAGTAAAATATGATAAATTATGTGTTGTCTTCACGCGCATAGCTAAACGTATTTTAATCTTTATAAACCATCAAAATGTCGGACTTAAGGCCATGACAATTACCGGTATGGGTATAGAGAAGATTGTGCCTTGAAAATCACACTGTTTTTGCTAAAATATTACTATTTTATATATTTTTTAATGCAAATTATTGAAGTTTTGAGACATGTTTTGTGATTATTGGTAAAGGTGTCCACAAAATAATTTACAAAGCATGATTTTTTTATTTTGATTATCACTAGATAATTATCATCCCTCTCTTGCAATTTTAGTAATTTGTATTTCAAGAGTTTTTTCTCACATATCCCCTACTTATTGGGCTGTGTGCTGAGTTCAATATTTAAACTAATTAATGGTGCAAATTGTTATATTAATACAAAAATGTTGTTGTTTTTTGGCCAAAAGATATCACAATTCTTTATCTGTTTGATAAGCAGATCACAGCTTCATGCCAAATTATCCTTACGGCTGCCACACTAAATTAGACATAGGGCAATCAGTCGTAAATAGATGGTCTCTTTGTATCTCGCGAAATTAAATATGCCATTTATCATGTTTATCATCCCCCTAATTGTGTTGTAGAAAGTGGGATGATGCCCCATCTTCTGTCATATTCTCCCTCAATTATCGCCCGTGGTGCAAGTGTTTTCTATACATTTTCTATTCCCCACCGACTTTGAGATGATGTCGAAGAGGGAAAACGGGCGTTACGCGCTCGTTCTCGCAACCAGTGATGCGCATAGTTACGGTAGAGACACGTGTCAAAGCCTCGCTTTGCAGCTACCGGGCCAGAGAGTTAGAAGGGAAAAAAATGGTGGAACTGTCTTGACTTTAAAAATACAGTTCTGCTATCATTGCTTTCTGAGTAATGGTGTGGTTGTCCATCGAAGAACAACAATTCATCACGTGCATGCTATTCACGTTTATAATGAAGCACGGATGGATGAAGTATGTATCTCTCGGCACCAGTCTCATTTATGATGTTGCAAAGTTTATTGGAGAGGCGATTACAGTGGTTAATCGGGTTTAATTTAGGCACGATCAAATTGGAAGTTTGGTGACGTTCATCCTACTGTTCAGTCTGAGAGCTCTTTGTAGATTCAGATTGAGGAGCTAATGTTAAAAGTTTGACATGGTTCGTGAACGTGATTAATAGAACGTGGTAGCGTATTGTTGTATATTTTTTGTGCACGATTGAAATCCAAAGGTTTATGTACATGTCGTCGCTGTTTTCACGAAGTGACGGTAGCAAAAAAAAATTGCATTCACTTTGCGTTACGATTTTCCTCACTACCGTCACTTCGTGAAAACAAGGACGATGTATATAACCATATGGGCTCTAACGTTCTACTATTATTTTAATCAACTTCATAACATTGTGATGATATTGACCAAGGATGAAATTTATTCATCACAGTTGGTTGGTCAAATTATGATGATGATTACAGAAATCGATCTGTGAAAGATAAATTCTAAGGAAAATTATGTAAACTTAATCCAAAAAAAATATGTACAGTAATCAATCTTATGAAAAGAAGTATATTTTGTAAGATTGTAAGATATCTATGGCAATGTTATGTTTTGGTGTTTTCTGTTTTATCCGAAGGAAGTGGTAGGGGATCTTTTTATGTCTTTAATGGAATTATTTCATTTACCGTCTTTTACATTATTTTTCCTTCAGTTCACTGTAATGCCCTTTTTATTATTTATTTTGAAGAAAATCTGATAATCGCAACAACAAAAAAAGTGTTTCAAAGACAACGCATCCAAAATATTCGTACTATTTGACACGATGCAATTGCTCAGAGAAGAGACAAGTTGCACCTAACCACTCAATCCAATAAAGAGATATAGAGTATAATGGACGACAACAGCTACAGTTGCATACTAATTCATGATTTTCCTCTCTTTTCATAAAATTGATGTTATAGAGAGCGACCATCCGTGACCAAAATATTCAATTGTGTGCGGGTACCCGCGCGGCAGTTGTCAACTTCAATACTCGGTAGGAAGTGCAGCGTGCATGGCTGAAAAATCCCCTGGAAATGTAAGGAGGAATGAATGTTCGGTCTCGTAATGATAGCAAGAGAGAGAGAGAGAGCAAGAGAGAGAGAGAGAAAGAGAGAGAGAGAGAGAAGATGATTTGATAACAATGAATTATAATATGTTATATAAAACGTAATCGAATTCTTGAAGTTTTACTCTAGGAATTTGATGAATGATGCTGACCTTTCTCGCATACCAGTTAACCAAACGTCTAATGGTCAAAGTCGCCAAGTCCTCTGGTAATACAAAAAAGGGAATTAAAAAAAAAAAAAAAAATGATAGTGGAAAATTAAACACTCGACGTTATTCTTCTATATTTCATTAACTTCGTGAAGAAAATGTAACTAACAAAAATGCGGCTTTATTCGAATGAAATTGTGCTGCAACTCTGTGAGAAGAATTTTAGGGGAAAGGGGTTTCATTTAATTGACTTGGGGAAATTTCATCGCTAAACGATGGCACCATTAATTTATGCGAATTGCATAGATATTGATGGCGAAGAATGAATTTTAAATCCACCCCGAAGGATGTCTATCATAAAGATATTTGATTTATGGATGTCTTGAGTGCACCATTACCACGCGTCTCAAAATCCCTGCTTTGCTTCTTAGCCCAAATTGAGTCGTCGTTTCTACTCACCTTAAAGGTACGAGCGCAGGCATTCAAGTGTACTTGATGGCATGTTTGCCGTAGAATACTGGTATCATAAATAAGCACTGAGTCCATCAGATAGGTTGTGACATTTTCAACATGTTGATGTTTAATTCTCCCACGAAATGGTGATATTCAAGCGTTGCTTATCGCTGATGTTGTATAAAAACAATGTAACAGAAAGTTTTTACTTCCACATGTTCAATGACAAAAAATGTCTGTTTTTCTAAATGATTTCGAATATTATTTTATTCATTAACTATCTTTTCAACGTAAAACTCTAACCACAAATAAAACAGATCATTGATATCTTCAGGCTAGTAGATTATTGTTTTTTGACCGAGTTAAGCATTTAAATCAAGCCTTATTTATGAGAGCCTGCACCTATTCTTAAAAACCATAAGTCCTTTTTATTTTTTATTGATCAAAACATGAACTTATTGCATCGGGTGAAATTAACACCAAACTGAGCACCATCCTTTAAACAGTGGCATGGCTAGTCATGTTTCCTTCTAAATCGGGCATACTTTATTTCAATATTTGGTACCATGGTGCTCGAGGCGCACAGACGGCGTAGGATAATCCTACCGTGTACTGGAAATCAGCCCTGATGGCTTTCCAAACGACGGTGTATAAGCCGCGGCGGAAAAGAGGGTCGAAAATCGGACGGGGGATGTGGGCGATTTTTGAGAGAAGGAACTAAGGGGGTGGGATTGGTAAAGATGAAAGTTAAGGTTTGAAAAAGACGACCGAATCCAATTGAAAGATCAATGTTGCTAACTATCTTTCATCATCAGGAAAGGGTTGGTAATTGTTTTTAAAGGAATATTCAATAAAATGATACCGGATTTGGTATTATATACCAGTCGTTACAATTATAAGATGGCGCTTGACCGCCCTCTGCATACCAAAGTGGCGATTTACGATTGATGTTGAAGGAAACGAGGTGTATCTCAAATTAAAATTAATAGCCTTTTTTATGCTGAGGTCATTTCAAAGTACTTTAAAATCGATAATTTTCTATGACAGATTAGTATATTTCCATTTCTTTGTTCACTTCTGTAGTTTTTGTGACAGTTTTGAATATCAACATGTATACGAATGGGAGAAAAATGTAACAAAGCATTTAATAAAAAGATAATTGAATACATTAATCAGACCTGCTGAATTAGAATTATCCACTCGGTTGCACTTGGAATGGGAGGTCATTCTGCGAATCACTTCTACCAATTAGTCAAAAAATATTTATCCTCACAAATGGACTAATACACTTAATTTGGGTGTTCGGTTGTTCCCCCGTTCCTCAAGTTTAAAGACCTATCTACTCGATGCCACAAACCAAAAATATAATTGACTTTATATGTGGCTTATCTGCCTTAAGAACGAGAGGGGTAACCCTGTGTATATTTCATTTCGAGGTTCCGCGGGGGACTCAAGAGTTGAACGGTATTCATAAATCAAACGCCGTGATCGCATTAGCCCTCTGAAGGGAAAGGGGGATTAAAATACAGATCTGGCAGTAATGAATTTGATTAATGTTTCGACACAACTCTAAGAAAACAAAAGATATCAAAATGCTACCAAGTCGACCTAACTTCTAGTAATTACGGATATAAATCTGTTTTCGTAATTGTAGCAGAAAATAGCAAAATATAAAACTATCAATCATGAAGAAAGGCTATAATTGAATCCAGATAGTTTTCAATTTCTTTTGCTCTGGCCAGATGGAAAATAATATTGTACATTTTTATTTATTTCAAAGGGATTTCGCATTGTGCTGGTGAATGTATGTAGAGCCAGATGTGTATTTTGATATGTTACTAATATGAGGTTCGAAGTACCATATTTTACGACATTTAGGTGAGAATAGTACCGTTAACGCGAATATCAAGAACATTATACAGCGGAGCGGAATATGGGCATTTCTTTGTCCATGTATCGGTTAGATATTGAAAAGTTAATATCAAAGATACGTCTAGTAATATTGAAAGCTATCTAAAGCAAACTTATGAAAAGAAAGAGAAGTTTAGATATTTGGGCGTGCAACATTTTGAATATATATTATTTGCAGGTTGATCCTCTCATTTCAAGAATTAAGAATAATGAAGCTGCTTTTCATCAATAATGCTGCTTGTCTTAATAGTTCTTTCCAAAAAATAATTTTCCACACGCCACGAGTTTTTATTGTCTTCTAATTCGTCGTGACAGACGAAGATTAATTCTTTACGAGTGACGCCAGCACCATCACACAAAACTGCATCTTCGAACAATGAGGGGATGTGGGGTTGCTCCGAGTTGATAAATTTCCGTGTAAATGATACCGTGAAATTAATTTTCGCATTTTGACAGTGAAGAGCTACAGCGGTTCATTTTGGTGTAATTGATGCCGCCATATCATTTTAACTTGAGCGGTGAAGAATTTGAGCTTCTTAGATCTGACATACTGTCGTAATTTCCTTTCACTGTGTAGCTTCAACTCTATCTTCCTCGCATGATTTATATTCTTTTTGTATTCTAATTGTTATTGGAAGCCAGAATTGAAAGGGATAATGATCTTCAAAACAAAATGATGAAAGGCAACGTCAGCTGTACCTCGATCTTCTTGAAATCAGGAGCTTTCCTTTTAACGAAGTTATGGGTTTAAATGTTAGAGTATCGACAATATCAAGTATCTGCAAATATTGTAATGACAAAATCAACGTCTTATAAGGTAATCATCGTGAATTCCTTTCTGAGAAACTGCGATGATAAACCCATCCACGGTAAAAGAATGGAGTGGACATTTCACGATATTTGCATTGCCTTGCGTCTTAAGTGCCACACTCTTCTTACTCACGTGTACCTGGGTATTATAAACACATTTACTCCCTTACAAACGGATAAAATGATATACCAAAAGGGCGATCATGCATTGAGATGCATGCTGCATTTTTCTCTCCCATACATCAAATTGGATTTTCAACTCGGGCCGAAATAATCGGTTTAGTCAGCCAAACGTTTTTGCCACTCCGTGAGCGAGCTGTGAATTAATGAAGAAGTCTAGTCCCATTCTCTCAGCGTCGTTGTCATCCGTGAAAATGATTACTTTTACAGCCTACCAATGCGGTGGTGTGGCAATGGCATTGCAAGGTCAAAAAAGCAACAATATTTTTCATAATCGGGAGGATGTCTCGAGCAATAATAGTAATATTCTCATTTTTGTTATCTATTGCTTTGTACAATCGTACTGTATTTGAACCTTTTCTTAAGTGGATGCCAAATGAATGAGTGACATTGTCACCTTATGCGATGACCTGTCAGCTGTAGCTCAAATATTTGAAACACATTCTTCAAATATTCTTTACAAATTGTAGATATATATATAACCATAAAAGGTTCGAAGATCACTCTCTAGTCATTCAGATTTAGATATCCTAATTTTACAATAATTCAAATATTTCGCCCATAACTCACGGTTTCAAATTAAATCAAAATAAGAAATTTGCACCTCTTTTCTCTTCCTATAAATAAAATTGAAAATGTAACTTGAGAACACACACAATGGGAAAAAAACGTAACTCTTCCAAAATACAACAAATAAATAAAACTTGTCCTCCATGCATACCTCTGGGCAGGTAGCTACCATGACATACCTGCAGCAGTAGATGCTGCTGCATGAGGCCCGGCTATTAAACTAAGAATCAGGGGTTGAATGAACGAGAAAGACTTGGTTAAGAGTGGTTTACGGGGAGAGGGTATATCATGCCAATTTAGGGGATCAATGGCTAATAAATGAATGGGATAATGGAAAGAGACGGGTATTCAAATGAGCTGAGGTGACTGCGAGTGGTAGAAATGACATCCAAGATCCAGAGTCTCTTTGAATGGATAGTTTGATGGATACAGACTTCAAAAAAAAAAAAAAAAGAGGGGGGGGGGGGGGTACAGAGGAACTGAAAAGAAATCTGACCAGGCCTGTTTATTAGACATTCATAGATGTCTGATACTCTTTTTATCATTCATTTTCCGATTTTGTTATTTTTAAGGTGGTCATCATGCGCGAATATAACGAATATCTGATTTTTCATGAAAAGAAAGATATTTAAAATTGGTATCTTATGTTCCACCTTCTTCAGACTTCAGATTATAATTCGGGCTTTTTAAATTTGTGTTTTCCTTTTTCAAAATCACCTGAAGATCGTCAAAATGGATTTGTGTTGGTGGTTCCAGACTGTTAGTCGTTCTACCACACAAACTGTTATACACAGCATGAAGATGATTCAAATTGAAACAAGCAATATTCTATTGTATTCCTCAATAATTTTAGATAAAAAATAATGACGTACTGTGGTTTAAATAAATGAAACGAACAGTTAACATTATACAATTGTTCTAAAACCTTTCCATGGAATTACCACTTTCTTCAGAAAACGAGAGACCCAGTATATGGTACAGCCATGCATAGCTTTTTCCATCTTAGAGAAACAAAAAGGAGGTTCGACACATCTTCATCTGTCGTTGGACCCTTATTTGCTAATGTGCAATATTTTGCATTGAATTCATCAAGCCTTTTATATTTAATCGGGCTTGAGTTGGTTCGTAATAATATACGGCGATGATGTCTTGGTAACGGAATCACCCATGACAAGAAGCAAAGTAGGTATAATTGGGGGGACGCGTGCCGTTTATGAAGACATCAACGAAACATTTCCACAACGTCCCAACGACGCGTTCCTTATAACCTGATGCTATCCAGAATCTGTTCACAGTCAGAAGGGTGTTGAATCAAAATATTTGCTTGTACATAGAGCGAACGCCCTTAGGCGCTCAAGCAAGCAGTCGAGATACCTTCACAGGTTCTTTTCTTTTCCATACATCTTAGGGTCTTCCTGTTTAGTCATATACTGCTCCTTTTGTACCTCTTGAAATACAATGATTTAGAGAAAATTGTAGAATATAATCCAATCTTAAAATGCATGCCTGAAAGGGAGAATATGTTTAAGCGAAGTACGTAATTTATTTCATTAACCTCATCTTGCAAAGATTTGTTACGTACTTATTACCCGTCCCTGTTGCTTTCAGACTAATCCAATACAATTTCAAGTGTTTTTCTTCTTCTCTTGCTTCGAGACTGCTCTGTCAATGTTTATCTTCCAAGATATTGAGTATATTGTTTTGTGGAGAGCGAGGAGAGCCCATTTTCGTTACCCGCTCGAAATTGGCCGTATGCGTTGGGATGCACAGCGCCATAATAAAGAGTGACTGGCGACTTTGGGTCCAATCTAACATATTACCGACAGAAAATGGGTGAAATCTATAAGTAGCTTTACCCTTCTTTAGGGCGAGCACTGAGCCAAATTCCCCTCGAATAATTTGAGTTATCAATCTTGATATCTGGAGAGGAACCAACAGCTTATGTCTAGCGTATGTAAGCATGGAGAGGCTCACATGCAGCGAATGCCGTGTGTCATTCCTTTGGTACAATGTATATAACATAAATGTTAAATGGATCATAGAATCATAGAAGATTCAGTATGAAACTTGCAAGAATGTTATTCCCAGAGGTTAACTCTAAAATCTCTTAGATGTATTTTGAAGTCATGTATGTAGCGATACATCGTACCAAATAATACATTATGGTAAATGTTGAGTATAATATTAGATAGCTCTTCCAGATAGAAAGTTGCGATTGGACACACCCATGATTATTTCCAAGGTCTTCCTTTCGGTGACGGGTAGGAATAAATTATATCCTTTTTTTTTCGTAAGCAAGATTGCCAAGAACAAAAGCGAGATGTAGGTCCTGCTAGTCACACTCTGCAATTCCATCTCAACCCGTCACAATACCCGTAACAAAATGATCTTCCAAGGTATAAGGGGAGAAAATAGGAAAGATTGAAGATGATTAATTTTACCCCGAGGCTACTCTAGAAAAATAATGTAGGCCCGATCGCTTTCCCCTCCCGCACGCGCCGGGGTCCGGATGGTGCTTTGTTGTGGTTGGCCATTAGTTACGGAGATTATGCAGAAGTGATCCGTCGAGATCCAGTGAAGTGAATATTGCTTTTTTGTGTTGCTTTATTATCTGGACTGTTTTAACTGTTGTATTCTTGTATATCACGATCCGTAACCGTATACGTGACACGGGATTGTTTCAGAACTTAATGAAATGAAAAATGTCGAAATATGAAGACTGTTCTAAAAGGAAATGATATAGAACATGTAGAAAAGAAAATTGACCCAACCCACCCATCCTTTAAAAAAAAGTATTGCGAGCACCCTTTTCCGCATTCAACGACGTTTCATCTGTTTTGTATTACACTCTAAAAGGAGTGTATGATCTCTGTCTATCCAAACTATGCATCACAATATTTAAAATGCAACTGATATTAATCGATAAATGAAGATTTTATTTCATATTGTCATTTATTTTATTTCTGCCATTATGTGGCGTACCAACAGATGAAAAAAGCGATCAACTGCCAGATGTCAACCGCGTCGCGACCTTTTCATTTTAATTCTTTTCATATTTGGGTAATCTGTTTTTGCTTGTGCTATTCTTTTAATTAACGTAATTGCCCAGATTATGCTTTGTAAAAGATAAATGATGAACGACCAGCAGTTAGTTGCAGTTGTGCGACACCGCCAATTGTCTTGTTCATGCAGTGTATCCATTATAAATTTTAATGGGGGTGATTATATTAAAAGGACTATGCTGGTCTAGTTTGCCTGATTAATTTGTTATCGGTTTTATAGGGATTTCCCCACGGTGGATTTCGCAGCTATTATTGTTAACATGATCAACGGGAGAATTACTCACCAGTCCTATAAATTGATGAGATTGCCTTCAGTTATACTATGTAAATTGTAGCAAGTATCCAAAAACAAACATTCCTTAAAAATCACAAATACGATAAAGGCAGTCAAATCATTTAACATATATCTATTACTGCGGTAATCCGTGTATGATGCACGAACGACATAAAATAATGTCTGAAAGTGTGACGACATAATTTTGTGTTTAAAAGTAGCTAATGTGTGTCACATTCTATAGTTGCTGATCGTATTCTCTTTATATTCCTCTGCCGCAAAATTACAAGAGGAGATTTACTATTTCTGTTTCTATGTATGTCCTCTGCATGTACATGTTCAGTGTACTTGTGGCGTACCCTTTACCCATCTTGTATCAAATGATGCATCTGTGGCGCCGCGCCAATGAGTGGCGTTCAGATAAAGCTGTGTATGTGTGACCAGTACACGGGTAACATGCCATATACCTCAGTGTCTCACATATCGTTGGTGTTAAACACCCAAGGATGATACTTGAATATGGAAATATGCCATTATGATGTTTTCCGTGTACGTGTCCGACGATTAATGCACCGATAAGGCTAGATTGATATACATTCGAAGGTTGTTCCTAAAGTTTCATCGTACGACCAACGTGTGCAAGATATGCAATATACTATTAGAGGTGTTCCCAACAACATGCCATTACGATTGTATGCCAATGCAGAAAGCCTGATTTCCGACAGTTAATTCAGTGGTATAGTTTAGGTTGATCTGTATAAAATGCACCTTAACGTCTAGATTAAAATACGTTCTAAGGCTGTTAAAAAACCCTGCCGTGTCTTGAACTTGGAGTAAGCCGTTGACCAGTAGGTGAACCATCATTCCTCGATCCATCAAGTTCATGTTGCCCTTTACTTGCGTTTGGAGAAGAAGAAGAATCACGAATCCGGCTTTTGACCGCAAGTCGACAGGTCTAAAAGCCCCTATTCTTCTTCATCGGGTAGCGACCAAGATCTTATGTGACATAATATCACATCTGTTGTATTTTGTCATAGATCTTTTCCTCTACCACCTGAACTTAGTCTCATTGTGTTTTCTTTCTTGTCGTTTATGGTTGCTATTGAATTGGGAATAAATGGTGATCGATTGTACGCGTGTGGTTGTGCCTTATTGTTTTCGGTCATTTAAAAAAATATAGCACAAACGTTCACGGTACGTCAGAAGTTGATACAGTGCATATGAAAATATGCTGGCTTGTATCATATTATTTCGTCAGCAATATCAGAAACTTGTTGTGAAAACGACAAAGAGAACACATTTCCTCAATTAGCTTGTAAATCTAATTCGGTGTGGTAAATATAATGGATTAGGAATTTCAAAAAAATAAATTATTGCAAAGTTGAATCAGAAGGAAAAAAAATCTGCAATATAAATCAAGTTTATTTTGTGAAAGTATGTGCTCAGTTTTAATTTCCCGAAATTCGAAAAAAATCTGTCGCTAGAGTAGTAACATTTTTGTTTTTTGTATTATAACAAAAATAGTACAGGCGCTCTCTTTATTCATGCCATGACAACTTTATGTATATAGTAGATATTTGAAGTATAGTTGACCATGAGAATGTGGAGCATTTCCGTTATTAGTGTCCATCAATGGACTATAAATCACATAAATTACTCTCAGAATGAGGTAAAACGGCGTCTTCGAGTCCAAGCGATGACCATGAGTGACTGGCGCAAAGGGTCAAGCATTAGTTTTTCAACCAGACTTTACTTTTAGCATGGCAAATAATATGTAGGGTGTTTGGAATTTAACCTGAAAGTATGATGGAAAATACAAAACTAGTAAAGTGTAAGTTAAAAATAGCATAAAATGTGCCGAAAACTTGGTAGTAGAGTGTGCTAGGAATTTCTTGAGACCAACATCGAACAGTTGAACTCACGAGGTTGACGTTGTTGAAATATTGCGTGAAATTTTGGCAAGACTATATGAAGATGGCGATGGAGGAGGTTGAAGAAAAGTGCAAGTGTATGAAAGCCTCGTTGAAAGTGCATGTATGCAGAAGTCGACCTTATTTTGTTTTTAAAGAACAAATCCTTCCACCTAGCCATTTGTCTTCGGTCCTTTGAATGTCTTAGGTTGACATTTTCTAAAAATGTTAAATACATCAAAGAAGTCTAGCATCAAAAGCTTTTACTGATTTCACGCTTTTCACGCTTTTCAGTCCGTTTGGTTATGGCAAAAGAAAGGTTTCTTAGTTTGTTCAATGAATTAACTTTGTCATTAATCATAATCCCAAAATTAACAACGCATTTCTTTGTGAATATTTACCAAAATATTATAATCTGATCAAGATGTTTAATGTCATAAATATGCCACTTTTCACATTGCATTTCATATACAAAATATTATAAAAGATTAATATCAAACGGGTCATGATCTTATGAATATGTTATGTATAATAAAGGAGCCGTTTTGATGGGAGGCCCACCCGCATTTTACTCCACGCTGAGTAGATTCCTGTCTAATAATAGTAGACCAGGGGAATCCCCTGGTGGACCTTTCTCTGTCTGCACCCCTAAGACTGTATGGCCATGGACTGACCGGCTGGTCAGCAGTGGGAATGTTTTATAGGGTCATTACTGGCAGACGGTTTACGTAGCGGTCTGGTTCTGAGGCATTCTGGTCTTGAGATGTAGCAATTTTGTGAAATGCATGTGATTTTTTTTCTTCTCATAAGTCGGTTGATTTTTATTGAAAAAGAAAGGTTACGGAAAGCGTCATATGGAGTATAGGGGTTTCAGGATGGAATTAATTCGGCAGGTCAATTTAACGACACAATGTACACAAGTGCTGTGAGTTATTACCCGAATTCTCGAGAAATAGTCAGGTGCATGATTAATTTTTTTTCCTCGTAAGATATCGATTTGTGTGTGTATGGACAATCCTTTTCACCATATGAGGTAGAAATTTACATGTAATCATTTAAAACGACGCGTTTTAATCTACTAAGTCAGTAAGTGTACGTAAGGAAAATTTGTAATTGCAACTAAGTTCGAATGTTAAAAACAGTCGTCTCTACAGACCTGTAAATGCAAACAAATTGAATAGCATTACATACCCTTGAAATGCTAGGAGTCATTGCTGCCTCCCATATTTCACGTATCTAATGAGCAACGGTCGCCGTCTGTCTGTACAGTTATGAGAAACAAGGACAGATGACCGTTGGAAAATGTCAGCATTAAATCAGATGGATCTGTATGTACTCTTCTTTATGTTATTATCGTTGGAGTACATTTTCTTGGCTTGTGGTCACGGTACGCCATTGTCCCGAATGATCAAAGTGACAGACGAAATCTTGAAATCAAAATATATTTATTTAAAAAAGGGGTGATGTTTTAGATCTTGTATATGGTCAAGAAATAGGTGATATTCTCGCCTTGTTCATACCACTGTTTTTTATAGGATATGTTCTGAACTAGTAACCCCTTTAAAAATAAAAAGGGGGTCTGGTATGTGGTCGTAACATCAATGTTCCGCCGTCTTGTCTCAGATGAACTTGATCATGGAATTATTATCATCATCGTTTATGAAAGAAGAATTTGGTAGGTACCTCGTGCACAGCAGAGCCTGTGGTGTCGATGTCTTCCTAAATTAGCTGCGGCAGATGAACGAGCAGACAGACAGACGCGTCCGCCGTGTTGTCTTGAAGAAGCTAAATTCGTCTGGATACCGACGCCACTATGATGGGTCCCGACAGTATCAGAGCCAGCCCGCAGTCGGTGGTGACTGTACCGACGCGCTTCCCTGGCAGGGGAGTTTTTTTCTTTCTTTCTACATGTTGGGAATTAATAAGCGCGTAATACACAGAAGCAGTATTGTTTAGGTGCCTTGGAAGGTAATCTATGAACTCTGTCCCTGAGGAATGATGAAAGAGAAATTTCTAGATAAATAATTAGGACGCTGTGAAATCATCCACTGTCTTTTAGTCTGGTAATACAAATAAAAAGACCTTCCTCCCTCCATCTCCTTCCTCTGTAATTATTTAGCATAGACAAGATAACATGAGAAGTCGGCTGGGTTCTCGTAAATCTGTATAGAAATGCATAAGAACTTGGATATGTTACCCTAGCCAAAGCTCGCAAATAATTTGTGCAAGGTATTACGTCAAAAAATACTTTGGTAAATGTTCGACTAAAACATTGAGCAATAACAAAAGCAAACAAATCGGTCTCGTCTAGGAGTGGTAACGAGGCGTTCGTATTTAGACATTTCTCCTTATATACCTAACCTTTTCGTATTTCAAGTCCGCTTTTAATAGCAACACACTAAACACCAGATTATTAAAAAAAATCAGTAGATTTTGCCAGCGGCAAATAACATAATTGCAAGTAGCTATTGGGTCTCTTACAAGGTGTACTTCAGAATCCGTCAGATAGGCCACCCATTAAGCTGAAATAAAAGCTACAAAGGAATTCGACGGCGTGACGCCTACACTCGTGATTACGTTGGATGCGCAAAGTTTGACAACTTTCGGCCGAGTCAATTACCTTTGATGTAACGATGATGACATGTATTGGCGTCGTACGCGTGGCACAGGTGTACCTACGCCAGGTGAAGTGACAGGTGTAGGGTCTTGGCCGTTGCAAGAGCAGACATCGTGTCGCCAAAGGAGCTATTCCAGACGCCCATGATAGTATATACTTCAGACCGTTTGCGTAATTTATCTCGAGAACGAAATCCATGCACGCCCTCTTTTTTCTTGAGTCAATGAATTCTTCGCTTTCCATCAAGCTCTTCAAAGAACAGAAGGTGGATAGAATGGCTTAAGTTGAAGAAACCAAAAAGGGTCGACATCGACGCTAAATTTGAGTGTATTTGGTTATTGACTCGGCGGTTGTGTGGAGGGCTAAAGGGGCATGGGATCAAAAGATTTTGCCATATTCTGATGCATTTTAAGATTTTTTTTTAAAGCATGACTTAAATGTGACCGCTATTTTAATCGTTAAGGACGGGACATTCAATCCTGACTTTTACAGTATTCTTTCGATGAAGAACCTACATGTCAATATCCCATAGTTTGTATTCGTGTATGCCTGATGGAAGACGCGAAGATTATAAATATATACCCGTAAATCTACTGTCGGTGTTATTTATAAACTGTAACAATTCGTTCCTATGACTTTCGTCTTTTTACCTCTCTCACCTCTTTCAATATATTTATTTTGTATATTAAATATTGTATAACTAAATCCTGTTGATAAGTAGGTGGAATGAATATATAGGTGAACTATAAGTGAACTCCACAGTTTTAGCATAAGCACCCAGGTCTTTATTTTTTTGTCTCCACTCTTGTGTTTTGGCGACTGTTAACCCGCTGCCACGCTTGCAGACTCACGTTTCTACTTTGTGGCTGTAATGTTTTTGAATAATCTAAGAAGTGTCTCTCCAATAACAGCTAATGAATGGTGAAAAGTAGATGCGGATTAAGCCTTATGTTACACAACGATTGCGATGATTCAGTGCCTCTTCATCCCGTAGTCCCAATCATTTCCCAATTTGCTAGTTGACAAGCCAAGCCGGTTGTTCGAAAACTTTCTAAGTCGTTTCTCCAGACATTCTGCCGTCTGTGCTGTATATAGTAGAGATTTAAATAAATATGCTTCGCCCTGTTTCCCTCTTAAAGATACCCAAATAGGCCTCCACCAGCTTTTCAGCGAGTACAGGTACATTCCTATTGATATAAAAATTGCTCAATCGCCACTCAAACACGCATGCCCATACACATACTCTCTCGCGCACACACACACACACGCGCGCGCGCGCGCACTCTCACCCACACACGCACACATAAAAGCGACTGTATTACACGTAGAAACGTGGAAAAGAGCAACAATAGAGTAAAGAAGTTAAGAAATAATTATCGCTTTTGTTTTCATTTTACTTTAAAACACTTCAGTAAAATCGCGTAGTCGTCATAATACCAAATTGTCGTTGTATATTTCATCTGAAAGTGTTATCTGTAAGAAAATTTTCAATATCATCCTAAAACCTACATTAAAATGTAGGCGTCTATATACAACAAACAAGAATACATTTTCTGTAGATGTGCTTTACCTCTACATCTTCTGCAGTGTTTTTTTAATATGACTTACTGCGTTTAAGAAATATCTAAGAATGTACACTCAAAGTGCTCATTCTTGTGTTTAAACAAAATATGATTGTATGGTTTTTGGAAAAGGGAAAATATTTTCTGTTAAATTTCTAACATGTGTTCAATGAGAATTTTGCACGAATAACACTCCATTCGTTCATGACTGGAGCAGAGTAGTGATTTGAAAGGGATTACACGAGATGGTAACCAACCACTGAGTATATAAAAAGGTGGGGCGCTTGTTATTGATATCTGAATCTGAATAATATTCTATCCATGTTATTGTATAAAATGCGATGAAACTATTGTTTGCCTTTACCAGTTTACACAAGACTCTACGGATGTATCGTCTACAAACGGTATATGAATTTGGTCTGTAAGCTTTTCTCCAAGAGTGACCTTTGGCATTGACCCCGATGCTGATGATGGAAATCAGCGTAGCAACTGCTGTCCCCGGGCCCGACGGCTCCGGCGGTCTGACTCCATACTCTCTCGTTGACAACCATGCTCCACGTATTTTCAGTCTGTCAGAGTTTTGGGGTTCTTTATACCACGATGGGAATTTGATATATGAATCGTTTCGTAGATAAACTTCAATTGCACTTTTTTACATTGTGATCTGCTTGAAAGTATTGATAAGTTTTCGAAGTACCAGTGCTACTTCCCCCCTTTGATTCATGTAAAGTGTGTTTAAATCATGGTGCAGGATGGTAACCTGTCCCGATGTGGCGCCTTTCATTTGCTATATTCCCCTTTCTTTAGGATTTTTTTCTTTTGGTTGTAAAAACTGTTCGTCCAGAAGAAGAATGGTGAAATTGCTATTTATGAATGTAGGTAAACAAGTATTGAAATTACCAGTCATTCCCCCCAATATCCAAGAAGTGTAAATCCTCCAAGTTAGACTCGTCACCAATTTTAGCTGAAATTAGTTTATTGTGAATCGAATAAATAAATATGGCAATGTAATAACTATATTCACTGATTTGATTCAAGGCAAACCTATTTAAAGAAATGAAAATGAAGATGGTACCATACTTTAAAATAAATCTCTTTTTCCCATAAGATCTTGCCTTTTTTTCTTGTCCATTGAGGGTTTGTAACAAAGCACAAGATCGTGCCCACGTTGTCCTTTGGGACGACTCTTTCCATGCGATCTCTATTACTGAGGACTTGATAGACTGACGGCGAATTGAATTGCGATTACCAAACGTTTATCTAACATTTCAAATTGCATTGAGCCGTGGACGTGTATGTCAACGGCTCTCTCGTCGATGCGCGCCCGAATAGCTGCGGGTGAAACTACTCTCCCTCTTCTCTCTCGGTCTCCGATCTCCGATCCCCCTTCGTGCAAGTTCGTGTCTACACAATCTTTTCGTTTAGCCTAGATTGCATCCGCTTGTTGACATCTGGGGTGTATTGGACTTGTTTTCCTGTTTTTCTAGGCTACTTCCACCTTTCATCTCACACTTAACCCAGAGCCATTCATCATCCTAGAAAAACTTTTCTGGAGGATCAAAATAAAAATCGAAAGCTCTCCCTCCTGGTATACCCGTAGCTGAAATATCTTCAAGTTCAAGCACTGGTTGTTTGTGCATCAATGTTGTGGATATGAATTCCTTTCAATTCGAATAATGTAATATACGATTATGGGAAAACATTTCACACATTTATATCCCTACCCGTATTAAATTTAGTTGTTTGAAACTACTTTATAGGTGCAATTTATTTTGTTCACATTGCATTGCATGAATAATGTAAGTTGTAACACTGTTTCTTCCTTGTCTCTCCTCTACTATGTGACTATTATATCCATCGATATTGTACTTGTTCTTAATCCATATTGTTTTTTTTTCTTCATTTATTGATATGCTTCATGAAATCCTACTAAAGATTTAAAAAGAAAAGAAACTGTACCTCATTTTATTTCGTTATTAAGTCTTTTTATCAAAACGCCAAATCCACAATGACATGAAAAGTACTCATTCATATCTTTAGATAAAAACACTTATGAAATTTCTCTGATGCTCTCAAATAATAGATTGCCTTGTCTCAGAATCATCTTGAAGCATGAAAGTATAACAATTATGTATTAAACATTAACGTTTATATGTCTTATTTTCTAAATATACTATCAAAGTGTATTTTATAATAAATGGATCATAATCCAGCGTTTCAATGAATGAAATATGTTACATTTATAATTTTTGCGAATAGAGCCTCCAAAATATATATAAAAAAGACAAAAGAATCACATCTTGATACTACCTGATCCAGAGTATTATGTTTTATGTCTATCATCACGTCACGAGTCTATATCCCGAGCAGTCTTTCCTCGATCTGTGCAACAAATTCATACCGAGCCTAGCTAGATACATGGGCTTTTTAACCCCACCACCGTGTCGCCGCCAGGAGTCGGCGATGGCGCTCCTCTACCAGTACCCCAAGGACTCGGTGTGTCTCGTCGCAATGAGACGAGAAATAACCGTGGACGGAACAGTTGAAAGAGGGATTCATAAATATATCCCCATTGCTGAATGTTTTCCTCATGAATAATATTGTAAATATGGCTTAACCATTGTTTAGTGTGATTGCAATTTTTGTGTTGGAAATGTTTACAGTTTGTGAAGGATCTAGGCCTATAAGATTCATAATATCTTTTCTATTGAATATAATGTAAGTAGTTTCTTTTCTTTTTTTCCATCAGACTTGATCATTTATTCCCCTTTTTCTTTGTAAGAATAACTCACATTATACCTTCAACACACTACCATAATAAAATATAGTGCTGAAAGGAGAATGAAATCCTACACGAATATCGTAAATATGAAATATTTCGATAAATATATTGTTTTAAATAATAGAGTACTTGCGATACCCAGAACCAGGCGCGTACGCAGGATTTTTTCAAGGGGGGGGTTTTAACATTCATAAATCGGGCCGAAAATTTCGCAACGACTCAGCCGACCGCTGAATAAGCGGGGGGGGGGGGGGGGGGGGGGGGGGGGGGGGGGGGGGGGGGGGGTAAGAGGACACATTTTTTTTTTTTTTTTTGGTCCCCAAAAAATCGCAACGACTCACCCGACCGCTGAATAAGCGGGGGGGGGGGGGGGGGGGGGGGGGGGGGGTGGTAAGAGGACACTTTTTTTTTTTTTTTTTGACCTCGAAATTTGAAAATTTGACATTTTGCTCCGTTGGGGGGGGGGGGGGTAAGGTCACCTGTTTTAGGGTCATTCATGGGGATAATTTTTTTTTTTTTTTTTTTTTTTTTTTTTTAATAATAAAAAAAAAAAAAAAAAAAAAAAAATCCAAAGGGGGGGGGTTTTAGGTTTTTTTTGGGGGGGTTTATACACATTAAAATACCAAAGGGGGGGGGTTTAACCCCCCAAACCCCCCCCCCCTGCGTACGCGCCTGCCCAGAACTACATGTATGTATGAATTATATTTCACTTAAGATTTAGAATAACAAAATCTTCATCTACATGAATGTTGAACCTATGCACAATCCTTACAATTGTGATGTTATGAAAATAGACATTTTTTTTCAATTGTATGTGTACATTTCTTGAAAAGAAGAATAATGCACTGTGCTCAAAATCAATTTTCTCGTCGTATGGCGGAATGAAGTAAACAAAAAGTGACAAGCCGTACTATAGTTTAATTTTCAGTTTGATCACGAATAGCAAACAATCACATTCTTTCAAGCGAGAACTGAATATGTAACCGTTAACACCTACCGTCTATGACTTTTCTCTTCATTTTTAAAGAAGTGAACTCTCGTTGACGGGTTCAAAATTAGTGGCAAGAAAGGTGCTGCACGTATTGACACCCTTTGTAAAAGGAAAGTACAGTTCCTTTTGTTCGTTTTATTTCGAAACTTGAGGGATGCTGTGTTGGTTTAACGATGTTGCTTTATAACTTGGGCGTGCGTGCGCGTCAACTACACATGTATATATACACATGACTCCGAATGGATTTTAACATCTTGGTGAAACGTCGGGATTCATAATGATTGTTTGAACAGTGAGATGGTGAAGCTTAAAATATGGTTTAATCGGCATATAGCAAATCCAAGAAAAGTCCTGTCAAGACGCCATCTCGTGGCCAAAACCAAAACAGGGTCAACATCAGAGAGCTCAGTAGACACAGGTAGCTTTTTCACTGCTCTTGCTGCCTGCCTGGCTGCCTGTCTGTGAGAAGTGCACCAAATGATATAGTCAGTCACCACATGTGGTGTTAATGAAGCCGTTACTCGCGCCTTCCCGCCTCGAAGTACGAATGTGATACCGGCCTTATCCAAACATCAATATTTATGCTGATAAATCCCTACGGTTTTCTTCATATCGCATGCCGTTGACCCGCCTTTCCTGACTCGCAGGTTTTTTTATGGTGTGTATGGCTATACATAATGGTATTTCAGGATATTTTACAGCCTCGAAACTCTACTAAATAAATTTAGATTTAAGATTTATGTAAGTGGACCCAGTCAATTCAGGAAATAAAGGATCGGAGGATTTTTACTTCTTACACCTTAGACACGTGTCCCTCTCTGTCTCTATATCATTTTTGTTTTGTATTATCATTTTGTTTCCTCTTGAAGAGCGGTGATATACCATCCGGTGATCAACAATAATAATATAATTTACACGACCTTCATACTCTTTAAATGTATGTATAATTATATATTCAAAGTTATTAGGTTGGAATGTTGGATGGCTTAATAGCAATGGAAGTTAAAACTGCATTGATTCATTACAGGGATCACGGAAGAGTTTATTATGTCAGTAACTCGTCGTGGCTGTATTTCAGTCTGTATTATGATACACTTTTAAATGTCTTTTTAATGAAAACAAGATCAAGAAATTGAAACATTCTTTGCTCATCCTCAGATGTTTTGTAGCATTTTTTAAACATGAGCACAACAAAGAAAGGGACAAGCATCCATCCAGCGTGATTTTGGAAGTGACGTTGCAGTTTCTCCAAACGTTTGACAGACAGGCAAGTGACGTCACATATAGACATCAAAGTATTCTGACCTCTGACCGCTCACTGATTGATTTGAATAGTTGATTTGAAAGAAATCCCCTTTCACAACAAGACCTCTTTCAAACGTCAGAATTGTTGGTGGTGTATGATTCGGGATGCTACGTAGGCATCGTTAGAATCCTGTAAACATCTCCATGTGCCTGTAAATATTCGAAGACATCACTTTCATCCTACATTTGGTAGGGTCCATGGTTGTATGTTATTCCACCATTTCAAGTGATTGTTATTTTGGGGGGAGGTATTGGGAAGTAGCTGGATGTCTTCTACATGCGTTGTTGCATTGAACTTGGAGTCTCCCATCCTTGGTGACTGCTTCGGGAAGACTAAGCCTCTTGTAGGGCAATCTCGTTGGATATGTAAGAAGAGACGAGGCCGGGTTAACAGGCCAAATTACGATTAATACCACCAAGTCAAATTGAGAAGGTCCTCGTACTTTTCTCTTCAATTTTTTCAAAGCTGGTGTTGAAATTTCATGTGTAACGAAAGAGGTTTGGGCTGAATTACTTCAATGCATCTTTTTGATTTGTAGACGATCAGACAGGATTCTTTCTCATTATTTCAGATAATGCCAGAATACTGGAGATTTAGGAGGAGACGAAGAATGGCACAATCGGAATCAAGGTTAAGTCTACTCTTTTGGCATAGATATGTCATTCTTCCATCTAACTATATGCGCCAATGCATCGTGGTTATCATCCACATCCGAAAGACTTCTTATGTGCAGAGGGAAATAGTAGCCCCGGCTGTCCTTGAATTTGTTGTAGAAATTAAGAACATCCATTGAAGTTCAAAAGAATATATCTCTGTCGAATTAAAAGAAAAAGATGATTTGCAGTATATTCCAGGTTTCCTTTCTATGTATCATTGAACTTGCTCCTTTAAACGTTCCGCTTGACTAAGCCCCTTTTCACCCAGAGGGCATCGTGAGGTTGTCCCGACCCAGGGCTGACGGCGTCGCCGCCTCAATTTTCACCTTCTCCCCAGTGACCGCATTCGTGCGATTCACGACACGAAAATTCTCTCGCTGCGCATTCTCCGGAGTCCTCGCCTCGCGTCTTGCCTTTCACTCTTTCACTCTCACCCGGTCGGTCTGGCTGTTGATGTGGGCACGAGGAGGAGGAGGAGGAGGAGGAAGAGGAGGAGGGAAAGAATGGTACCGCTACCAGCTATTTTGACATGTTGATAACCTGACATTGGAAGGAAAACAGTTTGCAGAAAATCATCTCAATAAGAGAATCTCAACGGATGAAGTTATGTCAAAATGTTCCCACTCTTGCTCCATGACTAGCCTGCAGTGAAATCAGCATTTTTTTCTTTTTTCCCCGGCTACAAATACACGTAGGAGTTTATTTCGATGAAATTTAAATGGCCTGATTATGATACAAAACCCTCAAACTTCAGGTCAAGTTGATTCAATTTTATCGGTAATAATAAAGTTTCATGCTAAAGTATAGAGTTGGCTATCTTGTAATTGTTGTGCTATTATTATTCTATTTAGAGTATTGAAATAATTAGATTGTATGCTACAAAATCATAGTAAACATCACAGTTGCCTTCTTCACCTTAACCTACAAACGCTTTTGTAGACCAAATATTTTAATACTCCTTGCACAGACGTCTTATGAACAATAGAATGTAGCAAGCCCCATATCTGTCTGTCTTGAAGTCGTCTTTAACCATTTTTCTGCGATGCACTTTTCCAAGAGGTTGCAACCCGAGAGCGCCAGTTTTGGTCGAAATTGTATCGTAATTCTGACCCACAAAACAAGCCAGCACTGATCTCTCCCAGTCTCCCTTGTCTGAATAGACACCGTTCACATGTGATGATTAAACCAGTACTTTGTAGATCTCATAAGGAGATAAGAAATAAGGAAAGACCAAGAAAGTGCAAGGGGATATACCATATGAACATGCATTGATTGCGATATAATGTTCTTTACCATGTCCATTTAAGAACAAAAAAACAGTGGCCTGTATCTAAACTAATATGGAAGGAATTCAGAAGAAAAAAAATATGAATATCCATCTTCTTACAGTATATCTTTGATGAATAAAATGTGCGTCAATGTTATGTATTAATAAAAAGTAAAAATATAAAGTTTAAAGATACCGAAGGTACCAACGTTACCGAAGATTACTACGAAAATCTGTTTCATTATTCATAAAGCAGATCACAAAATCGTAAAATGTGTTTAGATTTATTAACACATTTTCGAGTAGTTCTGTTGGTATTCGAGTAATGAATTCCTAAAATAAAAGATAATAGTTGTAGGAAGTTTGTAAATTATGTAATCAAGTATGCATATAGAATAGAGTAGTTGATTGTTTAAAAGGTCGAAATCTGCATATATACTTCCATACGTTTCTAAACGGCGGCGCCATGATCTTTGTGTGGACATGGGCGCGGTCGTTGTTGTTCCGTGCGAACTGGTCCCAACCCAATTGCGTAGGAGTGGACCCACTTCGGCCTGCTCGGGTTACCTCTGGTTTTCATCGCATCATAATCCTGCTACGGGTCGTTAGACAATGGAATGATACCATGACGTGAGTACTGAGCAACGACCGATTGGTCTGTCTCCCTCCCACCGTCTCCACCACATCACCACATCGGAAACGCCAACTTGACTTCTTGAGACTTGAGAGTCCTTTCCCTCGCACCGTTATGTTGAAGATAGATGGAGTAGGAGGGAAAAGGGGAATAAGTGCTAAATAATTCAGGAGAACAATGGATACTGAAGTACCTTTGTGCTCTTCTACCTTTTGTATTGTTTGTCTATTCGTTCTTGAGATTTTCATCTTCGGGAAAAAAAAATCATTTAGAGATGTGGCCACAGCCCTCAGTAAAAATGCATGTGTGGATCATTTGACTCAATTCATTTGTTTTTGTTTTGTTATGGTTCATAAATGCGCCTGTAACTTGTAAGGAAGTTTTGACACTTCCTACCCTGGTATTTGACTTTTGGAGATTCTGTTGATAGAATTCACATCAGTTTTTGGATTTGTTTAATGTTATTATTAAAAAAAGTTTTGTTTAGCATGTTTAGGGAGTGGTGTCAAATCCCACACCTCTGACCAAAAGCTAGTATAAATTATGTTAAACATGCAATTCTCCGTGTAACGTAGTCGTAGGCTTACATGCTCAATATAGATTGGATAATATATAATCTATCATTGTACAACATCCCATTCGAAATGCACAGACAACCTAACCGATGTGGTAGATCGAAACAACGTATGGCATTTTCATCATATCCTCGGCCTTGACTCATGCCCGATCGCTTATCAACCAGAAAGTTCAAAATCTCATTAGGCTCTTTCCAGTCACACTCCTCCCCCTGTCTCTCTTTCTTTCTCTCCCCTCTCTCTCTCTCTTTCTCTCTCTTTCTCTCTCTGTTCGTCTCATACACCCTCTCGTTCTCTCTTTCACTCCATCTCTCTGTCCACCTTGTCTATCTCTGGCTCTAAACCCTTCTTTGTCTTTACGTTTCAGTCTCTGTACCTCTTTACCCCTCTCCATCTCTCTTCCCATCTGTCTATCTCTGTATATATTCTCTTCTATTTTTGTTTCCGTTATTTATGTAATTTCCCCCTCTCTCTCTATTTGTGTGTGTGTGTGTGTGTGTGTCGCTCTCTCTTTATCAAACGCACACACACACACACACACACGCACACTCATTGTCTCGTAATTGTCTATACTTTCCTCAATACCATTTCCGGTGTGCTTCTAACTGTTATATTCATATTTCCCCGGTATTTTACCAACGACACTATAATTATATATACAAAATTGCCAGTGGCTAGAACATCTGTCCATGTCTCCTTATCTTCTATAATCGTGCGTTAAAGCATGAATACATTTTTAGTAAACGTCTTTTTAAAATCAAACATAATAACTTGAAAATAAAGGCTCGTCATTATCTCTGTACTTGTTGCTGACCTCCTCTCTTTTTCTTTCTTATCTTCTTCCGTTCATCTTCATTCCTCTTTCTCCTCTCCGACTCTCACTCTCTTCCATGTACACACACACCCACACACACACACGATATGTTTGACAGACTCGGTCAACGGTATATCTTGCAAGCCATGTCGGTTCAATCCAGCCGACAAGATCTGGTAGAACAATTCTCTTCTACGGATGGCCTAGAACAACATCATTGCTAGATATTACATCTGTGCTGTTGATAATACCAGAGATCTGATCTGCTATGATGTTTCGATGCTTGCATGCTACATGTACATACGTTTGCTCATAAAAAGTACATTTTATATTTGATTCTAAAACTGAATCTGTCGGCAACATGAAGCGGAATATCAAAGAAGTATAAATCCGATGTAATTCTATGATGGAATGTATCGGGGGTGGAGGGCTAGGGGTTGATAATTCGTCACAATGATAGAACCCTTGTATTTCTTGTGTTTGAAATAATATTGTGTGTATGTGTTTTATTGTAGTGAATAAAAGCTTGGCATTTTCACACTAAAATACATTAATGTGTGAAAGCTTCTCTTAGTCTTATGTATGTATGTTCCTCTCGGTTGTAGCGAAGTAAAGTATGAATAAAAACAATTATATATTGGAATAAGCTACTTTAGAAAGTAGACATAAAAGTACTATCAGTATGATTAGACAAGAGACCTTAAGAAGACAAAAAAAAATCACCAAACTATTGGAATGTAACAATTAACTAGTAGATAATGAGAAATTTCACATGGAAATAATTAACGGGCCCTATGTTGAACTCATCAGTTATATATAGATGGACATGGCATTCGTTGAACTCTTACACCAAACAACCGCGGTTGGATAAGGAAAGAGAGAACAGCTCACCCAACACAGTTTCTTCTTTCTGACTCGATTTCTGCCAGCACGTAGAGCTGGTCAGTAATAAAATAATTCCAAAAGTGCTCAATTGAATTTATAACGGCGGGAACTTTACTCGTCCTTGGGGGTTGTTGCGTTCGCTACTTTGTGATGAACGGTTTCCGAGGAGGAAATTTCAAGTTTATCACCCATGTGGTGGATAAGTCAGACTAAAATTTGCTCATGATTTCCACATGTCCCTGGTCTCCCCGCTTGCCGCATGCATTGTATGTAGCAAGTAGATCCTCGAAATACAAAAGTGTCTTCCTGAAAGATTTTATGAATAAAATTAGTGTCTTGAAGTTGTACGGTTTTCGTCTTCTTATGAATTTGAGATGATAGACTCCTTTAAAACTTCAAGAAAGGAATTCGACCTACTAATGTAATTAAAATGGGAATGCACGTAACTGCATTTTTATTATAATTATTACTAGATTTTTGTATTGAATTAAAAAAAAAATCCAATAAATGTATATTCTATAGGACCAAAGAAAGAGGGTGAAATGTTTCTGCACTCAGATTTATACTTATTGGGGGAAAAGGCAATGAAAAAAAAGTATCAGTACCACCACCACCCCCCTCCCCGACACACACACACACACACCCTATTTTGGGAGGTCTTTTAAACCAATGCGTTTCTCAGGGTGAAAGCATGTGTGATTCATTCATATACACAGCCGTCACTTGTACTTTCCCCTAATAAGGTCCAATATCTCAATATAGTGTGTTTCCACTTTACCAAAATATTGCGTTGAATGAGCTTGCGTGATGGAATCATTGTGGTGTTGGTCATCATCTGAGGACAATTTGCCGAAGCTGTTCGCCAATATACAGTAATGTGGACGTTCCAAACTTCTGCTGCACCACTTAAATTCCCTATTCTCATATCACGACGATCCCTCTTCTAGAGTAGTGAACCCCAATAAAAGTCTTTTAGTAAAACAACCAAGCATTTAAATTTCATAGACATCATGGTGACGATTATGATAATGTAATTATTTAAACATTATGGTAAATGGGTGTGTAATGAATAGTCGGTATCAATGTACTCCAATTTGTGTGGAGAGAGATAGCTGGAGATCTCATGACAGAACTATAAGGACGTATTTATCGCTATCACTGTCCTAGATATTTGAAGCCCCAACCTAAACCTAGAGCCTACAAAAAAGAGAGACATACATTTTTACGCAGTGCCCCTTTATAATGAATTTATTCTTGTAGTGCTAGAATAAATATTCACGGTGAACGTTGAATCCTTACGTATTTGATCGCCTTTGATCATTGGCGTATGAATTGAAAGCTGGCCTATTCCCCCGCCCCAAGGCTCACGAAAGAAATCAATGCTATTTGCAATTGGACTACATCACGAGGGGCGTAGAACCCCAACCCCGTTTTGCACTGTACTGGATACACCACTAGTGGGAACAATTTCAACCGTGCAAAAGTTTCATTTTCGCCCTTCCCCTTGCCTTTTTGTTGAATCAAAGGCGAGAAAATGAAACGGCAAAACGATTTACCAGGTGTTTCCCCGATTTATCAGAGCCGTTTGTAGGTCTCGGGTACCGCCAGACGCCGCTAATGCTTATCGTGGCTACCGACAATTCGAATTTGTTCTCGTTAGGACGCCCAAGTTCATTACCAGTGCGTTGAACTTGCCAAAAGGCTTTTTTGTGTGTATGGTTGCAATTGCATTTTAGTTGGGATAGTAATCTATTTCTATGTGTAAGATACCCCACCCCCCTCTACAAACACATTATCAAGTACACGAAATGAACATAAGACGAACAAAAATATATAGCAGACAAACTTGGTGTAGACATCATGTGAATCGACGGCATCGGAATTAAGATGAATTAGGTGACCCAAATTATTATCTTACCAGGTTCATGAAATTATGTGTGGGTGTGAGGTGTGTGTGCGCGCATGTGTTTCATATCTTCCGTAGATGACACTAATGCCAATGCCATTAAACAATTTGTTATTTATCTAATCTGAGGTTTAAAAAGGAAGGAATTCCACATTTTAAGACAGTTAAAGATATACACTTCAGTTATTGATTCTGGATTGCATTTGCAATTTTCCTCTGACTATTGGGGTGGACAAGATATCCACTTTAGCCGAGATGCTGTATGGCAACTTTATCTATCCCATCGCCTTGTATCATGTGAATTAGCGCATACGTCTCACATGAGTCGTCCTGGAGGAATTGATGTTATAGCCAATGTGTAATATCATGGAGATATCTCTTCTTATATCTCCATGGTAATATGTTATTTTCGATGTTTTCCTCTTGCGTTTCTTTAGAATCTACCGAAACTAAATATGGCTCTCCATGATAAATCATTCTCCATATTTTAAAGCTCCAGTCATATTCTCTTTCCTTGTGATGTTTACCTATTTCGTTGTCTACAAAGACAGTCACTGGCGTCTGAGACCAGGCGACAGACGAGAGTATAAGGTCTTCCTTAGCTCGTCAACCAGGGGCATAAAGCTCATCATCTGTACCCCTGGTGATGGATTGGTGACCCATTAAGATTCTCCTTGATGATACAATAACGACGTGAGGTGAAATGCCCGCCGCTCGTCAGCATTCTTCAGTCTACCCTCGTGTGACTGCGTGTGGGGTTTGATGGGCTACTGGGATGTACCGTGGAGATACTAAACTGGAAGTGGTAACATACAGCAACCACTGGGAGAGTTTGAAATCAAGAGCATCCTGTCTATTGGTAGCGGATCCACAATTCTCCTTATAAAGCGAGAGGGGGGGGGGGGGCACATGTCCGCAGGTTTTTTTAAGGCTCCTTTTCAGCCGGATACGCAGATAATTATGGGCGAATGCTATGTTTTTCATGAATAAGGTGTTACATACATAATCATGCGAGAATGGGTTTATTTTCGCACCTACATGGGGGCACGTATATGTATCCCTTCTGAATCCCCGGGATCCGCCACTGCTAGTATATTCTGCTCCGGGTTTCTTTTAGAGTGAGGTGAGGCTGTAATCCTTTGATAATATGAAAAGTGCACTTGGTTAGTTTTTAATTAAGAAATAATGTAGGCCTATCTCCGAGGAACACATTCCAAAATAACACCTGCGACTTGGAAGATACCATTGATGCTTTCTTGAATATTTCATCACAATGGTTTATTGATCATCCGAATGATTGATGAACTATGTAAAAGTTGTGAATCCGAATTGAATATAACACCTGCCTTGTGCCTGTTTTAGGAATTACTTGTCGCTATTGAAACAGCTATTACGGCTGTGAATTATTCAAACATACAAATGTTAATTGATTCTAGTAAAGTTGTCGCTATTCTCATGCATCTCTCTCCTTTCTTGTTTATACCTCTCCTTATCTTAGCCTTTTCCCAGGCACACATATCTCAATCATCTCGTTGTGCGTCTGTAAAGGGAATTGTGGTTATGATTTTTTTTAATTGAAAATGATTCATTAACTTTGACGTGATATGTACTCGGTTATCAATGACACTAAAGTTTAAGTTGATGATACTGGGATAGATTTTCAGTTTTCTGTGGCCTATATTTTTTTCTAGAAAGGTTTTCCTTGTGTAAGGAAAAGACCTCGCACTTTAACACCTGTCAACTTCTTCCATATCTTCATCCGACGAGAGATTGAGCAAACGGGATGAAAAATGGATGCTCTTCCTCGGCGTTGCGATTGACATCCCTCTTTGTCACTGCTTTTCACAGCTTCATCTATCGAATATCATCCTATTAGTGGGACTAAAAGAGTACCTTGGGTGTTGTAGAGGCGTCAGACGAGCACTAATGGAGCGGCAAGCATGGGGGAAGAAAAGGGGGCTGACTCGTACATTATGCTGTAAATCGTCGCACAAGTGTGTGTATTGTACGGCGTGCTGATGTGTTACTCCGAGTTGTGTGCGTAGGTCGGGATGTGGGTGTGTTTGAGAGTGATGAGCATTAATATTTTACGGAATGATCGCTTCAATGGGATTTGAAACGGATGAGATAGCGCAGTAGCACTAGCACCGTTCGTGATGTGAATGGTGCGCATAAACCCGATTCTCCAAATCGCTGCCAATTAAGTAAATGGCAATCTAGATTGTGTTTTAATACTAAAGCATATGAGAACAATAACATGCTATGTGGAATCAAGGAGTTTTTAGTCTAATAATAACTTCTCGGTAGAGTCTTATGACGCAATAAACTGTGGCCGATATTTGATGGGTTTTTCTGATCTTTATTTATGTAATATACTCTGAACGACTGTATGAGAAGACTATGAAAATGTGACGACATTGCTGATATCTTCGCCCACCTATCCCTCGAGATCCATCGCATTGTCACAATTCACTTGAAATCTTAATTAAATGGATGTTTGATTCATAACCCCTGCCGTCAAACAAAGCCCCAAGCATCTAGTAAGACGCGACTTCAACACCTTTCTTGCTCATATGTCGGCAATACGCACTGCAGGTTCGTCTCTCCGGCCGCTTTTCTCTTTCAC
Organism: Strongylocentrotus droebachiensis; assembly: GCA_035222895.1. Lineage (NCBI taxonomy): Eukaryota > Metazoa > Echinodermata > Echinoidea > Camarodonta > Strongylocentrotidae > Strongylocentrotus > Strongylocentrotus droebachiensis. The sequence goes on from JAVYIG010000053.1 coordinate 764,711, forward strand.
CTTTTTTGCCCTTGGTACGAAAAGAAACACAAATGATGAGAAACCCTGACTTAAAATGGTCTGATTAAAATGACAGTCATGATATCATCATTGTAAAACCTTTACGCCTTACTTTTTCACATGTGTCCACAATTTTTTTAGAAAAACGAGATCAATAAAGTGACAACTGACAACACTTCTGTTAAAAAGAACCATATTAATCGCTCGAGTGTAGAAAATAACATTTATGTTCTTCCTGACACCATTTCCTTGGTTATCTTCCCCACCACCATAATGATTTTGTTTTATTTATACATTTATACACCTCCATATTTTGAACTCTGTGGAAGACTTTTCATTCATGAAAGAGGTAGTGTTAAGTAATAAAGGTACTGTCAACCCTTTAGGAAACATCAATTAAAAAGAAAAACAGAAAATGGTGACCTTAATTTAGACAAATCAATATTTTGAAAGGAATGTATTAAAAAAGATATGAAGCGAAACCCGGTGCGCTTATTGTTCATCACTACAGAATATCTAAAGAAAGCTACCGGGTTTGTATTGATTTGACTTTGAAAGGAGCTAACAGTTTCTGAATCTTTTCTCTTTGTTACCAGTCACAATCATATCAAGGAATTGTGAAATATAATACTCGAAGGGATAACCATGTCTTCATGTAGTGGACATAGTGCAAAGTCTGGATAGTGCAAAGTCTGAGTGCTGGCTGGTCTCTGGGGTTGCAAGGACCTAAACAAATTGTTTTGCTTTCTAGAATAGGAACCATCTTGGACAGTCTGCTGACAGATACTTGAAAGCGGCGCCTTGGTAAAAAGGGTCTTACCATGCTTTCAGAAAATGTCTTCTTTTTTGCAGAAATATAGGCCTATTCTATTAATTGTTTATTGTTTTTATGAGATTATAAATACATTATTTATTTCGTTTGTTTATTTTTCTGGATATGTTATGTTATCCAGGTAGTTACGTATGCAGATGAGTCTGCTGCCATATTGATAAGCACGTTCTCTCAGAGGTAGGGATGTTGGTTATGAAAATAGCTTGAGCTTGAAAATGATTGTTCAAATAGGATAAATACAAGAAAGGCTTAAAATTATGCTTACTCATATCATGTCGTCACTTGTACAAACGAATTAGCTTATATGTTGTAACACTAGACAACGTAGTATTGTTTTAACATTACCCCTGGAACTTATTCACATTGGTAATATTTTTGTTCAAATTACCGCATATATCAATACTGTTTGTATAAAATACTCCTTTGTCAAGGGTTACGCATAATATCTCCCATTTTCTCAGCAAAACTGTCCATCCTCACGGGATGAATTTTGATGAACTAGGCGTGCTCATCTTGGCGATGGACAAGGCTCAACCACGCTCTCCTCCCTCCCATAAATGGTATTAGGTTCAGACCACCAGACCGCCCGCGATAATACACCCTCCAGACCCCTCATCAGAAATGCACTACTGGGACTATTAATCAGCGATCAGCGGACTTTCGAGCGCCAGCCGGGCGACTGCCATTAAACCCTGCCGCCTCAGAGGAGGGCGGGCACACACTGCACAGATCCCCTCCAGTACGTGGTTACAAACCATCACTAGCATATCGTAATGGCAGTTTTCATCCTATGAAGGGTCTCGAAATATCACAGATTTTTTTTCGATTTATAAAAAAAAAGAAAAAAGTTTAAATCTTTGGTTTATTGATACAAGGATTCTCAGGAAACTGATTACCACAACAATAATGGTTACCAGCCATCAATAGCATAACATAGGCCTAATTTTAGTTTTCATTCTTTGAAGGTCTTGAAATATCACAGCTTGTTTTCGATTTTTAAAATATTGTTTAAAGTCCTTTGTTTAGATACAAGGATTCTCGAGACACTGATTACCACAACACTGATTGGTTGGCATGGGGTTACGTTGTAGGTATGACAGTGGAGCTGATGAGACTCTAGCAATTAAATGAGAACAGTCAGGACAGTGCAGCAATAATTCGGTTGAGCCCAGTATAACTGGTTCCTACTTAATTTTTTAGATGGACAACAATTTGCACATTTCCATCAAGCCTGTCAATTTATCTCGCAAAATCGGTAACTCAAGAATATTCGTTGGTAAACGAGAAAGCTCAGGGATGATGATAATGTTTGCCTTTAAGATTCTGATTGCAAAAAAATCCCTTCACTCGACCAACAAATCACTTGTTGACTTCTGCGCTCATGGTTGCGTGACGTTCCTGGCTTTTACCCGTCTTTCAACGCGTTATTTTAGAATTTGTTTAGAAATATGTGAAATTGGACATGACAGCCGATATTTAGCCAGATATAGACGGTTCATACATTCATACAATTCATTTGGCTTTTGTAGGGAAAATATTTTGCTACAGTATATAATGTAAACAAAAATGAATGAAATGACAGTCATGTAATCTTTGCATAAGATAAAAACAAATTCAATTCATTATTGCATTTATAGGGCTTACAGTGTATTTTTTCAAAGGACACTGCTCTTTCGGAATTTAGAACAGAGTTGAGCATGAATTATATGGAATGCAAAATATTACATTCGTTTAAGAATGATAAAGCAATAACAAAACTTAAGTTATGATTAAAAGCAGAAAGGCAGAGAATGCGGAGTTCCATCAAGATTGAGAACACTGTTCATCAGATACAAATACATGAAATCATAATTCCATATGGCATGACCAAAATGTGAAGGTTCAGGGTGATCACACACCACATACCTCAGAAGGGAGGATGAATGCTGAAAATGTCATCCCTCAGCTGTATCAGATTTATTCTTGTTATGTAAGAAAATTGCAAAATTCCATGACCATCTATCTATTCACTTTGTTCATGTACAGGGTGGTCATTCTCCGTGTGCTCTTTCAATACCCACATGGTCAACGAAGGAGACACATGACAGTTTAAGCCTTCATCTCCCATACTTCCTCCCTCTGGCTCCCTGATACTATCCGAACATTTCCGAAGTTATAAAGATAAGTCGGATCTACAAGATTCGGAAATTGTCATTAACGGGGAAGCGTCCACCCTCCCAGTCACCGCGCCGAAGTTGGGTGTCGAGTGGTTTCCGTGAGCGGTGAGCAAGGGTCTGCTCTAATCATCAAGTTTTAAAGAGATTTGTTAACTTTGTATGAAAGATTGACCTTGTTTAGTGGTTCGATTTCACTTTTGAAAGGCATCTAATATTGAAGTTTAAAGATTTGAGAGATAGTAACGATTTTATAGCCTACTTCATAACCTCAACAAAATAATTATATTTTTTAATATACGTTTCAAAATTATGAGACATTTGCCAAAAAAGGGAACCATATAACTGAACATCCTTAATATACAATTTTTGTAGATCTTTAGATTAATCTATTCATGCTTTCCCATGTTACGTTTGTACTGAATAATTGAAAGATAACATAAGGTTGATCATCAAAGAAATACAACATGGAGATCTTCTCAACAAACATAATATTACAGACCTTACCTTGTCCAGTTGATGACATTTACACATATATACCTCAATTGTTTTTTCTCGATAGAAACTGAAAACGTGTTTTTATCTTTCACGCATTATTTGGGTTTAACGAATGTATATTATTCTTTAAAACAAAATCTCTATATAACTAATTATGCTAATGTATTGCCTTTAAATATGGTTTAGGTGACATTAAATATCCTCACGCGTCTAAACGTGACGTAATCAGCCACAATGCCTGTCAGCGCACCAATTAATGTTTGATACATAAATAGGATGTCTTAGATTTCGCCTTACCAGTCTCTCGTCGACAGTCTCGGTAATTAGTAAAAGCTTATCCGGGGCTCATCCTGTCCTGAACTTTTTTTGTAGGGGGGGGGGGGGGGAGGGAAGGAAGATGTGTGATAGCTTAATGAATGAAATATCGGTAGATAAAATGTACTGGAGTTTACTTGTTTAGTTTCTTACATAAAGTAAGGCGTTAACAATATTGCAAGTTACTTTTCCAATAATGCAAATACCATGATGTTAACCTCTCTGCTGTTGACGTAAATAAAACATATCTGCTTCAATTTTTTTTTTTTAAACTAGAAAAATGAAATTTATACACTTATAACAACACGGAAATGGTTCATATGTAACAATTTTGTATTGATATCTGTATTACAAAATATATAAAATGAAACTTTGAAAAAGTTGCAAACTATCACCGGAAACACGCAATTTGATGAGATTAACCATGGATTGACAAAGTACATAGGCATATATGCGGAACGATATCTAAAAAATATAAAAACTGGATCTTGTTTTGTAATCGATAATCATTCCACTCTACGAATCAGGGACAATATAAGCAAATATAGAACGACCCGTAATTACTTGTTAAACAGGAGTACATTATTTGATAACAAGGTTCACCCCAACTGAAAATCTTGCGACATTATACGAAGTTAAATTTGACATAATAGGATAAATTAGTCATTAAACGTAGTAAAGTTTTATTTTGACATGTTTCTGTGTGTAAAGTATTTTAACGGTTATATATGTTTTATTTCAATGTCATTACAAACGACTTGATAGTAAAGGAAAAATGGTTGTAAGTAATTGCTCTAACAACGCTCTTAGAAATTCGAAACGTAGAAATAAACACTGAATACAAAATAGTTGGCGAAGAAAGTGCGACCGGATTTACCAAAGACGCGAATTGATACTTTTGTTTTTGCAAGGCCCTTTTTGTCTTCGTAACCTCTTGAAAATGTGATATATGGTCTTCTGGTCGACGCGAAAGGTTACCACATAAGTGGCCAAAGTACTTTTCAGTTCATCTTGGAGGAAAGAAAATAACAATTGCCAAATAAAAATGGTAAGTGAAGAAAAAAAAATCTTCACGTGCGGTCCTAGACAAACGCTTCGTCATAAGACTGTCATATTTTGTTGGCCTTTTCAAGACTGTAAACAAATATGAGACCATATTGCTATGACCTTTGCACTCATAAGCAATTATTCAAAAATGCTCTGCTGTCATGTCATATTCCAGGCGAGTCAATCGTGTTTGTAGCCTGCCATTGTTTTCATGAAACTCATGAGGTTTCATGTTCCGTCTGTTGATTAAATTTTGAACGGGAGGAATGAAAACCAATCCTTCCTTTGGAATGGGAGTTTCAATATTGTTGCAGAAGTTTGATTCATGTTACCTTAGCTCACGTAGAATGCACCTGTTTGAATTTTCCTGTCTTGCAGCTCCTAAAAAGAAGGCTCCAACAAAAACAACTTCGATACTCGTTAAAGTTACGAGCTAACAACACACAGCGTGTGTATTTTTAGAGGTGAAATAATTTCATTAAGATTCCCGTCGTCTGATGAGCATTTGTCTTTTAATGATTTTTGACTTGAAGGTATGATCTTACAAGGCTTTGAGTGATGTACACGGTTATTGAAGGTGTCTTTGACACGTTAGTGGTGTCTTTGAGGAGGAAGATCAAGGTTCTGCACACCGCATGACCAAATCCTTTGGCGCCTCGGAGTCCCGCTAAACTTATTGAAAAACAAAGCGAGGTGTTACCCCCTTTGCCACCGCTTGTTGCTTTTATATGTACATAGTTAGTTTTTGTCGACCGCCAACAACTTCCAAGTGTTGTGTGGAATTATGTGTGTTCAATTAGCTCTGCAGAGGTGGCCTGCTTAAACCTGACAGGTTGAAGGTTGTATCTTGTATTCTGTACCACCATATGTCATGTTGGCTAGAGCCTATTGTTCGAGTTATGAGCATGGTTTGATTACAATATTGGATGAGTAACATGCTCGGTCATCTAAGAGTGAATATTTATCCACAGACCTTGCCATTCCGTAGGTTCCGAACTTTAACGGATGTGGTCGTCAGTTTCCCATGTGCATTAGGTCATAATTCGCTGATACCAGACTTAGTGGAAATAATATTAATTTGTTAATAAGTCTCGCACACTGCGAAACCCGTCTTCGGGCAAATTCCCTATGAGAGCCCACCACTACGCGTCTTTAATTAGGCTAAAAAAAAAACTTTGATAGCCACTTGCTTGTTTCGGCGTGGAAAAGACGCACAGCGTCATGATATGCCGAAGTCATCTTAACACCTTTTCGGATGCCGAGCTAGCCCTCGACAAAAACAACTAGTCTTCGCTCTACAGTCCTCTTAAATATTTCTAGCTTGCCTTTTCAGAAAGCTCTTACTTTTCTACTACACCAGGTTTGAGCAGTCATCGACCTAATTATCCATATAGGCCTACCCCTTTTCGTAAAACGATTAGTAAAAAATATAAATTAGAATTTAACCTCAGGTTTGTTAATATTCCTTCAATGAACTACTATTGAGGAAACAAGATGCCATTTCGCCCTTGACTATATAATGCATTTCGTTTGCCCGTCTATGGTTCACGTTATAACGGTAAAGAACATACCAGTCCTCATTGCTTGTTTTTCAGACAGGGCAATTAGTTTTGATTTGCGAGCAAAACCTGGTATTTTGTGCAGCAGTGAAGAAAAATAAATGTGATCATTACTTGGTTGTGCGTCCCTCACTCTGCGACATTTGTCGTAACGACCGGCTCCGTATGTCGGCCGCCCCCACTCGAGGGAATCGTAACTTTTTGTGCTTTTCAAGGAGTTTTATGAGGTGGGATCAGTCCAAAGCCGGTGGTACCACTCACCTTGTGCGCGTTTCTGACTCTGTAGTCTTTTTTTAGCAGTGCATGTAGTCGTGGCATTGTATGCATTCGTATGTATCATGTGCCTTCTACGTATGAATTATGAATTTGTATGTGATGAACAACATTAACAGAAACAGAAACACAGAAAACAAACAGACAAAGTTTTCCCCGTCATTAACCCTATGTGATTAAATTCTAGTATTGTAAAGATGAAGGTGTAAAAGTTGTTTCCATTTCTTATGTTAATCAAACAAAACACATGAAAATAAGCATTATTTTGCGATCAATTTCATTACTACCATTACTGCTACTTGATTAATTGTCGTGACATTATTCTGTTCGACACGTTGAATTTTCGAATAAAAGTAAACTGAGTTGGCTGATTGGAATCAAGCCTGTGACCTGAGACTATCTTCACTATGTCCCCTGTTTCCCATTCTGATGATGGTGATTGACCACTCCTGGTGGTCAAGAAGAACGACCATAGATCAAAATATGCTCAACTGTATTTTTCATTTTTACTGCTGGCACAGTTATTCTTTTAGATCCAGTTGAAGTTGGGATCATCAATAAAAACAAACATGTTATTCTAAAATTTCATATGTAACGATTTCCAACTGACAATCTTGCCTTGCATTAGAAAAGGTGCTCCATGACATTTAGTATATGTTTAGTGCATTCAGTAATCCTGTTGTAAATTCCAGGTTTCATATTCTGCACCCTGTGTTGTTCCTGCATTAATCAAACATGCATATCCATACAATGAGTCATTCTAAATCTTTATTTTGTGTATGCTGTATATATTAATGTAGTAATATTTATTTTCATGTAGTTTTCGGAAGATTATGGAAGGAAAAGTGACCATGTAGCAAATACGTATACTGCAAAGGGCCTACTACACTACAGGAGCATAAGAACTTCGATTTGATCGGGATTAGGATAAAGTATGCCGGAGCGGTCGGCCTGGCGCCTATCGCGATTAGCCCTCTGCACGCATAAACGTAAAATGCACGTAACAAACGAAATGCGATCTATCCAGGGATATAGGGCTGATGTTTTTATTGCAGAAGGTCGTAAGAGCATTATACCCTTTTTTGTCTTCCACTCATATTTGCTTAAATCTCTACTAAGTTCATGCTATGTGAGAACTTCTGAGCACATTGTCATCGACAGTCAATTACAATATGGCACATCTTGACTCCTATTTCATAAAGTCATGTGAATCTGTTGGTGACTCGACGCCCCCCCCCCCTCCCCCCCCCCCAAAAAAAAAAAAAGAAAGAAAAAAAGAAGAAGATTACCTAGGCTTTTTCGATCCAATATCTAGTAGTTTGTGCGGTGAGTATACATTTGTTCCTCAGTTTAAAAAGCATGCATAACTAATATCTTTCACAGAAATCGGGCAATTTGTCTGTTTAGATCATAGTAGAACATTCCATTGTAGGCCTATAACTAAATATCAATGAGGGTTAGACTTGTCTTTTAAGACATTTTGAAACTTAACTGAACTCCGTCTGGATGAAAGGAAGCGTTCTTCATCTGTAATGACCCTTCTATTTTTTCTTTCACTAGGCCTATCTTATATTACAGCGAATAGAGTGTTTCCATTTATTTTTTCGTCATAAGGGAAAAAGGAAAAAAAATTGAAGATGCAGAGGATCCTCTTGATCTGGTGGTGTAGACGGGACGTTTATGATGGTCGATTTATCAGCGGCGAGGAAACCTCGACAGCCATAATCCATGTTGGATCAATGGGAAGAGCTTTAGGTATTTTCTCCGGCCCATGTTGCCATCTTGAAACAGAATACAAGAAAACAATTGCCCTAACTGATTTGAAAATGAATTGACAGTAAGGACGACTGTGACATAATTGTGCTATGGATTCATTTTGCCATGTCTGTTTTGGGAGGATAACGGGAAGGATTTAGATTCTCTTCGCAGACGTCAACATTTTGGTTGACGTACATTCCGATGCACATCAGACATGTTGGACGTTATAATGATTTATATTTTTCATTTTCCCCAAGGATCTTGGTTTTCTTTTCTTTTTTTGTGTGGATTTTCTTGATTTTTAAATTGTAATGCCCCCAAGGAACCGAAAAATGGATAAAAACTTGACATGCTTCACCTTAATAATGGTTTAAACATTTAATAACTATCTTATAAAGATATTTAAAGAAATAAAAATTGAGGAATTGTTTAAAAAACATAAATGTTACGGTCCAAGACGTAATACATAGACCTAACTTCTATCGTATCCTCTCACATTTTCACTGCAGTAAATCGCATAGCATGTAAACGAATGTATACAAAGATAAAGGGGTTGATGCAATCGGAGACCTTTGTCAAATTAAACTCCATTGCCACCGATTAATACAGACATTTCTTGACAGGTCAGAAACCTACTGCTATATCGTACACTAATCACTGCATACAAATAAAATGCGCGTTTTGTCTTGGGCAGAGGGGTTCAATCCTCAACGGTTAAAAATTCAATCATTCAAATAATATCCCCGACCAGTGATATTCGCAGCTGTTTAATAGGCATAAATGAACAGCAAGGAGGGGCATTGTGTCGTTGTAGTTTTCAGAACGTTCATATGTCTATTTTCGTTCCGGTAGCCATCAGTCAAAGTCGCATTCACACTTGTTTCCCCCAACGGTCGGATTTTAGTTTTATGGCACCGAGTACAGTCTGCTTCCACAGTGTAACTAATCCTTTTGTGTATATCCCATTTTACGAAACCGAACTGACTACAGTTTGTGAATTACATGACCATTCTTGTATAAATTTTACTTTAGTGATTAGAAAGACGACAGAAAAGACATTCTTGTTGGATACACACTGCTATATCATTCATTTGTTGCGAAACTGAATGCTTTATTTCCTAGGTGAAAAGTTTTTGGTTCGTTTACGGGCAAGGCCTTATTTCTCTTTTGAAAGATATTCTAGTATTAAAGTGTGCATTGTCATAAAGTTTATACATATTTTCTATACTATAACCATTATTTCTTTTTCTTTGAAAGAAATGCGAAGTCTCCGGCCGGAGTTTGCAATGACGATCAAACTCGCATTGCATCTTTTCAGAAATAGACATTATCAGGCATTGAAATTATAGGAGTATTTGTTTTTAACGTTTGAACACGACCAATTACATCCCACTCCTGACACCAGTGTGGGCATGTATGAAGTTTACCAATTTAGAGCGTTTCTGCCGTGCGTGTTGCTGCGTCGCCATCGGAGCTTACGTGAGGTAAGGCTCGCCGATGCCGTGCGCTCGCGTACTACCTGATATTTTTCAATCAAACTTTCATTCAAGTGATAACGAGGAGCTTTGGACTTTACGATGATGAGTCTAGGAGGCCCTTTCGACACAGACAGACATTGATCGTGATTATGAATGATGATTGCAGCAAATTGGTGATATATTTTTTTTATCGATTGTGTCTCCAAGAAACATTACAAAAATACGTACAGGTGATGAAATTCAGGTCCTTTGCAATCATAATATTCGTGTCCACCACATATTATAAACTCATGTCGTCAATAAATTCATAGGCCTATATAATCCATTGCAGCGCCGGTTACCAAGAGATATTCATGGTGCTAATTCATTTAATATAACAAGTGAGAGGATGAAGAAAACATGAGAGCCAATAATAGAATCTAGTGTTTAATTTACAAAATTTCACAGGAAAACTTCTATCCCTTAAAAAAGAAAACGCAAGAGCATTACGAAATACCTTCCATACCTTATTTTTATTTAGCGTTACTAGCTTCATGATTACCTCTATCTTTTGGTCAGGAGACCATTTTTATTATGACGAATGATCTTCAAAATTAGTAATTTATGATCATTCTATTAAATAGGATAGAGTGGAATGACCGACCATGGTTTGCGTCGTCTGCAAGCTGTATGCCTGCTTTTGACTTCTTGCGAAATGGAATTCTTTTGTAATTTTTGCTTCATGGGTACACGCGTCTAGAGAAAAGAGTGGCGAGAAAGGCGATATGAGACCGACCTTTTGTTTGTATTGTTCACAGCAACTGCCGTAATCCTTTGAGCAACTACTTTTTTGACGGATCATAACTGCCTGGCTTTCATGTTTTTTGGGTCGTGAATATTATTTCATGACGCTTTTCGAGCAAGACGGAGTTGGTGAACCCCGTTTTTGTTTTCTCCATTGTTGAAAAACTGCAGAAAGGGCAGACGGTGATAGGCTGTTAAGGCAGTCAACTTTATTAAACTGAATTTTCCTTCATTGTAATCAGTTTAATTGTTAACGCCAATATGATTTGACATACACGCTTTTGTGAGTAAAACCACGATATATATCTCATGACGGTATAAATTTGAAAAATAATAAAATAAAACAAGTGCTTTACTCAGTTCGCGTTTAGCTACAGTAGAAAGATAATGATCGTTATCATTTTTTCACTAACTTCAATAATTTCAAGGTTTGGGATAATGTCATTTTCAGCTTTGAGAAAAGTATGATTAATTGATAATTCGTTGAGGTCTACATCACTGTTGATCACGTTGTCCTTTAATTGCTCTCGAACTTTTCAAGATTTGCTCTGAAAGAATATCTTTCAACACGTGGCTACCAAGTTCAACAGAAGTGCTCCTAGTATGTTACTTAGAAAAGTCATTCCAAAGCTATATATGACACTCAAGCTATGTCAATGCCCTTCGATGAATAGGACTAAAAAATACGTCGAACAAAACATTGCAAATGCGGCAAATCCTTTTGATGACAGTATCTTATTCAGACAAGCAGATATGTTTGATAGAGATGATTTGTCACAGACCAAATAAAAGAATAGGAGGAGAATTCTCAAAAGCCGCGGAGTTATGGTGGCGTTTATTGTCTGTCGGTGACGATGTATCGCAACCGCTGAAATCAATCTATTTCACGCTGTTTATGCTCTAAACAAGCGAACAATGATAATTCGTGATTCGCGCAATTACACACAATCATGTAGGAAGAATAATTTGCTCTGCTTAGCACCACAATTTTCGTGAGCACCACACCACCTCCTCACCCACACTTTGCAGAAGAAAAAAAGAAATATTGGCTTTTGTGTCTCTCCTGCATTTCGCCGTTGGCCTAGTTCAAACATTCCCCCTTTCACGTAACCCCCGACGTAGTTCGTAACCATTCTACCATTTGCAGTTGCTTAAAAGAAATCAATTTTTCGGGCCCTGTTTGCTGAGGGTTTCTCTTTCATCCCCAAACCCGATTTCGCTCCGAACAAAAGGCACCAAGTTCGATACAAGTGTTGTGTGGGAACTTCAAGTATTATCTCAAATCTCCAACAATGCAATTTTAATTCCTAGCCGCCGAACATTTTTACTGATCCAACACGAAGCGTAGATCCCTAGTTTTGCCTGTAGCGACAGCTCGATTGTTGGAAACTCCCGTCCTTATGTTTACTTACATGATTTGCACGACTTTCCTCCACCGCTGATATCATCGATCAACCCACATATCTGTGTTGAAATAGACCTGACTTTTAATAGCCATAAGTTGTCTGTAAACGGTCAAGAACTTGGCACGGGGCCCCCTTATTGACTTGGTAAACCCCCCGACAACTACACGATTTTTCTATATCAATTTGCAGAAGGCATCCACTGTTTAACATTCGGGACCTTTATAATGGCTTAGCACAGATCTTTGGCCGAGAGCAGAGGCTGATACAGTATCTATTTGCTTTGAAATGTAACAAATAATTGCCACTATTTAGGTTTGCTGGCTGACCCTATCTAGGGTGCCTCGATGATGGTACAAGGATGCAAGCGTAGACCAAACATGTAGAATGAAATCCAGTCCGACAACCTCACAGTCTGTTTATTGGTTTGATCAGGGATATGAGCCGAGTGTACGATACTTGAAGTAACTTTATTGTATTTTACTCATTTTTTTATTCGTTGGACCCAGATTAGACAGAATATATTGAATAGTGCCTTAATATCATGTTACACTATTGATTGTGAACTAAATTAATGCTTGAATCAAATCAAAAAGGATTGATAACATTTTTCAGTCACGAGGACTTGCATGTTCTAAAATCATTAAGGACCCTAGAAAGGTGCCATCATTCAGGTCACTCGAAAATAAAATCATTTTTTACACTTTTGTTTGGTCCATAGTTTAATTTTAATCATATTGTGTATCGATTTATAGTTTGACATGTTAGGCTTATTTCACTGTACCATATTTATTTGCTCCTGCTCTGTAAGAGGTGTTTTTTTTAATCAATCTGTGCAAGGTTTATAACGAATAATTAGTTTCCTCAAAATCTGCGACCGAGGAATTTACACTTCTACACCGGTGCTCATCGCGTTATACGGATTGACAATATGAATTTTCTTGTCCTGTAATTTCAGACAGCTTGTCATCAACCGACAAACGTACTTTAGTCAGTAACTTTTGTATTTCTCTTCCTACACCACTTTTGAAATGATTCAGACGCTGCTACTTACAGTACGCTATTGCATGACCTATGAACTCATAGGTTGAGATCGACAAATAATAAAAGCTACAAATAATCCATCCCCCTTTTGTATTCTAAAGATTGCATACTCCGATTTGACTGAAAGGGGGGGGGGTGTATTGATTTCGAGGGATGCTGTACTAGGAAAACCACGAATCTGTCCTCGGACTGGTAGGCTCCTGGTGAAAATAAATAACCATTATAAGAGGTACACTGTGTTTATATGAATAAAATGTCATTAACATGGTTGGTCATTGAATTAAAAAAAAAAAAACGTTCGCTTGGCAAATTGCAGTGTTTGACAGGATCTTCTTTTAATTCAAAGAGACGCGGAAGCTAAATTGAAATCAGGGCTACTGTGATGAGCTGACTGCAAGCTGGTTGGTGCTCTGTTGGCAATCACGTGACCGCATGACACAACTTAACCGAGACTGAGTGGTGTCAAAATGCTAGACGCCATTCGTTTGACGTACCGACACACAGCGTGCGGCAACATTCGATTAACTCGTTGCTTCTCACTGTCTGATGATCTCACAGTCTTTAACCATGGAACAGAATATAGGGGTTAACAGATGGAAGTGTGGAACCAGCATACAAAGTACGAGGATGACACATTTGATACTCTCGGCTGTCTCGTTCTATTCATTACAAGTTATGATATCATTTATTTAAGCGTGAAAGTTTACAAGTTTGATTACCGCAAATTCGTTATGAAATGGTCTGACCTTCACCTTAAAAAAAGTTCAATGCACTGTGCTTGTATGTGCCCTATATTCCTTTTTGTGACTCCGCCGCCAAAAGTGGTGGAGGAGACACTTTTTTGGTTTTCTGTCTTTTTACTGTCTTAATGTTTTGATATCTCAGGTCCCCGAGACATCCCTGGAGACAGACAGCCCATGAAGACAGACAATGTTCGTCTCATGAACTCAAGGAAACGTAGCTAGATGTCCACGAGACCGACATTGTCTAATTTGCTGCTGGTCTCGTGAGCTGAATTAACCCTCGTATAACTTTTCCGATGGCCTGCAAGATTGACGATAGACCCTTTTCCTAAAGATAGATAGCTTGGACCATCAACAGAAGAAAAAATGTAATTATCAGAAAATATATATTTAGGAGTGCATGCATTATTGCGTTTTTTCCTTCTCTTCTAAAAGGTCTTTTGAGGAAAATACAGAAGAAATAGATCTGACAGATACTTTGCTTATGTGTTTGTATGCTGTCTTAAGCTTTGTTGAGGGTCTCTCAATTATAATGCTTTTTAAACTATATGCTTTTCCTCCCCCACCCGAACTTACTTTAATTACCTTTTACAAAAAATTGCTACACTATATTTATCATGTACATGCAACGATAATTTATCTGCATTTTCACTCTCCCTATAGACAGGGTAGAAATGTGAGTCGTGACGTCGTAATTTTATTTTACTATGATGATACGTCTTCTTCTTCTTCACGGTTGTGAACGAAGTAGTGAGATACTTTTGTTCAAAAGTATGAATTATGATCGAAGAGATAATGGGAGCAGGAACTACCCGTTTCAAATTCGGCCACTAGAAGCGCAAACGTCCCCCTGAGAGGTCACAAACTCTAAATTTTTCATTGCCATATTAACGGAGGATTTTGTCTACCATCTGGATTGCAGAAGATATCCCTCAAGTTTTTTCTTTTTCCTTTGAAATATTTGTATTCAAATGATTTATTATCTATTAAATAACTTCATTTGTAGCTGGCAAATCATGAAGATCGGGTATCATTTTAATTTACGAGCAGTTGTGTACACAATGTCATATTTTACTGAAAACTTTACAAGTATTATATTTAGCGATTTAAGTTGGCTTTGTATTACATAGAGGACATTAAAAGGTGTGGGTTCGAAATAGTTTTGAAATGGTTGTATTTCATTCCATTGTTTCATGGCAAATAATTAGTTTGGAATAAATATAGATTTTATGTGAAACATTGATGTTATGTAATTAAACATTTAAGGAAGTTATTGAATGAGTGTCACACAATGTGTTAGACGATCGTACAAGGCTATCAATGACAAATGTTAAAAAGTTAGGTCAGAGTGTCAGATCTTTTCCAGTTATTCTGTCATCATACCTGATTTTTCTCCTACAACCTGTCGATCTAAAATGTAAATTTAGCACCCAGGAAAGTCAGTTTTAACTTAATATTTCCCCCGTTAATGTGCATAGCTTTCTTGAGCAAATGTGAATTAATATTGTTACGTAATCCGGTAACGAGGTAGGCTAGTGATCGTATCCTATGTTGAGAAGTTAGCCAGTCCCAGCGGCGTCTGTCCGTTTCCCAGTCGTGTGATTATGATGAAGGTATATAATGTAGAACATTCCTCATGGATGGTGTACAAACTCTGTTTTAATCCACAAAAAACTAATACTTAGTAAGAAAACAAATATCCCAGATATTATTTGAAATAGGTAGATACACTTTCCATTCACTAGTTCGTTCGAAACAAACCTGGCATGCTGAATTCTGACTGAACATGACGAGCGCCATCATCGTTTACTACAAACCATACCAACTCTTCGATATTACACATTCTGTGGTACTTCAGCGAATGAAGTCCTAATTGTTCTGTCCTATCTAGAATACAGATTTTGTTAGACTCTTATTTTGGCCATCGTGATTACTATTATCTACTACCTTATCGACTATTTGTGTGTGTTCCAAACTGAAAATATAGACTTCCAAAATCATTTAATCATGTTAATCAGTCGTTAACGTTTGTGCTGCTCCAATGTCTGATTGCCTTTTTATTTAGAGTATCCTCCCGAACTACAATACAACTTGATATGGAAATTTGATTAAATTTCAGTTTCATATTATCATACGTCTCGAGTCTATATACAACTACGTACCACAGGGCACAATATTTTGTATTTGCACTTTTTGTAGCACGGGTAAAGTCGGAAACCTTTCCCCTGCATCATAATTCGCGTGCTGTATCAATTTCATCTGGCGGGCATTATTTGGAGGTTCTGTTGACACTAGTGGTTAACACCGTGTTAATTCTAAAATGACTTCAAGGGGTCTTACACCACGGAGCTCTTTCAGTTGACGCCATTGAGCGTGAAACACACGCCTCCAGCTACTCTACTGAAAGTTTTCCCATTATTAGCTCGTTCTCTTTTTCTCTCCAACTCTTCGTTCTCTAGTATTACACGGCTCAGTATTACACGGCTATAATGATATAATAATCTTACTTATGGACGTTAATAACACAGACATTATCACATTTTAGTTCAATATATTAAATTCTTTGTGGTATGAATATCTTTCTTGATTATATTGCCTAAAATTGCGTCTTATTGATATATTTTATCAAGAAATATTTATTGAATTCTACAGTACGCTCTTGTCATCATAGCACTTGTATTTAAACTTTTGATCAGATCCGAAATCATCTAAATGAAATAAGAAAAATTATTGTAGGGAAGAACATACCTTTTCTCTTGTCCACTCTTGATTATCAAGCAATATAGGACATAATTGCTCATCCACACACTCGATAGGTCAAACACAATGACACATACTTCAGAGTTTAGTTCACAGCGGTCATCGCACCCGAATCCTCTCTCCCCAAAAGTGGACAAAACAAACAAGAGTTACACACCCACACCCACACAAATATACACAATAGGCTTTTCCTCCATAAACTAAGATATCTATCTTTAGGTCCCTCAATCTTTTAAACGGTCCGCAGACATCACAAAAGCATAACTTTTCATATTGCTAAAAATATGCAACTAGGGCGGCGTTTGACCGTTTACTTCTTTTCTTTCCTTTTTTTTCTCTCTCTCTTTCTCTTTCTGAATCCTAGTTTCCAAATTTTCCTTTAGCTCTACTTCTTCCTTATTCAAGTAGAGACCAGAGCAATCAGTTGGCGTGGTTATTTTGCGGGCAAAACACTGCCATTGAACTCGACATGCTCTGCAAAATAGTGCCAGACTATTATTTGGAACCTGGTCCGAACAATGCTACAAACCGCTTTGTTGTATTATTTCAATATTATCCCTAAAGCGGTTTCCTTTGCCACGCCGACATTAACTTTATATCGTGATCCCTCTTTTCCCATTTTCTTTCTTTTTCTTTTGGCTCATGAAGTCATATTTTAGTGTTTTTGTCAGAACTTTAATCCAGTTGATTTGTCGTCGTTTTCCAAGGATATTGTAACTCCAGTTTTCTTTCCTTTGTATGGGAGGGTTTTTCTTTTATTTGTACTCTCTGAATTGAAAACAGTATAAAGCAGTTTCAATGACCCTTTTTGTGGGACCTTATCGCGTATATCTTACTTTTACAGACTGCTTATTTAAGCCAATGAATTAGTAAGACAACGCGATCAATATTGCTGACAGTTTTCGTTTGGATTGGAAATTTGGCCTATTGACAACAAATCTAAAAGCTTATTAATTCCGTTGGTGGTCTCACTCCATACACAAATATAAGATTAAATGTTGTTCTTCCATTAAAGTACTCTCTTTTGACTAGTTTACAATTGAATTCTAAACTATTTTCACACTCTTACTCACTCGCCATTTTTTCTATTTATATATTTGGGTTTGAATTGGTGAGGAAAACGAATTAAAAGATCGAAGGAGACGACCTCTAAAGTGAATCAATTGAGCGGAATTCAGTTTGCCTTCTCTTTTGTGTCGTGGTGGGAAAGTATTTTCCGGTTGCCCGGCTGGGCGTCCGTCCTAATCATGAGATGAAGATGGAAAATGGACTATTCCTTCTCAAAAGTTGGCCTGACAGACTGCACAGCTTGATATCAGATGGGGAAATGAGAAGAAAGTGGAAGAAAATAGTATCATGGTACACCAGAGAGTATAGTCCTAGATTTCACGCAGTTCTTACGAAATGGTGAAAGAGAGAGAGAGAGAGAGAGAGAGAGAGAAACGGAGAGAGAAAGGGGAGAGGGGTTGTGGGGTGGGGTTGGAGGTGGTGAGGGCAGAGGATGGATGTGTGGTGGATTTTATAAGAAATTATCCAAAAATAGGTTGGCCTTTGAGTACTTTTAAAGCCATCAAAAATGTTCAGGACTACACATGAATCTAATTTAATCATAGCTCAAATTCAAATACAAAGGTGTATGTATGTAATCATTCTATGCTTGAAGAATATGAATTTCGATTTTCTTTGACAGTATTATGTATGATGTATTTGTGTTTGTGGTTTACATATTTGAATGAACGGCCGTTCCTCTCGGCTCGATACTTCGCAACGTTTTCTTCTTTCAATTAATGGCATCATAATATTCAGATGTTACAATACCTGCAACTTACGTATACGTACTCATACGTTTCTTTTAACTAAAAGGCAATATACTTAATTTTACCATCTTCATTTGATTCGTCCTTGAAACTGACTATTTACTAAAGTTTTGCCTATATTTCCTGCTCTTCATATTCGAAATACAAGTTCAATTGTTTTCCCCATGTAGAAAATTACATGGGTTAGCCTTGTGGTAGTAAAGGTTCCTTCCCCGGAAGCGAGGGAGAAAAAAAGTGGTCTGTGATCGTTTACCGCTGTTCTTACAACCTTAAACTCAACAGCAAAACTTGCCAGCGGGCACTGACCTGTTTCGGTCGCACTGGCGTCGGCGCCATACAAACCAGCAACCGTACACCGCCGAATCGCCCTATCGCTTTCTGCAATTCACCCGGTTTGTTTGGTTATAAGAAAATATCAATGTTTTCATCGATCTTATCTGTCTAGGGTGCTGTATACATTTCATCATCATTTGGAGGGGGGTACACTCTCCGACTTAATCTGGGTTTCGACTAATTAAATGTAGTAGCGTGTGCTTCGAATGCAGCCATGGTATAGCAGAAACTTGAAATAAGAACTCACTGATGATGCTACTTATGTTCAAGTAAGATCCGCAAGATTTTAGATTAAATGGGACCAATATTGGCAGAATTAATTTTCGTTTCTTTCATTTTCCACTGATTTATCGTCTTAGATAATTGAAACCTTTTGATAAACCCTTGTTGTCTTGCTGGTAATATATGGTTGAAAGTAAAATACAATGCCATACAACGGAATTATTCTGATATTTAATGATCTGTCTGGTCTGGTCTAGAAGCTTGCGTTATAAGAATCCACAGTCTATAGAAATAAATATCAGCCAAATATACATCCTCCTGAAAACTTGGAAACCCCTTAAAATTTGACATCACGAACAAAAAGAAAAATCAATCCTAATGATAACGACACCGATGAATGAAAAAGAGTAAAGATTCTGTAATCTGCTTTTGTTACAAATAGCGGCAGGAAATTCTTATTACCTTCGATAAACTCGCCAGAATTTCCAATTTTCACGTTAGCACTGATCGTAACATACACATCATTCAACATTTATATCATGTGGCTTTGTACAATTCCGATCAGATATTTTAATATGATAAATGTGGTCGCGGTATTAGCTGAAATAGAGTGTAACTATGGATAATTGGAGTGGTAATATATTCTATACTCGGTTTGTGATAGATGGTTAATATGTCGATACAGTGTGTGGATATGTGTGTGGGTGTGTGTGTGTGTACGCGCGTGTACTACCACCTGTAAAAAAGACCACCTGTTTCTTGACTGTTCATGTTCGCTGGTACTAGTGGTGGTAAGAGTGCCCAATGTCAGTAGACATAAAGGTTATATTATATGTGAGGTGTCCGAGTCACTAAAGTTATAGTGCCAGTGGAGATTGATAAAGATTCTTCATGTGAAGCTAATAATCTTAATTTTGAATTTATTTTAGTAATTAGCATTGATATCAGTACTTTGTATCGTATTTTGTGTATTTTTCACACGCAATTAGGCTTTAAAACTTTAATCAATACTGGCATCAAGTTTATATATGAAATTTAAGAATTTTCATGAAAATGATTCTACTAAACTTGAGAAGAAATGATAGAAAGCTACATTATGAGGATATATATAAGTTTAGCATTTAGTTTTTAATTTAGCTAAATAGGCATGAGACTCTTCTTTTAGGTTAAAATGTAAAATGGCGTTGCAACACTTGAGTAACAGTACCTGATATATATCGATAGAACGTTACAAACTTGATGCATATTGATTTTTATTAAACAAAATGTATTTTTCACACGCAATTAGGCTTTAAAACTTTAATCAATACTGACATCAAGTTTATATATGAAATTTAAGAATTTTCATGAAAATGATTCTACTAAACTTGAGAAGAAATGATAGAAAGCTACATTATGAGGATATATATAAGTTTAGCATTTAGTTTTTAATTTAGCTAAATAGGCATGAGACTCTTCTTTTAGGTTAAAATGTAAAATGGCGTTGCAACACTTGAGTAACAGTACCTGATATATATCTATAGAACGTTACAAACTTGATGCATATTGATTTTTATTAAACAAAATTGTGTTATCCTCATCCTATGCATCAAAATCCCTGGTGGAAATATGGAAAACACGCGAGTGTCATAAATGACAGGAGATCGGAGGATCATGACAGTGGTGTACTTTAGGGTGTTTTTCTGACTAACTTGCTGCCTTTCTGTCATCGCGTTGACATTATGTCCTGGAGTGATAAGGGGAAGTCTGCAGTTGATTTTCGCGCTTGTTGAAATGTAATATTTCCCCTCTTCATATCATATCCCTTCCCGCAGACCCTCAAAGCTGTCACGGAGAGGAAACAATGGCATTGCGTCCACGGCTTCACATCTTCACTTCACCATCAATACCGTTCTCATTGCCAGCAATGCTTGTTTACAAATATCAGACGCATTATGTATTTCCTACATGCATTGCAAATAGGCCTTGGTTATGGGAAGTTTCTCCGCGATTGAGAAACTTCATGAAGTCTTAAAAAACAAAGGGAAAGATGTATAAAAACAAATCAAAACGAGGCAAAAGGAAACAACACATTTTTGCTCTTTTCGCACAACCGTTTTCTAGGATTTTTAGGGGGAAACCCATTTCTTGTAGGCAAACACTAGCGGAATTATCCTCCCAGGAAGGAAATAGTTTTGTTTCCCTCTTATTCTTTAACTTTCAGCTCGTGGGTAAAATTGATCTACCTGCATTTCTCTTTTATCCGATATAAGCTCTTGATCTGAATTGCATGAATAATAAAGCATGACTGATCTACCCCGGAGTAGTGCTAAGACAAAAAGCCATAGGACACTTGCCGTGAGGTGGAGTAGATCTATAGGGAGGAGAATTTGAAAGGGGGAAAAAAGATAACGGAGTGAGATCTCCTATTTTATCCCCTAAACTCAGAAATATCGAATTTCTGACGTTACTGCAACATCGAATTGCCATGGGAAATAAATTATTTTTTACATAATATCTTCTCCTGAGTGTATTATATATGTATATAAAGACTTCTTCAAGATTACTGAGGTAATGTTAATTGCAAAATCTGTTTTCAAATGCATTGAGTAAATCATAAATGTATTTATTGCAGTAATAATATTGTAAGTAATTTTCAGATACTAAATAGAGACCTTTGAAAATGATCGAACCTCTAGAACCTATTCTCTCCCTGAATTGTTCATTCAATGCTGTTCTCACTAATTCACAATTTGTGCAAGTATTTTGTTTCAATTTTCATTGAATGGTACACTAAATAGATTAGATGAAGTACTTTCACTTACTTACTTTTTAAAGTACATTAAAGGGATTTATTTACGCAATAGAATATACCCTATATTTCAAGTTGATTGTCTTACTTTTAGAACAGTTGTCGACACCACACAAACACACTGCAGCCTTTTGAATTCAGGAAACCTTTAACCCGTTGATTACTGAATGCTCTAATCCTCATAGGCTTCATACAGGGAACACCCGGTTCAAGTAGGTAATGGGTTAACTTTCTATCCATAGGGGCTTCTGCCTTTTCACTTCTCTTGTGTTTTAATCGATGATGATCATTGGCTTAACTTTGACATTTCACATCATTACCCTCATCATGTTAAAGAGCATCTTGTGAATTCGTTACGAGTTTATAGCGAGTAAAGCGATTACCCATCATTGGTATCATATTTTTTTTAATCACCGTTGTATAATGTCAATGGTATACAGTAAACAAGATTGGATGTTGAAAACAGTTGATAATGGGTATATTGTTGTGCCTTTACATCAGTGGAAATGGTATGAAAAAGTACAAGATTATCCACAGTCACCTTTCACGTTTGAGTCGTAGTTGCATCGAGAGCAATGTTGCGCCATTACGTGAATTCATGCAACACCATAACATGTGCACACCTGTATATGAATTTCGATATAATGGAAAATACTCGTGCGAATTCTGTTTCATTCATTTTCTCACTATACAGTGACGTCTCCTAAATTATCAGATATTTTGTTCCATGTGCTTTTGTAAGAGCCCAAGAAATTGCCAGGTTTCACTGGATTTACTTAGAGTGAACTTGTTCTTAACCAGTCTTCAACGTTGATGAAGATATTAAGACATTTCCTAACAGTAATAACTTTTTTCAAGTGTTCAGTAAAATTTATCATTTCTTTTTTGATTTTTGTTGCTAGGAGAAACGTCTGGTGTGCGACTGAAATGGGTTAAGACCTACAATGTATTTTGAAGAGAAAAAAATAGTAAAGTTTTTTATTAATTTGACCTGAGATGCATGGGATCATATCCCGCATCGGCTATTGTTGTCTTGTTTCTTCAATAGTTTTTGGAACTACAGTATTGTCTATATATGCCGTGCTCTCCTGTTTGTTATTAATGACGTCATGTTCACTGATAATATGTCTTCCCGTCGAAGCGAGTTAACGTCTTCATATCATCATAGCAACCGTTGCTAGGGTTTTTCCTTGTAATCTTTGATTTTTAGAGTGACATTTTAATTCATTTTCTTCTCCGCTTTGGTTCCGTGTTCAGCCCATACTTTCATAACGAAAACATTATATTTTATGTTCATGTAATGCTTTCATATTTCTACTCATATTTATGTTATTCATTTTCATGGTTGTCTCAGTACCATGTTGAATCGATTCCCTAGTATAGCCACCCCATACACGTCACTCTCTCTCTCTCTTTCTCATTATCTTTCTCATTCTCATATTAAATTATATCAGGTCTATCTTCTTCCGAACTGCATGTCTCTTCGTCTTCGGTAGTTGCTCTCTCTTTCTCTCCGACTATCATTCTATCATTCCATTGTCTGTTAAGTTCGTCTTGCGTCTGGTCTGGGGGTTGTTTACAGCCTGTGGATGCTATGCGTAATTGAAAGTACAGCTGATGATACCGTCGATGCGATAGGTCAGCGAAACTCTCGGTTTAGATCTTCAACCAGCCTGATACCATTTAAACGCGTGAGTCAGAGGACAAAAACTTCCTCCTAACCTTTCTTTCCACCGACCAGGGAGAACTCTTCCAAAGTAATGGGCGTTTTCCACCCGAAAGAGTTTTCAATCGGTATATAGCACATGACGTTATAGTGACTGATTTATTTGAAAAAAATGTTGAAAATTTGATGCCACTGTAATAAACTAAAATACTTTTGCCACGTATTGGATTTTCCCCTTTGTTCTTTATCGTTGAGAAGAATTATGAATTTCTAAAGACTGAATATATCCATACATCCATATTCAGTGGCGAATAGCAAACAGAATATAATTTCATCGTTAAAATAGAATCAACTAATATCTCCTGCTTCTTGAAATTCCATTACATTGCCATTGATAATAGCCTGGAAATCAGAATCTATTTAATTGTTCGAAAGAGATTAAGATCATGCATTTATCGATGAAAGACATTGAGTTTTTTAGAATTCTCTTCGTCAATTAAATAGTTTTAAATCGCTATGCGTGAAGCATATTTACTGAAATTGGATCACACACAACTTTCCTGTAAGTTAACCCTGGTTACTCTATTGTGGACGATTCTCATACTCTCTCACTCTCATTCCTCCCCCCCCCCCCTCACTAGCTTCGATTGTATTTTTAAAAACTTAATATCAATCCATCCATGCCTGTCTCTGTACCTCTGTCTTTCTCCATTTCTTTCTTTCCGTCGCCATGTTAAAGACAAGACAAGACAAGATGGGTCTTCAAAAGCACATTAGTCCTTGGGTGGCTCCGTCCTTACGCCATGCCGTAGCCAAATGCTCCCTGCTATGTTACAATTAACAAACCCAGTTAAGTAGACAGCAGCTCATCTCATTATGTTCCTCTATATGTTAGCTTATAGCTTATATCTCCATGTCATGCATATACCATAGTAGGTCCATGCCTATACACAACTAATATTTAGGAGGCTGTACGGATTGAAAACATAAAACATGAACACTGTTGGTTTAGTTCATAACGCCTGTGAGTAGGAACCGAAATTGGTTTGATGTTTTAGGAAAAGAACTGGCTTCCTGTACAAATCCAAGTAGCGAACTGTGTAAAATAAATAATGGACGACGAATGTCGGATTTACTAAACTTTCTTCATGGTATGATTTTCTTTCGTCAGAATTCGCATGCAAATTAGATTATGCATCTCAATAACGTGCTGTGTTTGTTGCGATGAGTAAACATTTTTAAATTCTTATTTTTGTGTGTGTAATAGTGTTCAAAAATGAAAATACTACGATACTTGCAAGACCAACGCTGAATTTGATCAAAGGTGCCCTCCAAGCCCATCCCTACACCTTATGATTGTTGAGAAGAATTTGAATTATGCTCTTGTCATGCTTGTATAGCCGAAAGCTATTCAATACGATATTTCCCCTAAAAATAATTACTTGTAAATATTTTAAGTGTATTTACATACAGTTACATGGCTTAACCCAAAATTCTTTTCATACGTAACTTATTGTAATGTGATGAACAAATATGATAGTCTGTATTCTTATTGCCCGTGGACTTCGGTGGCCTGGAAACGCAAGGAACTCATTCTTACAAAAGAAAATGGTCATCCAAGACCACGTGTTGTAATCTTTCTTGGCGTTAGATTTGTTTTTAGGCGTATGGAATGAAACTTAAGTGAGATAAATCTGTTTTATTTTCTTGCTTTTAAGCCGAATTTATTTCAGATTATTACCACAATGCGTGGACACGTGAAAAAAGACGGATATAAATTATAACATTTGCCAATCATATGCATGGAGCGAGAGTGGAGAGTGATCCATCTTCATGACTTCTTGCTTCCAGACACGACGAGATGAGAAGGGAGAAGTTTCCAGTGCGACTGACGGAGGGCTATATTGAGATGGACAGGGCAAAATGAGAGACAAAATGCATCTTTTTTACCCAGCGAAAGAATGGAGGGTTAGAGGGGGCATAAGCGATTGCTAATCACAAAATGCGCTTTGGAAAATGTAAATGAATGAATTCATCAAGTCTTAACATTGGGCGCGTCTTATTTGAGCGTCTCCGGGTTTTTGTTGTTGTCTTGAGTCAGATGCGAAACCAAATTCTTAACTTAGTGCCTGCCAAAAAGAAATATCAGGAGGCGAAGTGAAGTTGATGGCTGAAATATAAAGTGTATGAGTATTATGAGATAAGCAGTGATTGATGTAATGTTAGATACATTTGATTAGGGGAGAGAGCATCTCCAAATTCGCGATGATAATTCGGGGAATGGGTATTCAATTATGATTTCAAATTATGATTTATGGTCCCTTCGGATGCTCTCAATGATTAAGACGTTGAAGATGAGATAACCTCTCAAGAAATAGGCATGAACACACAGCACACACCCACACAATCTTGACAATCACCAATAATGTTCCAGATAAGTCTCCTATCTTATCAACAACAACAGAAATGGTTACCATATTATGGACCCAGCGTTAGAAATATATGAATAGGTATCTGGCAGTACAATATCATTCTTTATATTAAAATAATTTAGGTGTAATTATATAACTTCATATGTGAATTTGATAATGTTAATAATATCATGTTTGTAAATAATTATCCATATAGTTACAGTATGACATTTATGATATCAAGGTTTATTAGTTGATCGTATGGGAAATGGTTAGGATTGTGTAGAAACTACACGCTGTGAACTTTTGTACATTTAGATAATTTGTGTCATTAACAAAGATAATCTCATTTTAGTGTACCAGATGATATACGTATAAATTATGTAACAAATGAGGGGAATTGTAATGGTTATCACGTATTATCTGTTATGGTGAGAGCTTGGGCAAAGAAAATGGGCGAAAGTATTGTGTTAATGAGAGGTAGGATAGTTATTTTAAGATGCTTTTAAAGGCATCAGCTGTTCCGTGATTTATCAGACAATGATACAAAAATATCGGGAAGATAATGCAGTAAGCCCTATTACGCATCATGGAATTTAAGAAGATTTATTTTCTGAATAGGAAGACGAGCTTCTTAATTGTAAACGGTTGAGTTCCCTGATTAATGAAAGAGCGATGTCTCCATGGCGGCTACTGCTATACTCATTAAATTAACCTGAGTATCCCCCTCCAACGAGCGGCAATCGTGTGCTATGAGACTCGTTATTAGCTCCTCTCCCGCAGAGAGAGCACCAGCGGGATACCACCATGGCTACCAGCCGTGGCGAGCCCGTAGAAGACTTCTTGAAGATCTGATCGTCGGGCATTGAGCTTGGTAGATTCGTAAATGTGCGCCAATTCGAGGATCATGGTTGGTGAGCGCGCGTTTTTCGCTGTGTGTGAGGTAGTCCATGTAGGTCCACGGTTAGACTGTGGGTATACCTATAGATACACGCATAATACATGTATTGCGGCCAATCACACGAGTTGCGGGATGGTGATGTCGGTTTATCTGGTGCTTTTTAAAAAATAATTACATCTCCACGTCTTGAAAAAACATTAATGTAAAAGTGAGGTAGGGAGGGTGATGGATGGATGTGTGTGTGTGCGTTGGGAGGAGTTTTTATCATTATAAATTAAGTTCAAAACGCAACTCCACAATGTTATACTGGAAAGCATTTTCTGTATGTATATAAATTATGTATTTCAAATTTATATTTCATTTAAATAAATACTTAAGTAAATAGTACACGGCACTACACTATTTTAGATATTGCATGGATATGTATTATTCTACAATCAA
Source organism: Strongylocentrotus droebachiensis (assembly GCA_035222895.1). Taxonomy (NCBI): domain Eukaryota; kingdom Metazoa; phylum Echinodermata; class Echinoidea; order Camarodonta; family Strongylocentrotidae; genus Strongylocentrotus; species Strongylocentrotus droebachiensis. The sequence goes on from JAVYIG010000053.1 coordinate 791,939, forward strand.
GATACTTGTATCATTCTGTACATTTGTATTTACTTAGATCCAATGGCAATATGAAAAGAAATCTGTTTTGTTTAAAAATTGTTCGGCCCTATAGAGTCAAATATTTGCTATGAATATTCAGGTTACATGATTAAAAAAGATAGCAGGGTATATGAGATGTCGTCACTTTGGCGCTCTTTTTGTCTCTTCTTCGCTTTCTCTGAATTGATCAGCCACGCCCATTATGTCAGAACTCAGATGTTTGGATTAAAAAATATACGCATATGGACAACACACTTATGCACAAGGTTTTATATTTCAAAGGTAGTGATTAGGTTTAGGGATTAATCCAGTCACATTTAGGCATCATTAATGTTTAACATCTTGACAAATTAAATTTTACTGCTGTCAATAGCAAGCATTCAGCAATTAATATTTTCAGTTTTGCCGAGGACGAACATGCATTTGCTTTATGTCATCCATCTGCCGTGTCTTTCTACCAATAGTTAAAACCTTTCCCTATCATTGATGCATTGAAATTAAAGCTACTCTTTAGCTCTGGTATGGGAATCGTATTTTGATATATAATTGCTATGCTTTATTCTGGATTGTTTATCCTGCAGTAGATTGGTTGTTTGAACCAGTGAAATAAAAACATATACGTACACATTACACAAACTGACTGGGTATCATCTTCGATGAAAAAAAAACAGAACTCCATGGCGTCGGGCCTACTAACCTGGATTCCTTATCTTTCTATGCTCATTACTCAGCCACTATACATTTTCTACCAAAATTGTTTGGCACATAAGTATATTCTACAAACACAATTAGAAATCTGAAACGTTGGCAATTCAATTACTACTGTGTCTTAACAATGTTATATGCAAGTCTTGAAGGAGTAAAGATCGTATTGTGTGTGATTTTTTTTCTCCAGAATATCCTGTTGTGAATATATGAGGTTTTTAAATGTTTTACGGACTGTATTTACAGCTTTTGTTTCCAGCTCATCTCTGAGATATTTGTTAATGTGATATGAATAATGGATAAACTCTTTAATTGAATTGGTATTGTGAAGTACCTGTTGTGGTCTTTTAATGTATGTTTTTTTTTCGCGCTCACAATGGATTACATTGTGCTGGACCCCAAGTGTAATGTTTTGTCGATTTAGCTCATACTAAAATATGGTTTGATTTACCTGTAAACTGTTAACTATAACTGAATACATAACCTCATGCCCCTACCCCTATACCTGCCTCTCCCTCTCTATCTCTCTTTGGCTCCTTGTTTCTTGAAATCATGAAAAATGTGAAACAGAGACCTGCAAAAACCAATATGCCAACGAACCACAAAATCCATTTCATCTTTTGCGGGACATCCATCTGTATGATTTGTTTTTCCCTTTTCTCCCACCATAATCCAACCTTTGTTAGAGCAACGGAATTTTCTGTCCCTGACTAGATTTATACAGCCGGTCTGATTTTTTGATCTTCCCCAATTGGTAATAATGTCATAGATCCAAATCAATTTCACATTTGCAAGACGGTTATGATACCGGTGTACTTTATATTGCAATTTCGTTCGACCAACTGATTCTCTGTCCTCTCTGTCTCTCTGAAATATTGGTTCTTGATTTGCTTTCCCCTTCGACTTGTATGTGATCAAACCTGTCTTCATGTAATCATAGTATATGTGGAGTATTGCTTGTCTAAGGTATACCTGTGGATAAACATGCATTTGACATTGATAGTCGACCTTTATTTTCACGTGAATTTTAGGTATGATATTCTTTCTCATTTACGATTAGATTACATATTTTATAGTGTTCTAATTTTGCATTAGTCAGGTATTGAATTTCCATTGTTACTTAAAGGAGAAATAATGATGAAATTGGTTAAGTAATCTGGAAATAATCTACAAATTATCCAAGCGAGTGTAAAATAGATAAACTAATACTAAAATGGGTTGGATGGTGTTTGTCGATTGGTGATGTTTTTTCCCCATTTCCATTCAGAATAGCTTAGAGCTGTACAGCACATGCATGCCCTTGAATTTGTAAACGGGAGTCCAGTAGATAGGCTATAGGATGTCTAAATTGATTGCAAATGAGATGATACGGGACAGGCTTGATTGCAAATGGTTTTCCTTTAAAACAGTAGGTCACTTGTGTGTGTCAATGTAATACCCTTCTGTCCCTCACTCTATTTTTCTCTCTCTCTCTCGGATTTATCCCCCGTCTCTCTCTTTCTCTTTCTCTCTCTCTCAATCTCTGCATTTTTCACCAAATGAACAAGATTGTGGTTCATTTTCGCCGATGAGTCGCCTTTTAAATTGCCATCACCATCACTTCTCACCCCACGTTACAAGAGTGGATAAAAATCCTCTCCATCCCGCATCAGTCTCGATCCGCGAAGGCGCATGCCCATGTGTTTTATTTCGCGATCATCATATTACCAGACGGGCATCCATACAGTAGACGTATTATCCAGTGCCTAGTTGTTTCGAGCTGAAGCTAAATTAATAAATGGCCAGTGAGGATGCTTAGTTTATCCACAGTTGATCATTTAGGATGCACAATAGCCCACGATCTCACCGCATTATGAATTTATAGCCAGGTCGTCGTCTGGTTGCAAGTGATAGCCAGTTTTCCCGCCATTAACGCTTCGGGCGCGCCAATATACAAACCCCGCTTTCGATACGTGGATTTTTTTCCCCTTTTAGTTTACCCCCTTAGGCATTCAAGTGTTATATGTAAGCTCGCAGGTAAAGCAGATGAACGTATGCTTGTATATAAGATTACTACCCAAGGAAATCAGTTTCATCGCGCCATAATGTGACGATGAACGAGTGTGATCTGGATTATCTTGGATATCAGCAAATAAGAATAATTTTAAACACTATTCAGGTTTTTTAAAGATAAGCTCCGAAATCGAAAGAAAATGGTAAAACTAATTATAGAATAATTATAGCTGAAAATGTGCTTTTGGTGTTTTCTTCCAGAGGGGTATGTCTATTCAAGTAATGATAATTGTTCACATCGCTCGCTATAAAATGAATTGGTTATAACTTCATGTAAACGTGATAATAGGCCTATATATGGGAGTGATTATTTCACTAGTCTTTTCTTTATATCCTACTCCCAGTTGCGTTGAATCTTCAAGAGCACAATATACTGTTTAAAATGTTATGTGTATCCTTCAAGACGACCAACTAAAGAAGACGCCAATTATCAAACTGGTTTCTCATATTTTACAAACCATTATCCAGTTAAGGTTATTAGATAACGTGACTATGCTGTATTACCTACATGGAACATTCAAATTATTGATTTCTTTCGAACAAGTTATGGTATAATGTGTGATACATAAATATCAAACTGTACATCTCTTTAACATATTGTTCCAGTGTTCGTCTATGATGATTTCACATGGTTTTGAGCACGGCTAAAAAAAAAAATTAAAACCATTATCAGCAGTCCTGTATTGGTAATCATTTCTTTACTTTTGATGACAAGGATTAATGAATTGGGAATTACTACAGTGATGCATGCTCTGTACCGGTGTCTGTCTCAGCTCAGGGCTCTCTCCATCTCCCGAGAGCGAACGAGAGGATGAACGCAATCTCCGCCGAGCCTCCGGGCCTCATCATCTCTTCGTTCGCACTCCCGAGATGGGCGTGCAGGCGATAAATTATGTATCGCTTCATAAACATACGGAATACCGTAGCGACGAATCGGGCTTTACGGAGATGATCATCTGCAATTCAATCTAGGTCTTTTTCGAGGAAGGGGGGGGGGGGGGAGTCAGATAGCATAATACCGATAATACTGCAGAGTAGAGAAATTGCTCAGAGATGCATAGCAGTATTTAAAATGAATCCAAATTCCATGCTAAATATATTTGTTTATTTATTTGTTAATCTTTGCTTCATTCGATGCTAATTTATCCTATTCCACCTTCCCTTCCCAGTATGATTAGAATTATCCAATGAATTGATGATGTGGTGAAATATATCGAATGATAAATAAGTTCTGCAATAAAAATAGGTAATAGAAGAGGAACATTTACCATCATTCTTCAGTACAGAACTCACCATTGCCGTTTTATGACTGCCCTCTATTTATACATGGAATTTGTCAATCGAAATAGTACAGGTGAACTAACGAAAATAAAATACAAACAATATATTCATTATTACTACTCCACTGTCGTAGACAAGCATATAACTCTCCCGATTCCTCTTCATATGTATTTATGAGCATCAGCAGCTCCCCTCCAAATAAAAAATAACACGGTTTATATTGGATATTCCGCCAGACCAGCAATAAAAAAAAACAGTCTGCCTGGATTTTCTGCATAGGGGAGTTGTACAGATAGTCGCGTGGAGAGGGAACGCTGAAAATTACCGGCTTGATTTGTGCGATGCGATGGGGTCCCATTCGTATGGTGGCCGTAATGAGTCCAATAATCATTTTCATATTGAGCAGAATTTAATTTGCAGAAAGCTTATGAAATCACACACGATCATCAGCCTTGATGCCGAGGTGATCATGGGCTGAATTGCTAGTAATGAATCGCGGAATTGATCTGATTGATGAATATTTGATGGCAGATTAGGTCACTAGATTCATGATGTCTGTATTTATTGCTATATTGCTTTACTGCAACATAATGTTTCGAAATTGGGATAGGTTATGAGAATCATTTTTGTTGCAAATTAATATCATCAGACTTTTTTTCTTTCCATTTCTAAAGGAATAATGTTTTTTGACAGGGCGAATATTATAGTTTCAATAACCTGCTTCAGAATAATGTCCTGATTGAGAATTTGATGTGCTAAGCTTGACGTGTAATAACCATTGTACGGATTATACGATGCCCCATATTCATTTGTTTTATTAATTATATTTACTTTATAATGAAAGCATGATTGATAAAAAAAAATTAATATAATATTGTCCTCAATATTAGAATATTCCTGGGAGAGAAAGAGAAATGGCATAGTTGGGAGACAGAGTGGATAGGGGTGTGTGTGTGTGTGACAGAGAGAGAAAGAGAGAAATATATAGAGAGGGGGGCTTAGAAAATGAAAGTATTAAAGATAATGGGAGCATGAAATAAGAGGAAAAGACCACGTCAGTTATATAGACGCAAATTATATTGTGATCGTCGATTTTACAAACAGATATTATAACGAATGGGACCTACAAAATAGTGTAGATACTTCCTGTAATAGATTTGTTCTTCCAAACCTCACACATATATCCCCTCTGCGTACATCATCTTCGTAAATAAATTGGAAATAGATTAGAAAGCAAAACAAGGCAAACATCCTTCATTTATTATTCAACTAGGATGAGATACACAGATGTGTAGACTACTTAGTTCGTGTAGTGTAGTTCCCCTCCCTAGATGTGGAAAGCAGAGATGTGTGTATTATTTCATGTTATGATTGGGCCATAGTCTTTCTAGAACCTGGTTAAAGACGTAGCTGTAGTAAATTTTTGTAATTTCGTTTCTTATACAGTCAAACCGTCTCCATTTGTCGCCAGGCAAAGTAATGTTGATGTAGAAACTAATTTCTTAATTCTTGAATGTTTCTCATGGTGTTGAATATTCTCTCAGACTATCGACATAATCAAATGTCAGTTCAGCTGATGAGTCAACTATATCAATCAATTTATCAATCAATCAATCAGTTAATGTATCAATCAATCAATCAATCTATCAATCAAACTGTCTATCTATCAATCAATCGATCAATTATCACTCAATCAATTAAAGAACCAAACAGTCAGTCAAACAAATGGTACATCAAATATTCTGTAAGAGTCAATATCAGTCAATCATTTCTACCAGTACTCAATCTCTCACCTTCCCGTTCTCTCCGAAGCGTCACACGTAAATTTTAGTGTATGTTGTATATGTGGTTTGTATTTTTCCCCAAAGATTAAGACATTTCAAAACGTTGCGGATTTTTTTCGGCAAAAAAGATAACATTCCAGTACACAACTCCTGAAATATAGTTCTGCGTATGAAAATATTCCGGAGATAAACGATATGATATTATTTTTATTAAGGGGCTAGTGGTTTTAATGTATAGGGAGGTAACCGAAGTTGCCCTTTTAACCGAATCTGAATAAGCTTGATAATACTTTGACAGAATTGACACTTTTCTGTGACGTTAATATTAAGTTATGCAAGGACGGTTGACACTGACAGAGACGTGATCTCATTAAATATTTACACCATAATCCTACCGAAATCCCCGGATTTTCTGTCTTTCCTGTATTGCAAGCAAATAAATTGCTTTTTACTAAACTTTATATTGGTTAACACCGTCAAGGGAAGAGGAGTATGAAAATGAAAATAAATGAAATTCGGGTGGCAGAGATAATTTGTAGGGCAAACTGGAAGCTTGTATTGGTTGGGAATCGAAATGTACTGTATATACTTTAGTAGAATCACAAATGTAAAACTCATGAATATTATTGATGTGAAGTTATAAACAGAATGTATAATTTCGCTTTTATTCTAAACATTTGTTATGCTGATACATTTTAATCTTTGATCTTCTATACGATTATATATAAGTTAGAATTTTTTTGAGTTTGACATTAACTATTCATGGAACTAGCAGAGCAATTTTTAACCGAAAAATCATAGAAAAAAGGTAATCGCCTTATTATTCTGAAAGTATCTCTATTTGAAACAGGGGATTTGAAATGTTGGAAAAACAAGTCATCGGTTGTCTTATGGCACTAGTTCGCTTTTGTATCCAACTATACCATTGCATTTGGAAGAGTAAACCAAGATTTGAAATTTATGTATGTTGAAAATCATTCCAAAATAATTTCATTCAAAATGGACATTAAATATTTGTTCTTTTCATGTTGATCATTTAAATTTCAAGGACATTTGCTCCCATTCGAAGCCAAATCAAAAACCAAATGTCAAGTAATAGTGCATGACAATACCCTTGAATTGACTATTGGCATTGATTAACTTGATGTTTAGACATCACTCAAAATCATTCTTCACACATTGTAAACCAAGTACAATCTTTTCACAAAAAGAGTCAGCAAAGTCATTGTCAAAACATAGTTATTCTTAGAACTGTTTTGATGTCGTGTGCAACCAATTTCTTATTTGGGGGTATTTTTGAGGTGTGTTGAAACAAAATTCATTTCCTTAGCCAAGTTGTCCCAGGTGGGTCATGCATAAGGTAAGACACAGTAAAATATTTTAACGAACAACAGCGGAAGTAACTGTACATACTACTGGGTTCGATTTTGGCAGTGATGAGAAGGTTTTATAGTCGTACTGTGTTATCGTTTTAATAATTATTTTTTTTGAAATTCAGTTGATGGAATTATAATCTTATACGTTTTCATAAATAAGTTGTTGATGAAGAAGAACCAGGGTTGATACTGACTTGTTCTCTTATCTTACACATCATTCTCGGCACCATTGATAGTAGTAAACAGTAGCATATTCACACCACCATCTCACGCAAGCACACGGAACCATGCACCGCACATTACACAAAACCATATTGCAAACAAACGTGGCTTAAAACGTTTGACAGATAATACCGATAATAGTAGAAGCTCAATAAACGTATGTGTGTTATATAGACCATGCCGCATTGGCATGTTATAATAGCTCTTCAAGAGACAACAACATCAAATAAAATCACAATATCTTGCACATAATATCATCATAGATTTCGAACAAAAACTTATCTGGCTTGAATTCAACTTTGTCTCATTATAATGTCATAGACCAAGGCCTAACGGAATAGCATGAACAGAGAATACTCGGAACCATACAACTACAGGAACAATGTAATTTGTTTTCAAACAAAGACAAATGACAGTGGGAAAGACTGAACGTGGTGTTTGCAAATAAACATGAAACGACTCAGCGTGGACACGTATGTGAAATAGAATTCATCTTTACCTAAAAATATTTAGTATTCCTATCTTAGTTTAACTCCTAGGAATTATTTTTGTGGCACTAAACAATGTTGAGAACTTCGGAAAAATACATTCACGATGTGCTAATGACACATTTTTAGAATGAAACGTTAATCTATTGACACCTTTTTGTTATCTCGTTAAATACTAAGATTATACATCTCCTACTCTAAAGTCAGAATAAAGCAAAACGATTTAGAAATATTGATGGGAAACAGTATAGCCTAGTAATATATTTGCGTAGACAAGGTGCACTACAAAACTAAAGAGAAAGAGCTTGTATCAATATACAGGTTCCCAGTTAATGTAAACTTTTTTGGAATTAGTAACTGAAAGCTTGTATAACCCGATTAACATAAGACTCCTCAATATTGAAAGAAAACTTATTGGCTGTTTGGCACAGAAATAAATTTTAAAAAAATCGATTGAAATTTGTAAATGACCGTCTCAACAATTATTAAGTACATGTATGTATTTGAGGGTTGCCTCAAACAAACAATTATCTTGAGTTTAGCAGGCAGTCTACTTCAACATTAAACACCAAGTACCTCCGTCTTTTCAATTTACAGCGTTTTAGAGCAGTTCTTTTCTTTCGTACACATTCATGCTTTCATATTTAATCATAATACAATAAATCATGGTTCATATTTTTTTATTAGCTGCGGTTACTCACAGAAATCGATAATCAAGTTTGGCTTAATACGTTAATCTCGCCACAAATCCAACTGCGTAAGTCATTCTTGTCCGAAACTAAATTGCTCCGTGGCAGCACAGATAGCTAGGTAGGGTAAGAAAACATTTAACAGTGACACAACGCAGAAACCACGGGACCGCACCGGCGTCATCATCACCCAATTTACGCTTCCTAAACTGTACAGTTATGATTATTGTGCTGGCGCACATTTAGACAATCGTCGATCCATTAAGGTCTCACTTCTAATATTTTCGCCTTGCTTTTCCAATAAACTTTGTGATCACAATTCATTTTCTTTGTTCCGCGACGCTGAAATTGGAATACTGATATCTTTTTTGTAATTATAGTATTTTAACCGGCGACTTTTACATCATAGTTATAAGTTCTCTGTATATATAGTTCTTATTGTCATAGTTTTTCTAAGCTTTTGGGATTAGTGAGAATCTCCCGGGTTATTCTCCAGGCTTGCTTGGCGGCCTGGTCGAGAGCAGCATGTGGTTTCCCGTGAAACAAGTCGAGTCCGTGCAAGAAGTAATGAGGGCATCTCCTGTTCTGAAGACACGATATCAGCTGCAGTAGAATCCCGTTGATACGGTCTCCAAGAACAGTCTCATCCCAGTCTATCTCGCGAGGATGTTTCTCGCATTCGTACAGGAGCAGCGACTTCAGGTGGTAGTTTCTGACGGGTTGACCAGCGAGATCGAGGTGTTTGTCTCGCAAAGTTTTGAGGATGCTAAGAGTCTTTCGACGGCATCCTCCCTGCAAGAGTTTGTTCTCTGCATCAGTGAAGGATAGCACCCAAGCATCCCCCTCGGCTGATGTTTGTTTCCCAGCTTGGGCGGGGCTCTCTTTCGACAGCAGGTTGAAGCCCTCGGTCTTTACCTCAGCTACCAGTCCAGGACTGGGCCAGGGGATGTGAGGTAAGGGCCAATGAGCTGCGCTACGGGGCCAGATACCGCTGCATTTGAACGCGGGGGTTATCAAGACGATAAATCGTTCACGGATTCGTAACTTGACTTCTGAAGTGTCCGGGATCATTTTCACGATATCCCTGTATTTACATTTGTCCACGGCCTGAGCTACAAGCGTTTGAAACCGTGATCGAATTTTCCTGGCAGATAGATAGCCCGACGCAGTGATAAACTCGACCCAAAGTGACATGGATCTCTTTCGTCCATCGCTCAGCTTCAACACGGCACATCCAGGGACGGAACCGTCATCGACAAAGTTGAATACTCCCATTTGGTTGAGGAATAAAACCACCTCGAACTCGTTCGGCGAGATGACTTCCAGTCCATCATACCGTCCTGTTTCATTTTCGACCAGCGAGCTAATAAATCTTGGCTCTTGGACCTCAACCTCCTTCAGAACATCGGTGACAATTTTACAGACTTCTCTCACCGTTTTGTTGCTGTTCGCTCGTCGGATTGCCACCCTTTCTCCCATATAACGGTTGAGCTGGTAGAGCAGTTTAGACTGGGCCGAAATCATGGCTGCAGCGTGTCCAAGAGAGGCTCCGCCGGGTGTAGCACCGACGGCCGCCCCGCCCCAGTTCCCGTCTATGCTTGGCGGTGGTACTGCCGACAGATATCGTCGAGCAGTCGACTGCGTAAAATCAGGGAGTTCAGCACACGATGCATGCATGAAAGAGCCGTAGTTTACCAGTGGGGAAAGCAAGTCTAAATCCTTTTCAGATTGATAATAATAGTCCTCCACATATAACAACCCGAATTTACTTCAAATGGGTTACCACAGGAAAGTAGAAGTAGTAAGTATTGGTAGCAGGGAAAGTGTGTCCTGTCCGAGCATGACACTGTACTCGCAATGTTTGTTTGTAAAGGTTCGAGAGCTTTTTGATGAGTCGTGTTCACTGGCTGACATCTATGCTGAACCGCACGGGGAACTCACTTTCTGGTTTATACATCGGACCGCCGCACCGAGCCCGCATGTAACGAATGCCCTCATTAGTGGTAGCAAAGCCAATGCGTATTGTAGCACTTAACATGACGATAGCCAATGGAATGCGTCGATACTTCGCAAGCCGTCATTTCTCATCTACCTCAGTTTAGCTTTAGCCACGCCCTCATTTAGGATTGATATCACACAGAAACCCCCCAGTTTGACGGTGAAAAGCCACACTCTCTGCAGTAAAAGACACACTTTTCGGAGAGTTTCTGTTTGTTGGAGGGGGCCTGCAATCTCCAGAAAAATAAGGAGGAAAACAAAAACTTGGCCGACTCGCTCCAGGCTATGTCGCGCAATCAGCGGGATAGTGACATCAATCCCAAAATACATCAAATTATACCAAAACGTTCCCTTATTTCTCACTGAAATTCGCGTTCTGCTCTTTCCAACACCCAAAATCATTTCCACTACTTTTCTCGTAAACAGTCCAAGTTTCATCAGGTCGAAGTTGAACATATTATCGTACATCATGAGGATAAACATGTTTATATGTTCAATCGATTTTTTTTTTTTCTTGTCGATTTTGCAAGGACAAATATCTTGTAATTCCATTATATCTCGATACCTTCTTAAGCGTTGGTAGAGAATATAAATACAAAATAAGACAAATATTATTTCAATCCCCCTTTGTTTGTTTTGCAAATATAAACATTTAAAAAATATTTTTTAGTTGAGAATTATTATGAAAGTCACCAATATGTGGAAAATCGGAAATGACGCTGAACATTGAAAGAAGGATAGAAAAAAAAAAAAAAAATATATTAAAAAACAAACAATTAGAAAAAAGACACGTGTCGGATGCTAAAATAAAATTAAATGATAATAATTTGAATAATAATTTACGAATATTAAAAGTATAAAACAAACAGTAGTGTTCCTTCGTATTTTTTTTTTTGTATTGATGCAATTTAATCGATCATAGTATAGAGTATCACAATCTTAGAAGTCTGATTTCCATGAAAAGGGACATAGTTTTACATTTACATATTGACTAAAAATGGGTGAAGATAAGCAAATTACATAGATGTTCATTTTGGTCTTTAAACTCTTACTTTCAAATGTAAAATGACTATGTAAATACTGTAATGAACAAATGTCCTCTGAAAAACTAGATGAGAAGCATTTGTACCAGTAAGAAGGTGAGATGTGTGTATTTGGATGGAGGTTAATGAGCCCACACGTTCCTGTCAAAAACCATTTACCCGTTTCGCTGGAGGTATCTGCGTTATAGCTGCGCGTGTACCCAATTTGACCCGAAAATTATGGTGATGATTGTGATATTTTCCACAGAGCCGACCAACCCTCTCTATCTGCATGAAAAATGGATGAAACATCACTTTTGGTTTCTCCTTTTTGATTTAAATCATTTTCTCATGATGGATGTATGGCACCGTAAAATACCGTCATGTTTTGTCAATTATGGCAGGTATTAATTTTGATTACATGGTGCGGTCAGCGACTTCGTAATAATGAGTTCTTCTTTTCTACCTTAATATATATTCTCCTTATCATCATGTCGTCTTTCGTACAGGATAGTTGCAATAATTTTTCATTTTGTCTTTTGCGATTCTATCTAAAGGGGTTATTTCAACCCATGACCGAAGAAGATGGTAATATGCGACTTCGTAAGTCATTCCTATCCAAGAACATTTCGACGGAGTTAACCCCGTGGTATCGGCAGTAGCGGGCGCCCGACTTTGAAGTTACTTGGTGTGCGACGCGAGTTAAATTGTTCATGCTGTCCTTCATTATCATGATATACATCGTTATATATAATATATATCAATTAAATAGGCTGAAGTATGCGTTTTTCAAGGAAAATTGGTGAAAACAGTAGACACAATTAGGTGTTGATACATTGACAATACCCTTTCTTCTTCTTTTTTCCTTTTTGTTTTACTCGTACAGACATCAAGCGTTTCTCTAGACCCATATTTTTAAATAAATTGGAAAAAAAGGAATCATTGAGAGGAACTATGGCGTTGATTGCGCTTCCGATTTATTTATTGTATGCCATGTTAGCAGTCTGTCCCATTTGAAATTACATCTTCCTGAAGAAAACAATTATTAAAGTTCTTGTCCTTATTTTTCCCGATGGTTCCAAACCGGTCATGGAATCCATTTAAGAAGGAAAAGTTACTCACCATGATTTGTTTTAAGCACATTTTGTCACATCCAACTGCGGATGGAAAGTTGCTCCCCCCTGATTTCACACAATTGCCCCCCTCCTCCACTCCATGGGAACTTGTCATACCCCTCTCCAGACTCCTGAATTGGGAGATAGTACACCTGTCTATTCCAATCACACAGCAAGTGTTCTGCCCTGATAGTACACAGTTTCTCGGAATTTTTTTAAAAAGTGTGAAGATTGCCATCTCTGTATTATCAAGCATCAAATTGTCATCATATAAAAAAAAAAAAAACACACACATACACATACACACAAACAAAAAGAAGAAGATAACGAGCTGAGTAAATGGCGTAATATATTTAATGAATTGAAAAGGTAAAAACTTGGGAAGAGGATGGGCGGTCCTTCAGAAAAAAGACAAACCCTGCAAATAAGGACCTGGTTATCCCCTATTTTACCGTACAAAGGTAAAAATGTGGCGGCCTTTATCTTTTGACATGTCGAATTTCGATTTGTTTTCAATTGTTTTTAGTTTGCAATGCGGCAATTTATCACATTCCTCTGACTCTTACAAAAGTTCTAAAGCAGGTTATGTAAATAAATAATGTTCAGATTCAAAGAAAAGTTGAATTTTCGGTTTCCCTTAACTCTGCATCGTTCATGATCAAATTGATATTGTATGAGCTAAAGTTTAAACTCGAAATGAGAAATTAATATGCGCGATATGCTGATGAAAACAGTCCTTTTCGTTTCCGGATATCAGGGGGAGAAAAAAAGTTGGGAGACTTCAAGTTGTTTTGATTCTTGACCTCGATATACATTACCTTTTTTTTCTGTGGCTCGCGATACTGCGTCCAAAGACCTTCCAGCATGTCCAGCCGTTTCGTTTCATTACTCTCTCACTTGAAAAGTCCATGGTTATATAAATAACTGACCGGATGTTTAGACTGATGATTGGAATAGAAATACGTGTATGAATTTTGTAGAGGGTTTGGTAATCAACTCCTACAGGTTTGAAGCTCCTAATGTTAGCACGGTCAGTGGTCCGCGTTCAGCCAGTGAGATTTAGGTTGAAGCAACGCAGTTGTTTGGATTTTTTACGATCGGTATATTTCAATCATTTTAATATGTAATGTTATTTATTTTTTCATCCATTTTTTAATTTATTTATTAATTTAATTATTTATTCAAATTAAGAATCCCTCTCTGTAGAAAGCGATATCTAGAATCCGGAGGTACATCATGAATATGGACTATGCTTGCAAATTCACACATAGTCCATAATTATAGACTATGGAATATGAACTGTATATAGTCGGGCTGCATGTTTGGAAAGTTTTACTCTCTGTGTTTGTTTCTTTTCCTCCTTTGAACAAATGTTAAAGGTACTATGTCCCATTTGCAGGCCAAAAAATGAAAAAGTTAAATTCCAACTGCATTTGAAAGATAATACTAATTTAGAACTTCCCTAAAAAAGGTGGGGCTTGAAAATGTCTTCAAGTGGGAAAATAACGACTATTAGTTGTCAAATCGATTTTTGGGCTATAGAGCCCAAAAGTAATAGTCTTGATTTTCAGATAATTGTACCGAATGGTCATATGTTTTATGCTGCGCAAAGATTCAATCAGTTTAATCTTGGCCATCACAAGAAGTTGGTTATTGATGTAGACAAATGCTCATGTACCCTTTACAACTCTTTTCATGTATGTTATTACCAAAGAAGAAAAGAAAAAAAGCCAGTCAGTCACTCAATAGTGTCTGACAGTAAAGTCTAGCAAGTAATCGGGTTTCCTTGCATAATTTGAATATGAGGACACTGCTAACGTTTAAAGTTCACAGATAGGACATACATGACATATTCGTAGTTCCTGCAAAGTTCTACAGAATTTGAGGTTGGCTGCAAAAGGGACATAGTACCTTTAAGAGAAGGGATTATTTATATTCGACAAATCGGAATTTTGTATAATTCTAATTGCCGCCTTCGCCTTTTACTATGCATGTATCTAGAATGTAGAAGTTCGTTAAATGTTCTGATATCGTACATGTAAGTTGGGGGCGGGGGATGAATATAGTCTGGATTTTATCACCGAATGTATCAAGTATTTTGTAAAAAGAAATGCCATACAATGTCTTGATACATGTTCGGTCAACACATATATTCCCCCTCTCCCTCTGCTTTTTTAAAAATATACATCTCTTTTCTTGTTATTTATCCTCATCGCCAGACAATTTTTGTAGGCTGGGGGTCACCCTCCTGCTAACTGTGGCTCTGTCTTTGTCCAGGCGTTCATGGCACCGCTATACCGCTGGGCTCCCGATCGATTTCAGACATCCAGTCCATATTGACAGTGTCATTAGCGGATATAAAACATGTTATGTTACCGAAATAATCATCACCCCCTTTCCGCTTATCCAATATGAACCCGTTATACGCCTTTAGCTCTAATCCGCGAGATTGTTAATCCGCTTATAGCGGGATCATTAACGGGGTAAACTAACAACACGCTGGGTGTGAAATGTAGTCGGATGTGGTTAGAAAAACATGTGCGCCATTACTCTTCCATTTCCACTTGAATGTATACCAAAATATGAAACGATATAATCATTTACTGGAAGTAAACGACTTGTTTCCTTGACATGCTAACATGAAATATTTATGCCTGCCCGTTTTGAAATCAATTTGCATCTGGTATTTGTTATCAATTCATTTCGATTAAAAAAATTAATAGTCACATAATTTAGCGGTTTACGACTGGGTCTGCCTCGTCGTCAATGCTTTATCTCAGAGCCTTGATTCACGGTTAAGGTAATTTCATGTTGTTATTCCTTAGTCTAAAATATGAATATTGTACTAGATTCAATAAGACAAAATTATATTTCCCTCGATATTATTCTTATATAAGGGAAGTATAATTTATATGGAACAAAAAGTGAAAGAAAACGAGAAAACACATTGGCCTAAATTCATCCTTGGTGCAATTTTTCATGCATCAATTGAATACATTTTCCGTTTGGATTTTTCAATTACTACCTCTACTTTCGATAGTTTATGAGAAGAAGGTAAAAGTATTAAGGGAAAGTACATTGACTCATCTAATGATCAACATTTTCATTTCAACCAAGATCTTCAAGAAACCCAACATGCAGATTTTTGTCGGGCAGACACTATAATAGAGAAGGATAGATAAGGTTTAAACCGATCAATTGATTATAAAACTGCCATGTAAATGGACGTAATTCCGTCTGAAAGGAGGACAATAAATGCCATCCTCGAATGCAGACAGTTAGAAGTAGAAAAGTTTTTATTTCGAAGACCCAATACCCTCGTTTTGGGCGGAGATGTAGGCCGGACATTGAATGGTTTATTGAGTGGTGGGTCTTTGAGAGAGATAAGCGGACAATGCCTTTGCAACAATGGGAATCATTAGCGTCATTTGACAGCGAAAACGATGCTGCTTTTGTGACTTTTATCGTACTGTTGATAGCGTTTTGTAAAGGTGTTGGTTTAGGCTGTCGAATCGGCCTTCGTAATGTCTTCGTCTGTTTCTGATATTGTGGTATTCTTACGGGCGTTCTCTATTCTTTCTCTGTGAAATTTAGCCGGGCGAAATAAGCCGTAGGTCGACTGACCTTCCAAATGACTGAAACTTATCTCATATTCCGAAAGATGATGTGAATCTGTGGTCTTCGTAAAGAAATGTAGCAGTTGACAAGAGTACAAGAAATAAATGGTTATTAATTGTCTTTTAGGTAAATGACTTGTTTATTTTGGTCCCCCTTGTAAACTTTAATTTGATCTAGAACAGTCATAATTTATTCACCCCAAAAAACAAGTGAAGACAGTTTTAATTATCAAGGATCTTAAATATGCGAGCACTTAATCTTAAATTATCGTCATAATGGATAAGAAGGATGAAATATGTGTTTTGCGTTTGCTTACTGAGCAAAAGTATTTTCAAAGGACATTTGTTGCACAATTTATGGCATGCCATTATGGAGAAAATATCCCGCCCCTTGTCATAAATTGATAGCCATTTCTTATAATTCATATTGCTCTAGATTGAGGGGTCTAGTCCTTTCTTTATCCCCTGTGCTGATCCCTACCCCTCTCTCCTCAATCCATCGTTCGATCCCCGTCACAACACACACACGGGTCTCATGACGTGGAAGTAATCTTCATTCATGCCTCGGCGCCCGGCTGGCTGAGCGGGCTGGGAATCCTATCTGTCTGTCTGTCTGCGAAAGATGGTCCTATAGATCCATACAACAGTACTTTGGCCCATGTCAATCAGGCTATGTCTGTCAACGAGTGGTCATCCGTGACACTCACGGAACTGACAGGCCATCGGGGTCCTGGACCCATAACCATGTAACCAGGTCCTGCGTAGTCTAGATTCCTCCTTGAGTTTTTCATGCCCAACAATCCCAAAGAAATACATCAAATATATTGGGACCTATGTCTTATTTCGAATTGTCCCATCTCTATTTGCATTATTATTTTCATATGTTTATTGTGTTTGTTCTGTCGTATAAACTATTGTAGGACATTACTACAGACAATAAACTTATTGCAGACGTGGCGACAGTACAGGGAATATGAAAGTACAGTAGACATGGAGAATACATAGATAGTTCAAACACTGCTTTTAGTCTGTAATGATGTAGTATGCACCTATTTTAATGAGCTCATTCCTATCGACTCTCATCCCTCCATGTTTCGATCATTTTATTTTCTCAACAATCAATTCAACTGCTAATCGGATCCTCCCTTGTCCGTTATTCAAAAACCTTGGCATCATTAGTCCCCTTGTTCGTTTCATTAAAGAGTCACCCCCCGTCACATTTGAATGTTCCCAAGGTTTTTCTTTTTTTCTTCCTACAAAACGTTGTCCTTGTGTCAAGAGCCAGGCCCTCGACATCGACATGGGATTACATTTTTGGGACTCGGGATTTAAGTGCACCCACATTTAAACGATCCATCTGCGCCCAACAGGTCGAGTGACTGGTAAAACATGGAACGAAGTCTTACAGATTCGAAGCAGATAATCGTCATCACATGTTTTTCCAAAGGAAAATGGCAGAGAAACGATATTACTTGGTGGTGTATTATTAGAATAATCTTGGAAAATTATTCGACAATTATTAAGCAACTTTTTTGTTAAAGTTTTGAGCGTGACAGCCTTTACAAGACAGATATAACTGTTGTGAAAAAGAGGGACAAAAGTAGAGAGAGAGAGAGAGAGGGGGGAAGGGTGGGGAAGGGTTTACAATGTAAAAAAAAAAGATTTTGTAATCAATGGTTAAATCGTGATAGCCTTCTGAACAAATAGTGTGGAAAGACAATTTTTAGATATCTTATTGAAATAGTTATATAATTCACTTATGAGTTCTTATCGTATACAAGGGTATATCATATGCGGAATAAATAAGTAAAGAGAGCGAGAGAAAGAGAGAGAGAGAGGGGGGAGAAGTGTTAACCATGTTTAAACAATCTGTTTTTTTTATTATGAAATATTCTAGCCTTCTGAACAAAACTCTTTAAAATAGTTATGTAATCCACTTGCGACACAAGGGTTTATGCGGATTTCGAAAATTACTCTTTTGTGTTATTAACAAATTTGATTATACTGCTGAAGTGTTTATTGAAAAGCCTCTTGTAAACCAACTCATCATGCCCTGGTTTGATACCTCTCAATGAAGTAGTTGCCGTAAGGCACTTCTTCTTGTGAACACAATGTTTCCTATTATATTTATTGTCTTGTTTGTGTTATTAATGAGTATATTCCTCATTTAAGCACTTTACATCTTAAATAGCTGTGTGAGAAAATTATTTTCCCCGCGTAAAATGAAAAAGGGCACGCCTTCTCATGATGAGACCGCGGGAAACATCAAAGACTCAGCCTAACATACTGTTTGATTTATATTCTGTGTGCACTGGTCATTCATCATTCTCATTAACGATGTATATGGAAGCTCCACTCGACTACAAGACAAGGACCATGTTACGATGACCATTACATCAATGATCGTAATTAGGGTACATTGTTGAAGGGGGCTTTTAGTGCAGTGGAGTAGATATAATAAACACAATGCCATCGCAATTGATGTTATGTTGCACCCGTAGAGCTCTTCATAAAATATATGCTCATGAAGCATAGACTTTTGTTGTTGTATTTTCTTGTATAAAAGATTCATAAAGTAAATGTCTGGAACGGATTACGTAATAGTCGCGACGCGATCCGTATCATATCGATTAGAATGATGACGTTATGGATAGCAATAGCATGTTGTGTTTCCCGGTAATTCCTGGCTTCATGCAGTGGTAATAATTCACGGCATTTATTGCTTTAAAATTACGACTAAAAGTCACACAAGATTTCAATTGTACAAAGCTACCTTGAGGCTTGAGTGGAAGGAACAGGGGCTTGTTTATTTCCACTTTTTTTCCGATTACGAATTTGCAAGAATAAATCTGGGGGAAAGCTAAGGACAATGAATATAAAGGAAAATAAAAATAAACCCTCAGTACTATAACATGTATTAGTAGTGCTGACTGGTTGGGGGTGGGGTCTTAATAGGGTTGGAGGGGGGTATCTCCCTTGATCCCCTTTACCAACGCCGCCCTTGCCCGTGATTGTGTTACGTTACTCGAGTTGAGTGGTCATTATTTTGACCAGTGTCCTGACCGAGGTCAGATATATGCGATGAGATGGTGACGGGTGTGACCGATAACAATGGCGAGTGTTAAGTCGAGACGACTACCCTGAGGCAGTCATCTGCCACATCGTATGAAGGAAACCAGCTTCGACAACCAACCTGTTCTACACGAGGGGTACGATACAGAAGTGTGTGTGGGGGGGGGGGGGGCGTCAGTTATACCCGCCCCCTATATGAAACATTTCTGATATTTGTAGATTATAGAATAAGTTTTGGATTGGGGGGGGGGGGCAAGCGCAAGTTTCCCGGAATCACTTTCCCGGGTCGCCGTTGCCACCATCGTCGTCGTTAGAAGTGTAATAGTCTGCATCTTCGTCTTCATAAGCCAGCGTATTGCTACAGTATGAGCAGCAGCATGGAACATATTTATCCAATCAAAAATAATATTTGTATGTATATAATTATATATACATGTAAATATATAATAGCCCCCTGATATTATGCTAAACATTTTAGACTACGGATCTACAAGCTGTAGCCGAGAGTAGAAGTCGCAGCAGAAGGATCATATCTTGCCCCTAGGACAGGTCAATATCACCAATCACTAGGCTCGATGGACATCAGGGCATGGAGGAAGTTTTGGCTTAGCTGCTCAAGTATGATATATGTCCATCCATATGCTGTTCCATGATTATATTCCCGTAGCCTGACCACGCCGTCTAACCGCATTGTGATTCATTATTGCTTAATAAATGAAAGAAGTAGCATTTTTTAAAGGGCTTTCCCTGTGACGACTGGACGCAATATTGCACATGAGCGATGCAGTAGACAGATAGTGAGCTTGGAAATTGAAATCCTAATTGATTTATTGTCGAGGAATTATTGCTTCTGTTGCAATGACCGGGTCATCGTTGGGTCAAACAAGGAAAGGGATGAGGGAGATAGATGTAGAAGGGCAAGCACGAGAGGAGAATTCTCAGAAAGGCCAGTTAGGAGAGATGAAGTGGAATATTTTTTTCTATCTGGCGGAACGAAGAGAAGGAAAGGGGTATTGGAGTGAAGATTTTTAGAGACTGGTTAAAATGCAGATCAATAATGGTTGACGAAGAATTGGTAATCAGAATACTATACATTCATGAAAGATAGGGGTGAAAAACTAAAAGTTTGAATTGTCATGGTCTTCAAAAAAGAGAAGAGATTATATTTAAAAAGAAACAAAAAGGCATTCTAAGATTGTTTTTTTAAAAATCCTCATCGTTGTCCTTCAGCATGATCATGGAAAGCTGAATAGTCAAATAAAAGTGATGTTTGCATGAAGACCGATTGATTTATACTAAAAATGTGTCGTCTAGTAAATTGAAAATGAAACTGACGAATGGAGAAACGAGAGAGAAATATGAGTTGTAATTAGTTCCTCACCGGGTGGCGCTCTTCAGTTATAGCAAGTCTGTCACATTCTACTGTATTGTAAGTTAGCCTTAAAGAGAAGGTTGAGTTCTGGGAAGAGGTAAAAAATAATTTGTGAGCGTTGTCATTGTTATTATGGAAGGGTGGAAGAACATCAGATTAAACATGTTCCCTGAAAAGCATGGCTCTTTAAATGCCTTCATATTCTAAATATGACTGAAACATCGTAAAAATCGGGGGGTAGGTTTTTTTCGCCATGTGCTCATGTAGTCCCATATACATCATTATGTGTACAGTGCTTGTAACTTTGCCAAGATTTGGCCAATTTTTTTATCATTTTGATGATTCAAGAACCTTGCAATACACACAAATACTTATATACTAGATGATCAACCTTTTCTGATAGATTCCACACCGTTTCTTTCACAATGCATTCACATGACCAGAACTCAACTTTATCTTTAAAGATTTTGCGATGACTAAAATCTACCTTACCTAATGTACCAGGATTGGTACAAATATTAGAAAGATGTGATATAGACTACCATGTAAAGTTGCAATAAGGTGTTAGATTGTTTCAGTGGTGCAATCTTGCACTGCTAGAGTTTTCAGCGCTTTGTGTGAACAGGTCTTACTAATAGAAAAACTGGCGGGCAGCGCGGTACAGCAATCTCTGAGCGCAGATAAAATATGATTTATTGAATCATTTGGGCTGGAAATTATATTGATAAATGTGTCATAGGGGATCGTAGGGTGATTTAAAGTTTACGTGTGGGCACAACAACAAAGCTTACTTGTATATCTTTCCCGTAGAATTGAGATGTTAGAGTTCAACCTTTCGACCAGTGTCATTGACTTTTTGCTTTAAAAAAATGCAAATTCAAATTGAAAAAAAAAATGGGGAAAGAGAAGAGAAGAAACAATGAAAGAGGTTTTCGACATAATTTGCTTTGTTTAGTTTTTAGTTTTAGTTTTCATGACATGCATCCCTTCGGTGCTATTTCGCCCTTTCTTGTCACAGCAGTTATCTTATTATTTTTTTAAAAATTATTTTCATTAATTCATACCAATGAAGAAACTTATAATGTTTTCAATGATACACTGACACATATATACATTCTCTCTTTTTATGAGGGGGGAGGGGGGCGTAATTGTCATTATTCAAGTCACATCTTTTATTATCTGACCATGTATCAAGTGATTTGAGGTGCAGTAAAAGAAAATCATTTCTAAACCCTGATGTAAGGTATATATTTTTTTTAAAGACGGCTACCTTTCCTTCTCATGCCCCATTTTGTATGCTGTATACACTCTTCGGTAGTATATCACAATTTCGTGGAGGCTATCTATATAGCACGTGCAAGATGGTTTATTATGATCGTGGTTGGACGCGCCGTTTATAGCCGAAAACAAACAACTCGATCGAGAAGTGGATTCCGAGTGCTTACCTACATTCTAAATAACGGCATCCGATTCCCACTTAGCTTTCAACGCGTTCCAGGACGGAGATGGTTTTTATTCCGTACAGTCAACTACAATTTGACATAACGCAGGTTCATGTTTTTTAATTCAATTATATACTTTCATATAAACTTCGCTTAACCTTACCCTTTTGCGTAATAATGCTTATATGTAACCATGGAATCGTAAGCGTTGTAACAGTGTTACTTATGCCTTGTCTAATATGATATTTTTAAATGGATACAATTTATTTCACCAGACTATACAGGTAGTTTGGTTCATGTTGCTATTTCTCTTTTCCACTTATAGTGATTACTGTTCCACACAAATCTCTCATCAGCTGAAAAGAAGAAAACTAATTAGCGATGGTCATGCTGTACCCAACATAAATGCATTGGTGGTTAAAAAACAAAAAGGATAAGTAGATAAGTGTATTTTTAGCGAATGCAAAAATGTAGATGTAGAGAATATATCGTCACGAAATAATTCAGGCATACTAATACTAGCGGCTTCTACGAAACCAGACGCAGCACATCAAACCTATGGATGTCGTTGTACAAGATGCTGGTATCATGGAAAGTACCGGAAAGAAAGAGCGTCGTCTTCCGTAGATGATGATGTAATGAAAATGTAAACACGGGCACTCATAAATCGAATGATAATGAAAAACGACGACGCAGTCATCTAAACACCGGCGTCTGTTAGATTGAGGAGGGCAGTTGGAAACATTCGAGATGCGGAGACGTAAAAGGGAGGATGGGCGACGCATGAAAGGCTTTAAACTTCGACGAAATAAATTAAGTACCTCAGTGGTTTAACTTCTTTAAAGAATTTTAAGTATTTCATGTACATATTTAAAGAGTGGATTCAGCGCGATAAAATATTACTTCTTTCGTATTGATTTAACATGACTTTATCAGGATCACTGGTATGAACATCTGAACGTTCGCCCCCCCCCCCCCCCCTCACGCCCAGCATAACCCATTTTTAAAGATGTGGCTTGAAGCAATAATATGCCATGGAGGAAATACATGTATCTACATATTCTATAAAATATTATTTAACGATGGTGTCATTCTAGTCGACAAACAAGATACTTATGGTGGCGGCTTTATAATGCTTATTGCTTTTCTGTTGAAAAGAAGAAGAAAAAAAAGAGAGAATATGTTAAAGTCTCACATATGTGTTTCTGTAGGGGTTTTTTTATAGAGGAAAGCAGAAAGAAATCGGTTACATGTGTGCTTCTGCAGCAACAAGCCCCCCCCCCCCCCCCCACCCTTCCCGTTTAATACAAAGTGCAATGATCTGAGTGAGCTGGATGTTTCATGACCAAATGATGACTCAGGTCGCGTCCAATGTGATTGGAATTAGCAGCTCGTTAGGCGTAGAAGAAGCACAAAATGCAATTTGTCTCACGGTGTGAGTGCTTTAGAATGAGCTGTAATTGTTCCTGTCTGAGAGATAGTTTCCCTCAAGAGAAAATGTCTGAATGTCACCTAGTTTAATGG
Source organism: Strongylocentrotus droebachiensis (assembly GCA_035222895.1). Classification (NCBI taxonomy): domain Eukaryota; kingdom Metazoa; phylum Echinodermata; class Echinoidea; order Camarodonta; family Strongylocentrotidae; genus Strongylocentrotus; species Strongylocentrotus droebachiensis. The sequence continues at coordinate 815,719 of JAVYIG010000053.1, forward strand.
TTTTGGGAAGGCCTCAGTCTCTTTATTGCATATAGATTCGAAACTGGTGAAACAGATTTAAAACTCGGTGTTTCTTTTGAATCAATAGTCATATTATGATACTATAAGATGAATGGATGAAAGAAGCATTCCTTAAGTATGGTTAGATATGGTTAAAACAAGCAGTTATGTTCAGGGCGTTGGGTCCAGAAGTTTACTAAATGCATATGATCATTGCAAGTTGCAACAATGATCATATTGATTCTATTAGTTCAAACTCGGGAGTCCTATTAAAAGTAATGTTTCATCTTTCTGAAACCGAACTTTCAAGTACGAAATATTTTTGTAAGGAGTGACATGATGATAATAAAGCACATAAATGCAGAGTGACTGTGTTCCACTCGTTTGCGAGATGGGCGTAATATTCACCATGGTCACACCCATCCGAACCTCATGATGGTATGAAAGGGTTGTTGTGATATTAGATATCATTTCTTCGCTCCTATCTCTCATCGCGTCCAAATAAAGCGTATCCAGTCACTTGAATCGGTACGTGATATTTCCGAAATAAATGCGAATATATCATCGTCCAGACTACATGCTTCATCATTGAAAGATATACCATAGCTCATGAGTGCCATTATTATAACGCCTCTCAGATCAGGTGTGTGTCTGTAGTGCTTGGGTATCACTTTTAGGATGCACGCATCCATCACTCGTCACGGCCAAATCATGGCATTAAAAGTGACTCGAATTGGTCGAAGTAATCCCCGAATAGACGGCAATAATTCGGTTTCCGGTTCAGTTAGTAGAATTTGATTTGGTCGAATAAAGATGTGACTCCAACCAATCAGTATGATCCCAGGTACTGCCAGACATTGAACTTGTCTAATCATGCCAAGTGAAGCAAGGGCTATAGGCTACGATACACTTGTGGGTGAGTGGTTGGTCGGTCATCTCGATTCGTAGGTTGAAGGGTCATAACCCTGACGGAAAACCACATAAAGATTTACCTCTATGCCGTTTCAAGGCACTTCCAGACATGGTATATGTTATAATCATTTAATTTTAACATGTCTATGTTGCTGCTCCCACCCGACTTACACGCACCTACACACACGCACACACACACGTAACCACACACGCACTTACGCGCGCGCACGCACACATACACACACATCTATATCATTCTCTTGCATGAGCATATTACTTGTAGATACAGCTATCAGGTAATCATTTTCAACCGACAGCTCTTATAATAGGCCTATTTCAATGTTTTCATACGTACAAAATAAAAAATGTAGGAAATATTTCGTGTAAAGAGATGGGAGAGGTATAGATATACTGATAGACACTTTAAGCTCCGATTGCAATATTTCACCTCTCTATGCTATAAATAGCTAGCCTATATAAAACAAATACTAGTGTTTCATTTTCATTCTTCGGTGCAACGTAGTCGAGGAGATCTTTCACACCACCGTTCATTCCTTCGCGGTTCTGTATATCGAGAACGCCATTGTCACCACCTCGGTGGTAATTCAATTTCGACCTGGTTTAAGCACGATGGCGGGGATGACAGGGTGCCTGACACCACCTGTCCCTGTGTAATGGACGAGGATCAACTCACCGCCTGCCGTCCCGTGGACGACACGCCTGTACTACGTGTGGGGGAGATGAGAGAATGAACTCGGCGCGAAGGGCATGGAGCTAGATGAGATAAGGAGCGACCATCTTTAAAGGGCTTTGTTGTTCTAAACTGCTAATGTTTTTGAAATAATGGAAAATACTTAATCGGCACGGTTTATGGCAAACATCTAAGAAGAAAAAAAACTGAGTTTTTGTGGGGGGGGGGGGGGGGGGTCATGATCCCCAAAATTCAGTCTCGCTGTCTGTCACTGATGATATTGCTTTCTATTTTGTTCGTAACATAATTATGGTATTTCAATTCTAGTCAATAAGCATGTTAGGCCACATTTCAATCAGTTGCATGAGTTTTCTTTTCTATTAGTGCGATTTTCCCCCTTGCTCTCCACATTGAAATAGAACAAAACAATGATTAAAGAAGTCATAAGCACTCTCATTTTTTCGTTGCCTCTTAATTAATGTAAAAATTGAATGTAAAGTGTCATCACATTGTGTTTAAACCATGCATGTAAGTAAACCAAATAACGATGAGCGCGTGATCTATGTTCGGAACGCACACGCTGGGTGAGGCATTCCATCTATTCGTTATGCGCTTCCATGATGCTACTCCAAGCAATAATAGTAAATGTTTTGAGATCGCTCTCTCTCTCTCTGTCTCAATCTCAGTTCTCCACCTCACCTTTCTTCTCTCGTTCTCCCATATATCTTTCTCTCTCTCTCTCTCTTTTTTTCTCTCTCTTTCTCTCCACGACGCTCCCACGCTCATCTTATCATCTTTACCCGCCTCTCTCTACTCCCATCTTCGTCACCCTCACACTCGTGACGTCACACTCATGTGTACCCCTCCCCATTTCTGTTTTCTTATTTCTTACAAGGTATTGAAAACAGGGAACGAGAATATGATAATATGCCTTTCACTGCTGTCATCGTTGATGGAACTGTAGGTGTTAACTTAAGTATAAAATAATATTACCAAAGGCAAAATCCGTGTCGACACACGCTCCAATCCAAAGTACTTCTTTATTTTTACGTCACTTTAGATTCAATAGACATTGATACAACTTTACTCATGAATCCATTATTATGCAGCTATGGCCTTTGTTTCTTCTTCCTTATAATTCGTCTTCTCTGTGTCGTTTCCGTTAGTCAACCATCAGTGATCGGGGAGAAACTGGAATCGAATTGACACTAATGGAATACTCTACCGCAGGGCAAGCGATATTCTCCTTTTTAGGGCTAAGATGTAACGTTATTTTCACGGTCTTCCCTTCATAAGAACAGACATTTCTTGCTCCCCTGCACATAATTCTGTTCTCGAAAAAAAGAGGAAAAGAAGTGTAAAAGTGCAGTACACGTTTGAGAGATAGTAACTACTTTCGGAAATTCAACCGAAGGCAATTTCAATAGCCTTCTGCATCACCTATTGAAATGTGCGAACATGACAGTGACGTATTACGTAATCAGAACGTGATTTTTTTTTGACATACAATAGGGTATTAAAATTGCTCTTTAGTTGATATTTTTAAAAATATTTGCGATTAATTGTTATATGAAATAAAGTGGGAGAAAATTGAGAGAGAGATGTGGGAGGGGAGGAGAGAGGTAAATATAGACAGGACAGGTAGATGAAAGGAGTTTAGTGAATACATTATTAACTTTTGGTTTTAATCGAAGTTATATACCCATTCGATAATCGTGATTCGTAATCTTGGGTTGTGTCATAAGATGATATAGCATGAGAAAAACAAAACCGATCCTTTCATTTTGTACAGGTAAACAATCAATAATAATAGATAAATCTAAGCTTTTCGACACCGGTCCTTTCCTTCATGTTCGTAACCTATTCTTTCTCTCTCTCTCTCTTTCTCGATCCTTTACTTTCTTTATCGTGTGACGCCCGTTTAAGATGAAGATCGTAGTGGCGCCCATATGCCCGTGGCGCCGTTAACATAGTAATATTCGCTGTTTTCCAACCCTTCCACAGAGGTCACCATTGCGCTCAAACCAGCGTGGACTTCACAAACATTGTTATTGCGTGTGTATATCTATTCTGGTAGTGAACTTTTTTAAAGTTCAAATTTACTCGTCGGTGGTCAAGGTCGTTATCGAGACCTTGACGTGACTCGTACTACGAAATACCACGCGCCATGCGCCGAACGAAATGATTGGCTCTGATACAGTAAGATGTTAGTCCACTGAATGAGATGGAGTGATGGATGCCTGGGTTTTAGTATTTGTAATAGCGACGAATACAATTTTTTTGTTATAACCTATTTTTACATTAAAGATTTCTAGGTCATAAATAATAAGCCTTTCAGCCGAAATTTCAATGGTTTAGATACTTTTGAGCCATTAACGATATGTTTGATTGATTTGATCAGTAAAAAAAATAGATCCTTCGTCAGCACATACTATTTTCAGAAAGGTTTTGTTCATTTATCTTTTCAAATAAAGGCAACTGAGGAATGAAAAATATTTCTTTTATAATAAACGCTCTAAAAAGGGCTGTTGTTAAAGATATATATCTATGATTTTCAGGTATTCATTCGATCATCAAAATAATAAGGTACTTTTTGTTTTACAAACTTAATCGGGAAATCACGTGGAGAGCCATGCGAGATATGTATTAGGACGATAAAATGTTTAAATAACTTCTTTCGTCGTGTGAGTCCAAACCCGTAGATAGAAACCGAACTTACTCACTTCAGCCGCGGAAATTAAAAATTTGCAATCGCCAGTGTTGATAGCGCAATTAAGCGCGCGTTTGACAAACACACATACCCTCGCACACGATAATTTTTACGAATGATACATCCATTTTCATGGTGTGAAATTATTTATTATCTTTAAACAGTTTAAATCTCAAACTCACTGCCATACTCCCCCTCTTTGCCAATTCTTTCACCTCAACCGGGTGCACACCTGCCGCCGGACTATTACTCCATTAGTCGAATGATTAGTCTCATATCCGCGAACTTTCCATTGCAATTCAAGAAAACTCGCGGTGGTGATTTGTAATTCATATTTCAAAGGGAGATTATGGTGTGAACAATTGGAACATTACCGCGCATTTTGACCCATTTTTGTCGTCACTTCGCTCTATCTTTCATTTCCACCGCCATTTCCTCATTCGACCCTCTTTCCCGCGTAAATTTGATTAGGCTCATGGTAGTCTGGTGCCAGACATGTTGTCTTTGTCATTAAATGTTTCTCTTCACGAGGCGATTTGCAGAGCATGACAAACGAATGGATTTTTAATGCCACGCAATTATTTTGTCTGACGCGAACAAACAGCTCAGAATGAATGTTTAGCCATTTGTGTGAAAATAGTATGACCCCCTCCCCTTACCTTTTTGAACTAAAATCTGAGTAGGCCGTCACTTCTTGCAAAATTCGCGAGTAACAGCAAACATCAAACATTGGTCAGTGGTTGGTCATTTGGTCTTCCTTTGCAGAATACTCGGATCTGATTGGTATACATTGTGTAACATACACTAATAATAACAACCTGCTTGTTCAATACGCCACGAGGATAAGGAAACAAAGAGAAAAGAATTTGATTGATGAAAACCACGAAACAAAGAAACACGTCATCAGAGTAATTTTAATAATTTAATAAATGTTATTAATTTTAATAATTACTGTCAAAACACTGAAACTTACATTTCCTGAATCTGCATATAATTGTATATTGTCAGTTTTTTTTACATTTCAGTGGTTTCTGCAAACCTCCTTACTGTCAACATCATCCCCCTAAAAAAGAATGATGTTAACCTATTGTGAGTGTTTAATGCAGTGTGTAATTTAGAATGATCGACAGGAGTTTGCGACGCTTACTTTCGTTTCTATAAATTCAAATTTGGCAAACCAATGGTTCTGTACAAAAAATGACAAAATTATAATAGGATCTGTCGACAAAGCGTTACAACTAAATTAGACGTATTTCATTACACTGCCAACCAACCAGTTCAAGTATATATATTCTAATTTCCCGTATTGTGAACACTTTCCTCTCCAAAGGTAGGCTTTTCCAAGTACTCGTATTGATATGGGTTTCTTTAGCATAGATTAAAGTGTGCAAACTCCATGCATTTTTGAGATGTGCGTATATTAAATATACGCTATTCACTGAATTGAGAAAGCAAACAGATATTTTAAGTTGAATAAAAGCTAAATTTTCGTACTAAATATCATTATCAATTCAAAACTGCTAACAAAGTATACTCTAATGCATTAATAATTAAAACGAATAAAACACGAAAGGTTCTCAGAGATTTGTATCGCTGCTAGACACAGATTGGCGATAATACAAGCAATAAGGAAGAGAAATTGAAACAGAAAAAAGGAAAAAGTATAGGAAGGGAGTTTCAGACGGGCACAAAGAATCGGCTCATTTTGGTTGACGGTGGTCTTCGACAACGTTTAACAATTTGAGTGCTCACTCAGAATATCAAATCACGAGATCGTGTATACAGACATTTAGATCCCAAATGGAACCTAAACAAAGTGGAGGGATCATTTTCAGGTTGTAATCCCACGCAAAACCACTTTATGTCGCTGTCGTATCCCCTCGTTCCCCTGCCCCGAGAATTATAAAGCAACAACAGTTTTGTGAGTTTTAAAAATGAAAAGTGCATACAAATTTATCTCACAGTGGAGTACGAAGGATAGGGTTTTGTCTAACATATGAAGACAACTGACTAGGCCCAGATTAAATGTTTATCAATTAAAAAGACTTTAAATTTCGTTAAACGTCGTTTATGATCAATTATATCATTAATGATGTTGGTAACTATAGAATTAAAACTCGAAGATCCCGATTAAGTTTGATTATTCTGATTTGAAATTGACGCAGCCAAACAAACAAAAAAGCATCGAATGATCAAGAAAGTCCTCAATCTTGTTTTTTCCTCCAATTTATTAATTTGAGAGTTGTTAGTAAATTGTGATAAAAATGTGTCGATGCATGCAAGTAATCTTTCTTACGTTACATCTTATAACTATGAGCACCCTAACACCTTCAGCCTGTACCAATTAAACTGTCATAATTATGAGCTTATCTTCCCTTTAAGATGTTCCCATTGTGTCTTAAAGTGGAGTTTTGTGCTTTGACAAGACGATGACAGAGGTCGCCTTTAGACGAGTGAAATGTTGTTTGATGATTCTTGCTCTGCCTCAGTCACTCCGTGATTGCTTTATTTCGTAAGATGGTACTTTCTGCATGGTGGCAACCGCGATACCATGTTTATGCAAATCGACCATGCGAGCTAGCGCGCACACGCCACGCGATGCCCTATTCACATGGTAAACTTTCGACGGGTCCTCGTTTCGCCGCGTCCTCGTTTCGCCACATGTATGTGAAATCCTTTGTTTTCTTCATCGAATAGGACTATCTTTCTCTATGGTATGATTTCTTTGTTATTTGTAATCGTGAGTCACGAATATGAGCAGTTTATTTTGATACCGCATTATGCATATCAAAAGAAAAAGTTGTTATGTTTAGCTTTCAATATTTTAGTAACAGGCACTTTCGTACTCAATTGTTGTATCCGCTCTTTTGTTTTCCTGTTTTTCTTGTAAGGGCTGTAAAGTTTATTAGTTGGAAATTACTGAGAAATGTATTGTTATTGTTTGAATACCTTATTCGCAAGGAATACGTAGTATCTCTAATCTACGGATAAACCTTACTAAGACGGTTTATCGGATTTGGTGTTGGATAAAGCTTGGTATGAAGGGATGCCTTGAAAAGTCGTCACTTTGAACTTTCTACATTTGAATACCTCCCATATACCTCATCCGTCAACGGCGGACATCCGTACCTTTAGGAGAAATCCCTTCCAGAGCAATTAATTTTCCATTTTTCATGTGTAAAATCCCCCCTCTGAGCTTAACGGTGCACCATAAATCACCACCCCGTCAGTACCGGCGATGTATTAGCTTGTTCGGCCTCTGACACTCCGAAATTAGATGACAGTCTGTTTTGCATAAACAAATCATTTCCCCTCAAAAATGGTGCGCCGCACTGGGGCACTTCCTCCCAAGAAGCGCGCGAAATATTGTTACCAAAAATTCGGTATTATGCAGACGACGTCATTTTTGCTTTGCGTGCAGTTCTGTCATTTTAGGTCTTTTTGTACCCAAGTATAATATATTATCCTATTTTGTCTGACTGACATGTTCAACGTTAACCGCAGACAGAAATTACAATTCTTTTCAAACGAACGATTTACAAATTTTCTGCTCCATTTGAATACTAATAACAATTCTCACACATTTTGCGTTGTCCGAAATAAAACTCACGCAGACAGTTGCCATAATGAGGAAAAGGTGATCGAACATGGAAAGTTAGATTTATGGTTTATCAATTTCCGAAGATGCTTTACAGCTGGGCCGGTATGAAAAATGTCTAAAGATGTAACGTGAAGGATTTCATCATTAGATATAATGAGTTTTAGTTGTTTATTTGACTTCAATTAGCAGCGATGGGAATTATTTGCATTGACCGCCCAAAAATAAACTCTTCATTTCGTCACAGTAAAAAAGGGAGAAAATAAAGAGTATAGGGGCCTAATACAAATGTCATCAATAAAGAAGAAAACTCCTTTGTATCTGTGTCTGCCCCCCTCTCTCTCTCTCTCTCTCACCCTCTCTCTCACACGCACGCACACGCACGCACCCACCCACACACTCACTCCCTCTCTGTTCTTTGCCCCGTTGCGCCCAAGATATCCAAACTCAGTGGCGCGAGACGTAAATAAATCAAGTGCATTTTCTGGTTCGCGACATAAGTGGAAGTGATAATTGTTAAGAGTTTATAACCTGTCAGAGATGTCTACTTCTCGCGCTTTTAAGCCACTTCACCCACGAGTGGGGTATCAAATAGCGGTCGATGGCAACATGACGAGCGAAGAAATCATGACACCGCCAGACCCTTTCCTCCTATTTTTATGGAGTGCTAAAAAGTGGCAGTCGTCATTTTGTTTATGAGTCGTAGTGGTCGTAGTAAACGATTTTGCGGCCATGCAATTCAACTGGGATTGGCGACTTTGATTGTGTATAACATGCTTTTGGCAAAAGAAATACACACTGCAAAATCAAAACCAAAATAAAAGTTTGATGCGGGAGTTTGTGTTTACATTTTTGAGAAAATAATGTTTTCACATCTACCCCTGCTAAAACCACCACAATGCACGGCGCCGGCGCATACTTTATGTGACGCAACCGTGATTTTTGTGTCTCGGGTTCGTGTAAAGTCTAATCTGTCTTTACTAGGCATGTGGATGTAGGTCTACCGCCCATGTCATATAGGCCCTACTTTTTATGTACTTAAATATTTTTTTCGCGTTTTTCTTTTCATAATACTCATATGAAAATATACATATGGCTATACCCCGCTCTCTCTCTCTCTCTCTCTCTCCCTCTATAACGGGGAGTTGCATATTTATCTAAATGACATTTAATATTGAAAAAGTTGTCCTTTCCTGATACATCGATTTGACTTTTAAAAGATTTTTCTGGTTTCAGTCGGATCTCGTTCTAAGTTTGTCTGAAATTAATCTGGATTGAAAGTTTGAAACTATGCTGCTTGCGTAAATTTGGTCTTTTGTTATTTCTTATCGGTTGCAAGTTTTTTTTTTTCTATTTTTTGCTTGGAAATTTGGTGGCGTTTCCGTAAATGGCAAAGTCTAGCGCCTAGAATCACGTGACATTGCAATATGAAATTCCCGAACTATCCGACTTCGCCTCTTCGAACGATAGGGTGTGGTTCACAGCTTTACCGAACACTTCTGCATGAGTAAGAAAACACCTTTTAAATTGTTCTTTTTTGGCCTTGTAGCCTCGATTCATTGTTGTTATTAAGGTCATAGCCGTGCTATAAATAACCTCTTGAACTTGAACGCCCTAGACAGAGAAAGGAAAATGGAATACGAGAGACTAGGTGAGTGGGAAGTGTTTGAGGGTTGAAGTTGTCGTACACCTGTCGCGTGCTATCAGACAATCCTGCCAGTAAGAGGGTCGTCTGTCGGTTTGCTGTCCTAAATATCCTCTAATTAGCGGCAATGGTACCGAGGCACGTTCGGCCTAAAAACAGCTAATAATGCTACTCACCATCGATCGTGTGTGCCGTCGGACACAAGTCTGGAATAGTTCATGCGAGGTCACTAGTTCCACTGTTTTATCCGTAGAATCTATCCAATCTCTGTGAACACCGTGCAGCAAATGTGATGTATTGATAGTACAGTATGTTTAAATTGACCTTTGTCATGGAAATTAAGATTTCCTGATGAAAAAAGTAAATGACATGTACTTGTGAAGATGTGAAAGTTAGGCGCTCGTCCAGGCGTTTACACATTAGTTTAAGTTTACAAGTATACTAATTGTCTACTACAAATTTCACCACAATTTCGTTTCGACTACAAGTACAATCCTAATTTCTCTTATTTCCAATATAACCATGGGATGTGGTTTACTTTAACTAAACACTGATTTGATTTTTTTGGCTGAATTTTGATTTCCTTGGGAGATTATGTTGTTAAATCCAGACAAAGACTGAAGAATACAGTTCAAAGGCAAAGGTGATAAGAAAAGGCCAAAACGAATCACAGCATACATTCTGACTATATTTAATGGCTTGCCAATTTCCAGATTACAATCACCAAGAATTTAATTCATAATAATTATGTGAAACACTAAAAGTGCTGTCCCACTTTCAACTAATCAAAACGATCTCATATTTAGACCTTGGAAGGAGAAAGAACATTGTGTTGGTTTTGTAGCAAGGTTGATTAGGCCTTTGTATCCATACTCTGTTTTGATAAGACTTGAGAGTCAAGGGATTCGTGTGCCTGCCCAGTCACCCATAATGCTAATTCACTTGAACCATATTCATGGCATTCATGTTGGCTGAAATTAAATAAGTATTGGGGTAGTACAAGTGGCAGAGTCGGTTAGTACGGTTTTCTGGCCTGTTGGTTTATTTTAGCTCTTCCTAATGCACTTGATAGTTGTTTTTTTCCCCAGATATTAAAAAAAAATTGTAATTCATCATTCATGTACATTTTTCTTTGGTTTTGACTGAATGCAAGGAGTAGGAGTAGTAGTTACTGAACTTTTTAGGGGTTTGAGAGTGTGTCGTTGAATTTAGTGTGCTTGCTTGCCAAATCTAACTTGACAGAGAAGACCCATGAAAGGTAGTAAACGGCTTATTTCTAGTGGGGTCTTTCAATTTTTGTGTTTTAGAAATACCTGCCATTATACTAAATATTTATGAGGCTATTTTCATTATAGGATGTTCATAATGCATCTAGGGCTATGAGTTTAAAGGTTCCTATGGATTCCATAATATATTCCAGCTTAGTCTATGTGGGCTTGATAATTACTTGCCCCCTTTTGGTTTGACACCAATCTGAGTCGAGCTTCAAATAGATTGTCAGTTGCAATCATCAAAAATGGTTTACAAATGTACCTCTCATGTTTTCTGTCATTGCCTGTAGTGAAAGAGGGCTGCTGTACACCTGCAAGATACACGCGCCTATGAAGATATGTTACCCTAATGTTCAATGACAGACTAGATAACATCTTAATATCTTGCTATGCGAGTTGTCCATAGCATTGTCACATTCAATTGTAGCGTTGATTGTCTCGAGTCTTGTTCTTCCCTGAATAGTAGTCCCACATGGTTTAGCCTGTGTGGGACAAAGTGAGTGTTCTGTGCGGATTCTCTAACCCTTGGGTATCACAAGGGTGGCAAATATTAGTATTTCTTGATGTGTGTAGTACCTGTGGCAATGATAAGTTCTGACAGTGTCACCAAAAATGCCTGCTCCTGTAGGGGCCATATCACCTTCAATTCAATCTAATTAAGACCTTTGCTTATTTCTTCTAACTTTCATGTTTATGTTACATTTAATATGAAGCAGTGGACCATTTGATATAACAATGAAAAAATAAAAAAATAATATTACATAAATTTATTGGTAATTTATTTAAAGTCTGTACATGTTTGATCTGTAACTTCGCAAAAGTGAAACAATTTGATATAGAATTTATGAATCGGTTACAGAATTAATGAATTCATAACAAGTGGAAGCATTTTATTCACAAGTCGTAAGGGTTGATAGTTTCCATTTGTCATAAACATGTAGTGGCATGCTGTGACTTCTTGCAATTTGCACACATACATCATACTGTGGACAGTAAAGGTCTGTTGTACCCATACGGAATGAGTGAACTATAGGCAATGAATTCCACATTTATGGAGTAGCCAAGTAGTAGGCCTACATGGTGCGTTTCAGACGCGCAGTCTGTCGGGATGCCTCCACTACTGGAATGCACCCTACAGCGCCCAACCCGCAAGGCGGAGCGATCACTCGACTATCAGTGCCTCTCAAAATTAGATCTCCCCAAATTGAATTTGACGCGAAAAAGCCACTCAATTACGGAGGCACGTCGAGCCTGGCATCCTACCCCGCAAGGCTGGCCTTTTCGGCAGCCGAAACCATACCCCAGACTCCCGGCATGGGGCTGGCGCCGGGCCTCTGCTGCGTGTAAAGTCACGATTTGGCTTAAACAAACAGGTAAATAGGACAACATTGAGAAGGCAGAGTAATGGGGATGGTAACAGGGGCTGCTTTCATACCAACGCCCTAATCCGGTCCATCCTTAAGTTCAAAATATCATCTTTACACAAGAAGCGTAAGAGTGTGATAGAGGATACACTTGGCAACTCGGCTTCAGATTCAGGTGTATGGCAGAGATATCCAAATACCATCATCACCTAGATCTCCCTCTTAATCTGAACACTACCATCATCATCATCATCATCACCATTGTCATTATCACCAACACCACCACCAACACCACCACCACAACCACCACCACCACCACAACCACCACCACCACCACCACTACCACTATCATCACCATGTAATGCTGGTCCTCGGTTCTTGATTACCCCAATAATAACAAACTTCCCAACACAATCTGCACTATTAGCCTGAGGTGTTGTTGTCATTTGCAGAAATATACCAGTATTCCGGTCTCAAACCCGGTTTCTATGTCCTTGTATGAATGCTCCTTGATGTTTGGTATCATGTAGGAGAATGGGAGACACATGAGAGAAGTGGGTGCTACACCCTGCCTGCATCACTCCTGATCCCTGTCTGTGACCCCTGTATGCTCCGATGTAAATAAATAAACAAATTGCAGAGAAACAGAGACTGTAGTAAATAGTCTTGAAATAACTCCAGGCTGGATGTGATGGAATTGATTTGTAAAGGTACCCACCAGTCAAAGGAATAATTTTGTATGTATATATGTAAAAATATCATAGCAACTGCAGGATGTGAACATAAGATATTCTTGATTTTCTATGGGTAATTTTGTTCTTCTTATGTTTAGAAGATATAATATTGAGGTGTAAACCCCCTTGGTTCTTGTAACAAGGTTGGCATCACACATTCTTGAGCCAAACGGTGTTATACCGGTATCTCTAGCTTACAGCAAAATGACAACTGTTTTTAATTAAAAAATCACCAGTTATAATGATAATAGGAATGTTTATACAGGACTCAATTATGTTAATAAAGATTCCTATAAATTATCTTAAGGTAAGTAGTGCTTAAAATAATTATGCTTTTGACAAACTCTACATTAACCAGTAGTAATCAATTTTAGGTAAAATTGCAGTTTAACTGAGAAGTCTCATGCTGGTGCTCCTAAGCACACCTATGTACAATCTGATATTAGATTGACATTTCTTTGAAGGACAGTATTCCTTCCTTCCAATCATTCATTGCTATTTTTACCCCAGTGGTATTTAGGTTTGGATAATGACCAGGTTACATTACACCGTTACATGGTCATTTAGTCATTAATGTAACATAGGAGTGTTTTTGCTAGATAATAAAATGCTTAATACTATGTAAATGACACTGTCAGTCATTTGCAGACATTTATATAACCATGTGGTTCTGAAGAGACAAAACTGTGAAAGTGTGCATTCTTGAAGCCTTTGAAAAAAACAATGCAACTTTGAGGGCTATCAAGTAGATACAAAGATTTTTGTCCAAGAGAATGAAAAAGGGCCAACCTGTATCAATAATACATGGGGACATCTTGATTGTTATGTTTATAAGGACATTAATTGGGTGTGTTTAGAACAGGAGTGGAGGAGAGAGAGAGTGAGCGAGTGGTGAGATGGGGGGGGGGGGGGGGGGGAGGGATATACCTGATATATTGAAGGATGGGGGTAAATGTGTATTTTGAAGGAAAGTTAAGAATACAGAGAGGAGAATTGAAATAAGTATGAGAGAGCAGATACATGAATGATAGCAAGAAAGATAAAGAATGTAAACTCTGGATTTGAATGAGAATTCTATTGGTAAGTATAAATCAGTGGCATATTGCATGATGGGATAACTGAAAATACCAAACATTTCGGAAACAGGTAAAGTATGATGCAAAATTGCAAATGAGCAAGAAATAAGCTGGGAATGAAATGCCAGTTAGACTCTTCTGTCATTATTCAATATGCTACATTTAATAAAATGGTATAAGTACCATGTTATATTATGGTGATTGGTTGTGTATATGATACATTACTTTTGGGCTAAAACAGAAATGTAAGACCCTAAGTCAAGAATATCCTTCCAGCAGAATTCCATTTAGATGCAAATGTGACAGATGTATGTTTATATTATTCCTCCCCATTTCCTCTCCCCCAACAAAAATAGAAATAGAAAACTTGATCAACATTGGAAGCTGAAAAAGTTCAGGATAAGTTTGTGGTCTCAAATTCAGCCCTGTCAATCTAAAATGACAGAGAATTAGCACATAGTCTCATACAGCAAACACTTTCTCAATTGACACGTAACTCCTTTGGGGCTCACAATTTTATCTTCCCATTTTTTCTAAATCCTTTCAAATCCTGGTACCTAACATTTTGATACTATTTAGGCAATCTGATTTAACCATATTTTGTTGCATTCAAAACTATGTTGCTTATTCTCTTCTGAGATTGCACTAGCTTAAAGTATTCAAAATCTAATGAATGTTTGAATGTAAGGGAACTTTCAGTTATAATAAACTGATATTTATTATGTCTCACATTGATACATAATAAAGATAGTACATTCATCCAGTCCTCTTTCATTCTTCAATTTATGATGGACTTTCAATTTGCAGTATAAATCAATAAATCCTATGCCCATATGTGTATAGAATTAATACCTTGAAAAGGAAAGAGTCACATTGAAATGCATTGTCTCTCCAGGAAATAAAAGGGTATGAAGCATAGACTAATGTAAATCTTGGATAGCTTTCCCCCAGGTGCTTTGTGCATCCCTGCTAAGTTTGTTGAAATCACAAGTGTCTATCTAAACACTACTCCATCTCTGTAAACATGGCATCTCAGTAGTACTATATGTCCAAGCATCCTACCCGAATCTCTTTTTCTATCTCTGTCCTTCTCTCTCTATCTCTTTCTTTATCTCTCTCTCTTTTTCTTTCTCTCTCTCTTTTTCTTTCTCTCTCTCTTTTTCTTTCTTTCTTTTTCTTTCTCTCTCTTTTTCTTTCTCTCTCTCTCTTTTTCCTTTCTCTCTCTCTCTCTCTCTCTTTTCTTTCTCTCTCTCTTTTTCTTTGTCTCTCTCTCTCTTTCTGTTTCTCTGTTTCTCTCTTACTCTCACTCTTTGTTTCTTACTCTTTATTTTCCCTTGTTTTCTCATTCTACTTCCTGTTATATATATACACATTGATTTTTTTTTTTTTAAGAGTTTTATTTAAAACAATTTCTTCAGACTGAAGTGTCAGGTTGTCTACATCTACTGTAGATTTCACATTGTCTGCTTGGAGCCAGAAGGACGTCCCATTTGTTTTACCTTAACAGTATTTACACCCTTCTAGCTCTGAACAGACAACATACTGTATGGTATTTAGATAATGCATATATATTCTAATATATGATTGTGTTTCTGAATCTGTTATAATGATATATACATTTTGGTTTAACAAAAAATTAGTTTCCATCAGCTGCAAGTGATATGTTTCATGTGTATAATTAAAATGTATGTATTGTGTGTCTGTATCGTAAATGTATCTACCATGTATTTGTTTCTTCTATAATATTTATTTGAACTTTCATTATAGCATGAATCGTTCTAATGTTAAAAGCTATACCTGTATATTGTCTACTGTAAGCAAAAAGGGCACTACCTCTTTTCACTTGACACACAGTCAATGCCCGTACGGATCTCAGCAAAGACTTGTCGATTCCTTTCCTAGCAAGAACTGATTTGTCCTTGCTCAAAAAAAAAGGAGACACAAAACTAGTTGTGAAGATTCTTTCTATAATTAATCATTCTTCAAATTTTTCTCTTTTTTGTGTACATTACAGGTGCTGATATACACAGAAGGTTTACACGGAAGATGGCACTTCAACGACATCAGAGCTGTCTTTTCCAGGAGATACCTGTTACAGAACACCGCAGTAGAGATCTTCCTGGCTAACAGAAGTGAGTTTCAATTAATTCATTGATTTCTGAGACGAGATAGTCAAGTTTATACTGGTTTGGAATGTACTTCAGGGCCCCATATTAGAGAGAGTTGAGATTGATCCAAATCAATCCAAGTCCTCCAATCAATCGCAAGTTTGCAATTGGCCATCTCTTATATACATAGGTCTGATTTATATTACGCAAACAGGTTGCGATTGATATCAACACTTTGTAAGACGGGGCCCAGATGTACATGTAAATGTAGATATCAATCATAGGTTCAGAGTGTTTCTGCTATCAACATCTTGTTTATACCAACTGACCGAAATCATGTATATCAAGGTATGTATCAACTATCAAATAAAAGAAATGTATACAGTAGGCATGCGGATGCACCATGTGAGAGAGAGGGAGAATTGAAGAGTCCTGAAAAGGACTCTCAGTAATCTTTCTTGAGGGTGTGTAGTCCTGAAAACTACAATCCTCCCTCTCACATGGTGCATCGCAAGTCTACTGTATATCTACATCACCATGCAAGCCGATACTTTCAAGCAGCATCAAAAGAAATGTACATTGATGAATAAAATCCTTTATGTGTGAAAAGCTTGTCAAAAACTAACTTTGATAATGTCATTCATAAATGATTACAGGAAGTGCAGAGGATAAAATCTAAATTTATTTCACGCAGGTACATGTATCCCCCCCTCCCCCCCCTTTTTACGGAGGTTGATATTTTGTTAGTCTTTTCAAGAGCAAAGCAAAAGCAGGCCGGGTGATATATTAATTTTTTTACAAATTGCGTTTGTGAACAACTTAGATCAAAAGATTCTCTGAAAATTTGCTCAGTTTCCACATCAAATCTTGAAAATCAACCAGAGGGATGATGCATGTATATCAAATCTCCTCAAGACCTGTTGAATATTCAAGCCACCAGAAATCTGAAATTCTGCCCTCTATATTTGAAGAAAGGGTATCATGTCGCCTCTACAATGACCTCAAGTCATATTTCCAACCTATACAGCGAGAACTGCCTCTTGAGAACAAGTATCTGGAGACCTTACACTTTGCCTGTGGGTACGCCCAGTCAAAACCCATACTCCTCAAAAGAGAGATGACATTTAATTATAGGGACTTGTGACATATTAGAACACAAAACGTGAGAAACATTGACAAAATGTCTGAGGTGTAAGGTATACTTGTCAGATGGGTCAAGTTGAAGGTTTCTGTATGGGAATTTACACTTGCCCATTCTATGCTGCAGAACTTCATTGAATACTTTCTGGTTTTCAATTTTACCTAAAATTGATTACTACTGGTTAATGTAGAGTTTGTCAAAAGCATAATTATTTTAAGCACTACTTACCTTAAGATAATTTATAGGAATCTTTATTAACATAATTGAGTCCTGTATAAACATTCCTATTATCATTATAACTGGTGATTTTTTAATTAAAAACAGTTGTCATTTTGCTGTAAGCTAGAGATACCGGTATAACACCGTTTGGCACAAGAATGTGTGATGCCAACCTTGTTACAAGAACCAAGGGGGTTTACACCTCAATATTATATCTTCTAAAAATAAGAAGAACAAAATTACCCATAGAAAATCAAGAATATCTTATGTTCACTTCCTGCCCTTCATGCCCTTGGGGTAATAAACTATTCATTTGTAAATTAATAAAACTATTGGTAATATGTCTCAATTCCAGTAATTGCTTCAACATTTGTTGTGGGAGTTATAAAAGATTGTCTTAAGATATTTGCATTAGATCCACAAGCAGAAACACAATATTTATTTCAATAGAGGTCAGGCCAAGGTACCTTCCTTATTACCAATTCCATCAAACATTAATTTACTTGATTAATGTATACATGTAGTTTCTAGCCCTGCTACTCGTAGAAGATGGATCCTACCAGATATCAACCCTTTTAACCCAATGCATACACAAACTGAGTTGTCCCTCTATACCATTAAGTGTATAGGAATGAGAAAATTCAGTAATCCTTCGATACATTTTACGTAGTAGACCAATAGACCTATGTGGTTTAACAAAACATTTGCTATTGCATTGGAAAGGGATAGTGGTTATTTCTATGTTATTTCATTTTCATTTTCCAGTATTTTTTTCAGTTTGTGACACAAAATAAGAAGATACTTGCCCAATGTTCCCAGAAACTTGTGTGTATGCAAACTGTCTGAATGTTATCTCTTTAAATACAGCCTCTGTGATGTTCAACATGCCCAACAAGAGCACAGTCAAGAAGGTGGTCCATGCATTACCCAGGGTGGGAGTAGGTCTCAAGTACGGCGTCCCAGCATCAAGGTGAGAAGCGCAGTGTCTTCATGCGCTGAGAGCCAGAGGGATGTTAACACATTGCCTACTGGAACCGGGTGGCCACTGTATTAAGCCTATGGCAATGAATGAATAGGGGAGTTTACAGATAGCACATGGTACAAATGACCCCAATTATCCACAGATCTTTTACACATGGAGAAGTTCCACTTTGAGCATCTTAGAATAATAGCTGCCAAAGTCCTAGATGTGCTTCATGAATACCTTTTGTTTGACCTCTTGAAAAGAATATTTCCACCTGCGTATCATAGAATGTACCGTTGGTGCATAAATGAATAATGTTACATAACTTTCATGAGCGCATATCCAGTATTCATCTCTGTGGGTTTTTACCATTTTGGTACAAATGACCTTTATCTGCCCATGCGCAGATTGTATTTGTAAACTCCCTTATTAAGTAGTCAATGGGTTAACTTTATGTAAAAGGATATGAGTTCAGTAGCGTAGCAAAGTGAAATGGCACAGAAAGAGGCATCCAGAACGAATTATCAAATCTTAAAGCATTGAGATAGAACAATACAATTAGGTCATTGAGTTGGTAAATGCCTCCTCTAACTTGATTAGGCATTCAATAACCAAAACTGTAATTCAGCAATGTCAAATTGCAACTTTAAAGCCCCACTGCACTACTTATAGCTACCTTGCGCCCTCTATACAGCCAACAAAGCCTAAGCAGTACCCATTGATCCCCCATGATGCCCTTTTTCTTATGTTAATTGAGAACTGATTTGATGAGATAACCACCTGCCAGTGACCTTGCAGGGAGGTCTAATCCTTCCATGCCAAAGTGCAGAGGGGTTTTAAATTCACCAATATCACCAAACATTATGCCTTTACTGTTCTAGACTTGCCTTGTTATGCTCATACATTTTGCTAAGCTACTCTAATACCTATCTGGCTCAAAGCAGACATCTTGTTATACATTGAGAAAACTAGATGGACTTGCTCACAGTTAGCATTAGAAAGTTTCATAACTACACATTCACATGTACACACTATAAGAAAATCACGAGGCAAAATTTATGATTTAAGCTTTTCCACTAACAGTCATTAAAAATTGCGTAAACTTTTCTAATATTTATTTATCCAACATTCTTATTCCACATATGGGGCCTGTCACCACGAAATGAGTCCAGTTGGTCAAAATTTGTATTCCTGTTTTTAAGTATTATATGAATCTACATTAAGTAAGCTTTAAATTAAGGGGTCACACATTAAAATTGATAAATTATATCCAGAAATATGAATAAAAACCTAATTGGACTTTATAAACAATGGGATTACCCAGTTTTTAGATAATTAGGTGTAAAGTTAATGATGCGTAACATAGCCTATATTATTTGCCAAAAAATGTTAGAAGGAGATATTTTTGTGACCTAAGCTCTGGGGACATAAACTACAAGACATTAATAAGTCGATTTTTGGAAAAATCTTAAATGTGGTAGGTGGGTCAATTTTCAGTACATACACACTATACATCGCTATTACTACGATTGAGCCTAATGCGACACTGGACTCATTTCGTGGTGACTGGCCCCATATAAAGAATAAAATTGTTCAATGTACCATATATGCACATGAAGTTCTTTCACTGAAATGAACAAAACCCTGTTCTAGCTATGAGTTAATGGTATAAACGCAGCTATCTATTGAATATGGCATTATAAACCATTTCTCATAAAATATATGTGCCTCTTAAACTTCCTAACTTCTGTTTCCTGTAAATTCAAATTCTACACCTAACTTCTAGGCAATTTTAGATATTTGGATGTATTTGCAACACTATGATATTCACATGTTTTCATTCAACATCAGCAGAGGCAACAAAACATATAACACCAGCTTTTTCGACACTGATAGTTTCTTTCAGCTCAGGTAACACTGCAGTTCTATGATTTCATACATGCATGACTTTTAGCCCACTACCACATCATGTTTTACTTATCTATTAAAATTACATATGCAATTTTGAATCACTGTAGCGTACCACATGGATCACTTGGATTGCTTACATTTTCATTTCTATCTTTTAGATCTATCAGTCATATTTACCATTACTGGGACTATGTTTTGAATCTTTCATAAGTTTGAACTTTTAATTACCTTGGGTGACTTATTTCTCAACACATAGGATATACACTAGTTTGGGCTTTGCAATACACAAATATACCGTAGAGAACCGAGGAACCCCCTTTCCAAAGTTCAGGCGTATATGTAGTTATGTCTTTCTAAGTATCCCAGATAAGAAAGAACACACTATTTCTTGCAAATTTTTTTTTCAGTCACAACCATCTTCTGTCACTTATTTTCCAATTTGACGTTCACATTTTACCGTACTTGGTTATTTCAACATAATTGATTTTTGAAAACTCTCTTTCATAAAATTTGCACATATGAAGCTCTCATTTACTTGATAATTCTTTTTTCTTCATGTAAACACTCTTGCTTTGAATAAATCAGGGAAAAAATGCAATGCAAAGATATGCAATAACTCTTCATATCTACAACACAAATTCATTTTTGGTGATATATTTCACTTCTCATACATCATGAAGCTAGTCTATTTAAGTGCTTATACTCTTTCTTCTCATCAAAATTTTGTATTTGTTGTTGTTTCATTTGAGATAATGCCATGCTGTTTATCGTGCTGTAGATGTTGCAATTGACATCTCAAAGTATTCTGAACAACTCATAGTATTTTGTGAATATAAAACATAATATTACATACATGTTTCTATACTTGTACTTCTTGATGTATAAATTAGTACATAACCTCATCTTATCACACATTTGCTCATTTATACAAACATGGCTATTCACTCACACTTTTATCGAAACAATATTTAATTCATATTTAAGAAGATCCTATATGGATGATTGATTTTTTTTGTAATAGGTAATTTCAACCATAGATGATTTTCACCATCTCATGATGGAAAACACGGGATATCATTACATCCGCCCATATGAGTGCCTCTCATTTTATGACTTTTTTTTGCGGGGAAGGGGGTTCATCTCCCCTCCCCCTCCCCTTCCCCTCCCCCTCCCCCTCCCCCTCCCCTCCCCCTCCATCCTCCTACATCCATGCAAATCCATAATAAGCATAGAATGTGTATACCAATTTTGTAATCGTTAAGAAAAGGGTACTTCATTTACACAGCCGGCAACATGTTCAGCATTAGCGCTTCATTGTATTATTCATCAATTTTGTAACCACCTGCAAATCTATGACATCAAATACCAATAAATATATATTTATATATATACATATTTCATCTTCATGTATCAAAAAGCAATCAAGACATAATACCATCACGATTAGTTCTCTCGCAGTTTGAAATGTCATGTGGTGTCGAAGAAAATAGAGAGATCCTAGACAGATACACATTGAAGGCAAACGTCACACTGTCAGATACTGTTGCTCCTTAAATCTGATATATTTAGAATTTTTTTTGAAACCATCATCATATCATTCATAATGTGAGAACCAGATATTCCTGATTGCTTAGTTTACTCTAGTTTCCACAAATATTTACGACGCCTCATTTCTCAAAAAGCAAACTTTACATAAATACAACCCACCCCATGCCAGCCCCGACACTTTCAAAGGGATATTCAGGCGCTCTTGCGAAAACTGTGATTTCTTTACCGCCCTCTCCTGACCCCTGTTGACACATTCCACGACCTCGGGATGATGAGGTCACGAGTGATGGTAACCAGGCGCAATCTGTCTGTCTCCTAAACTAACCCAACCTCCTTGTCAGCAGCTAAAGCGAATCTATCAGAAATAAATCTTCAATAATGATGCACAAAATGAGTAGATACTACCCAAAGACCACTTGGAGATAGTTTTGTTTATTTTAAGCTTTCTGGGTAATATCAAATGTTTCTTTTGATGTGGGTTATAATGATGCAATTTAAGGATAGAGGGTGGATCAATAGGAGGAATAATTTCCTTTGATGTGGCATGAGAACAAAAAATGATAAATAAATCATAACATACACAGTAGATTCAAGAATGTGAAATCAAGGATATTCATCAAGTTGTTTGCAATACAAATTTTCTTCT
The DNA here is from genome assembly GCA_035222895.1 of Strongylocentrotus droebachiensis. Taxonomy (NCBI): domain Eukaryota; kingdom Metazoa; phylum Echinodermata; class Echinoidea; order Camarodonta; family Strongylocentrotidae; genus Strongylocentrotus; species Strongylocentrotus droebachiensis. Next base: position 838,257 of record JAVYIG010000053.1, read on the forward strand.
GATTATTGGATTGGTAATCACTGCTTTTGACAAAGAGTGAGAATAAATAATGCTGTATAGTCTGTTGCAACAACAGCAAGGAACTTCAAAGCTTCAAGGATTTTGCTTTGTTAAGTGTATCATTTGTTTAAGCAACAAAGAACATTGATGTCCAAATCATTATTTATTATAGTCATCATTGCATGTTTTTTCTAGAGTCCTCAGTATTGTGTGACAGGGTTGGTTTCTTTTCTTTTTTAATCACTCTGCAAGAAAAATCATACTATACAGCTTTCATAGGAAGAGAATGAGGAGATTTGGAAATTGTCAATTTATATTTTCATGTTGGAAAAAGTTAAACAATTTTTCTACATTGTTTTTTTTATCATCACATTTAGATTGTAGAAAATGTTATACTTATAAAAAGAAAAATTACCATTCACCAAGATGTGCAATTGCAAAAGCTTCTTCAATAATGGAAAAGGCAATTCAAGTTATAAAAGCTACCATATGAAGACTAAGTGGTCTTCTATGGTTATTGTATTAAAAATAGATGAATACTCTGTCTATGACTCCTCTTGTCTCTTCCAAACTAAATTGGTAAACTCATACTAAATCTAATTGATATTTGAAAGAAGATGAATATATGAGAAAGCTGTAGTAAGCATGGTTTTTATTCGTACAAATCCCCCAATTTTGAATCTACTAAAAAAAATTCATGAGGGCAAGGATACTTGTGAGAGATTGCCAGTAGTGTGAATACTTCTGTGTGATTGCCAGCAGTGTGGAAGTGGATCTCAGCCAGAGTTTGTTTAAGATATGACAAACAGACCTGTCTAGCATGTCAATAAGATGACACTCTGCTGTATACCTATCATTGTGGTGGGGATATTTAAGGACACTATCAAGAAGAGAGTATGATCTTGAGTTTTATCAACAAAATACTATGATAGGGTCTTGGAGGTGACCTAGTGTGGGTGACCCAGTGTGGGTGACCTAGTGGGTGAATCCTGAACTCTGTATTTCTATATTCTTGCTTTAACTAAAGTTCCATTTGTTTTTCTTCACCATTTTTGTACTTGTCTCCTTTTAGCTCCTGTTCTCTCTCCCTCTCCCTTGCTCTTTTACATTCCCTCTATCTTGTTGGCCTTTTCTCTCCCTCTATCTATCTCTCTCTTTTCTTACTCTCCTCTTTTTTCTTTACTTTCCTCTTTTTTCTTCACTCTCCCTTGTGTATATGTCTTTATCTCTCTCTCTCTCTCAGTTTGTACTTTTCCTCAAAACATCTATTATTTCTTCCTTTTGCTTCTCTCTTCCTCTATCATCTCTTCCCAACAGCAAGCAGAAGCTTTACAAAATTAAAAAAGTATTTAAAAAAAATATCAGAAATGGAAGACTTTTCAAAAAATCGAATTGTTTGAAAATGTGTATTACTATTTTATACATCAATGATACTGATGATAGTGTTGATGTACATGTAATATGATTATCAGAGTTTATCATGTTATGGTCTCAATTAATGTTTCACAATGACTACTATATCAGATGATCAGAGTGAAGAGATTAAGTTGGGTATCTTCAAGATAAATAAAAAGACATCCATATTTTTTTTATCAATTTTACATTTCTCTTTCTTCTATTTGTCTCAAAGACAGCATGAGTTTATTTTCAGTAAAAGATAATTGGTTGATGGCATCGTTGGGTTGGAGGGGGAAAAAGCAGCTAATTACGAGAGTGATTTATCCATCTACATTTTTGTGTCGGGTCTACATGTAAATTCAACATTCTGCTTGCAACTTTAAGACTGGTATCATATATATCATTAAATGACTCTCTCATTCATTTGAACATTACACAGAGTCTTCACCAACTTAACATTAATGAATCTTAATTTTGATTGTAATAGACACTTGCATCACCTTAATGAGTCTGATGAAATGTAAATTTTCACTTTGGTTAAGAGTTCCTATGTTTTTGTTTTGGTTAAGGTCAAGTGAATTTGGTTTATATTTTCTTGTATGGATATATTTTTTATTTAAAACACAAGGAGGGAGTTCCATATTATTCTTCCCATAAAAATGTAACTGGGTCAATTTCAACATGGAGTTTTCTTCATTTCTCATAGCCACTACAATGGCTAAAAACATAATATTGAAAATTCTTAGCCCTTTACTGTTCATAAAAAAAGGCTTTGTTAATTTATTGTCTAAATTTTCTCAAATGCTTCATCATGTCAGGAGGGAAAATTTTTATTAGAAATAGGAAGGTGAGTGCAATAAGGGAAGTAGGGGAGGGGCAAGAAATTCAGAACCAATTTTACTTGGTCTAATTTCAAAAGGACATGATTATGCAGACATTTAAAAAAGACAAAGAATTTAACAATCTGTTTTTTCCCTCAAATATATGTAGTATAAAGAGCCTGGATACTACTATGCTGATTATGTAACCGTCTAAATTTCAAATTTTATGATTCCTTTCCATCTTATTTTGTAATTCTCTTTATCTCACAATGCATCATCTTACAGACACGTTTCCCTGGCAACCCCTCGTCAGCTGTTCAAGGCGTCCAACATGACGGCAGCCTGGCAGAGAAGAGAGATCTCCAACTTTGAGTATCTCATGTACCTCAACACCATAGCAGGTGGGAATTGCTATTCCAGATCCATTGCCTCTTTGAGTTATTCTTTATATACTGACTTTATTTCCCAAATATCAGAAATAAATCTGTCCCCCCCAGGAGATCCTTCCACCATGATTTTTAAATGAACTTGTGAGTGACAGTGAAAGGATTTCATATTCCCTTTAGGTATGATGTGAATGTAAGTGGAGTCAAACTTTTCTTAGCTCACCCAAGGGATAAAGAAATGTTTGCCATTGTAGACAGGTAGCCCGTCTAGGCAGGTACTTCAACACATACATGTATATATGTATACATATATTTTCTTGAATAGGAAGACAACATAAGGAACCCCTTTATTTATGTTATGTTTCATACCTCTCTCATTATTAGCATTGAAGGTGATGAGCAAATTGCTACACTCTTTAACAAATATAAAGATTAATTCCAAAAGGAACTAAATCCGTTTTTGTACTTCTGAGAAAAATGAAATTGTTTACCATATTTTGTACAGGCGTCTATGGAAAAGGGATATTAGAAGGTGTATTTTTTCATAATTGCTCCCAAAATGTTCTGATATCAATAACTCAATTTTCATCAAAAGTGGATTTGGCGCCTTTATGAATTAAGTTCTTCAAATAGATTCATGTACATTTTGTTACCTTGTCTCTTTATTTGTTATATTACTATACACATACATGTACATGGTGTATATTCATTTATTTTTGATGTTATATTATTTAGTTATGTCTTTATGTCTTGTTTATTTCTAGGACGTACATACAACGACCTCAACCAGTACCCCATATTTCCTTGGGTGCTGACAAACTACGAGTCTCCAGAATTAGACCTGACTTTACCAAGCAATTACAGAGATCTTTCAAAGGTAAGCATTGCATAAGAAGACAAAATCTACTGGTGCACGTCACATACACTGTATCATACCATCAATTTAAGACTGTTTTAATGGAGTGGCCATTAAAAGTGTAAACAGAGACGATAGAATGCAATTCAAATGGAGTAAAACCTTATATAAAATTGACAAACTTGGAAGATCGTTCAACTTACAAAGCAGTCCAAAAGGGTAAAGCTTACCAAGGTTTTCATGAAACAATAAATATAAAATAAAAGGCAAAATGGCATAATTATTACAATATTAAATCACGTCACAACTAACATACATTTTGATATACTGGTATACATAGAAAAGACCTATTGTTCTTCCACTGTACATGAAATATGCAGTAATCTGATATTTTATTCTGTTGTCGTCAGTATCAAACTAAACTCTTTTTTTGATAAAGCATTCACAAAATTATGTGCACTTTTCATATTAAAAAGGAAATTGAACATATTAAAGATACATTCCTCCATATTTATGGCACAGTAAAACTTGAAAGGTTATCCTCTGTTCAAGGTTAAAAACATCTTTATCCCATCAATATAGGATAACGAACCCGATACAGAATTAACCCCTTCATTGCTACCACAGACCAAAATGGCATTGACTTATTGTGTGAAGGTACTGTCTGTAGCAATGAAGGGGTTAAAGGGAGTGTTAATGCGTCTCTGTAGATTAGAGGAATGTTAACGTTGCCTTGTCCCATCTTGTAATGAGACAGGACAGAAATGTGTCCTTGGAGTTTGATTAATGCAGGAACCCTAGCCGGGAACATGCAGGCATCATTAGGTTAAGTGGTGGTATAATGTGATCAAATTGCTATACTGTATCTGTGCTAATTGTGTGGTGGGTTATATGGGTTTGATTTAGTAATACAGTCCAGTGCGCGAGACAGCTTTATGTGATCCTAAAGTAACAAGTGTACAATCGTGAACTAAAAGGGCATTAGCGGTGCATACTTTAAACCTGCATAGTGCCTTTCTTGCTCTGAAGTGGTATATTTGTTTGATTTTCAAATAACCATATTGGAAATGCATAGTTGTATGGAAAAAGAAGATTAACATTCTTGGAATTTCCATTAGCTTATGCAAATGACAGATATATATATCACTGCATAGCAAGTCGCTTTCACTAATTTATTTGGATTATTTTGTATCATTATTCTCTGGACAAACAATTTTCTAAGAGTGACCACATCTTTAATTTGTTCTTTGTTTGTCTTTCTGTTATATCACTGCATAGAAAGTTGCTTACACTAATGTATTTGGATTATTGAATAACATTATTCTCTGGACAAAAAATGTTCCGAGAGTGACCACATCTTTAACTCGCTCTTTGTTTGTTTTCCTGTTTTTTTTTAGCCAATGGGGGCGCTGAATCCGAGTCGTAAAGCTTTCTTCCAGGAGAGGTATGAGAACTGGGAAGATGACAAGATACCAGCATTCCACTACGGCACTCACTACTCAACTCTAGGCTTCACTCTTATGTGGCTTATGAGACTGGTAAGAGCCTGAGAAACATTGATAAACAGGCAGAATAAAGTGAAATTGATAGAAACACAATATATTGAAATGTCTGGGAGGAAGAGATGGAATGATGAAAAGTACCACTTTTGCATCGCAGCATTAAATACAGTCCCTAATTGTTCATTCAAGATATTTGTTGAACATACATTTATTATTGTTATATAACTGTATTTGAACATTTGGATAATAAAATCTCAACTAAAAAAAAAAAACTCTAACTTAACTTGACCCCATCTTTTATATGGGTTATGAGACTAGGAAGACGAAGAAATAGATCGGATAATGACAGGTAAAGCATAATAAAGGGAAAAAATGTTACATAATGAAGGAAAGAATGGAAAACATCATATTATTAGGATGACACCCCCACCCTTCTATTGCCCTAGACAACTTATTCTTTAAAAATCAACCCGTATTACCCTCAGAAAACTATGTAGGGTAGTGAAATAATGAGGGGGGGGGGGGGATAATTGTTCCACAGGGTGGTTGTCCGGGGGAGGATGGGGTACAGCCTACTCACTTCGGGATAATCCTTTTTGCAGATAAATACATCAATAATATGTGTTGTGTGATAAATTTGTATAAGAAGTTGTTCTTTATTCCATGGTACTTGCAGGAGCCCTACACTACATACTTCTTGAATCTTCAAGGAGGTAAATTTGACCATGCTTCAAGAACATTCTCATCCATCGCCTCGTCATGGAAGAACTGTCAGAGGGACACTTCAGATGTCAAGGTAAGAGAGAGGCTGAGTGATGTGGAAAAGGAGTTTGATTGTGTATAAAATATAATAGTTCATCTTCCTTTCCTTTTCTCCTCTTTTCTCACTTATCATTGTCCTCTCTCATTCTTCTCCTCTTCCTCTCCTTTTCGATTTCTCTTTCCTCTCACTCCTTCCTCACTATTTCTCTTTTTGTTTTGTTTTAGCCGGAGGCATTATGTTTTCGGGTTGTCCGTCCGTCCGTACGTACGTACGTCCCGTTCTCGTGATCGCGTTATCTGAAGAACCGATTGATCGATTCCTGCCAAACTTTGGTCATGTTTGTATCTTGCAGAGCCGATGAACTGATTAGATTTTGGGGTCACGAGGTTAAAGGTCAAAGGTCACAGGGCTCTTTATGTATGCAAAAACAGCTCGTGATTGCGTTATCTCAAGAACTAATTGATGAATTGCTGCCAAACTTAGGTCATGTATGTTACTTGCAGAGCCGATGAACTGATTAGATTTTGGGGTCACGATGTCAAAGGTCAAAGGCCACAGCGCACATTATGTATGCAAAAACAGCTTGTGATCGCGTTATCTCAAGAACCGATTGATGGATTGCTGCCAAACTTAGGTCATGTATGTTACTTGCAGAGCCAATGAACTGAGTAGATTCTTGGTTCATAAGGTCAAAGGTCATGTGCTCATTATGTATGCAAAAATAGCTTGTGAACGCATTCTCATTAGAACTGACAGATGGATTACTATTTAACTCAGGACATCTTGCAGAGCCAAAGAACTGAGTAGATTTTAGGATCATGAGGTCAAAGATCATATGGTCATATATGTATATGAGAAATTGCTTTTAATCATGATATTCTGAGAACCTGTTAATGGATTACAATTGAACTTGAATTCGAAAAATTTCTTCTGTTTTCGTTTGTAAAATTGCTCTATGACGGAGGCATCATTTTCGACTGCGCGCAGTCAAATTCCATCTAGTTTTACATCTTTCCCCCTTTTTTCTCTTTTTAAAACTTCTCCTCTTGATACTCTTTTTCATCATCCCCCCTCTCTTGCTCCCATTTCTCCTTCTCTTCTTCCCTAATCTCTTTTTTACCTACCGGATACTTCTGTTATCATTTGACCACCAGATCCATGGTCGTTCCTGAAGATAGTCATGTCTTGTCTTGTAGGAATGATGAAACAGACAAATCACAATTGAACCACATTTTATTTTTAATAGGGAGTCAATGTTACTTTCTCTGGAAAGTCAGCTGCAGGTACGACCTTTCATTGGTTAGTTAGAATAGTCTAAAGTTTGTATACAAGTAAATATAAATCTAGTTCTCCCATTTACTTGAATTTTCTTTCCATGTCTTTATTCCCTTTCATCACTTGATCACTACAGGAATTAATTCCAGAGTTCTTCTATCTGCCTGAGATGTTCATGAACAACAATGGTTACCAGCTAGGCACTCTAGATGAAGGGACTGTTGTGGATGATGTTGTGCTGCCACCCTGGGCCAAATCACCAGAGGACTTCATCAGGATAAACAGGCTGGTAAGAGGGCTATCTGAATATTTGTTCCAACGACTTTGCTCTTGGCTATATTTTGTCAATGTTCTAAGGTTGGAGTTAGGGTTGCCATCAATTTTAATGTAGGTCTGTTGTTGTTGTTGAGTTGGGTCCAGGGTTGAAGTTTGTTTTAAATTTGACTAGTGTATTAAATTTACTGTGGAGCAACTGTCGCCAGAACATGTGTCAAATACTGATTGTAAACTAATTTATTTTTTTACATTTTTATGAACCATAGCATGCAGATAGGTACCTAGTCTGTACACAAAAGTGGATTTTGCAATGATTTGCACGAAATCTATGGAATAACTAAAAAAGCTAGAGAAGGACATCCTGTCTGTGACCGCAAGAAAAAAAAACTTTTCTGTTACAGCTCAGAATGTGTAAGCTGTAAAGCGTGAATGTTGAAATCCTTTACAAACATGTTTATAAAATCCAAGTGTGTATTGTCTGTCATCCTTGTTTTGATAACAGGCCCTAGAATCAGAGTTTGTGTCCTGCCAGCTCCACCAGTGGATAGACCTCATCTTCGGCTACAAGCAGAGGGGACTGGATGCTGTACGCTCCACCAACGTCTTCTACTATCTCACCTATGAGGGCAGCATTGATCTAGAGTCCATTGATGATCCTGTCATGAGAGAGGTAATCCAAGAAATATAACAGTTGATTGTCAACTATACTTTATTGGATGGCATGTTTTGCTGGTGGATAATATTCTACAAGGGCCAGATGTTTTGAAGGTGTTCTACAACAAATTGTAAATGAATTTTGAATAGGACACTTTATAGTAAGAACTGAGAATATTTTTTTTTCCTAACTGAAATAGGAAGGGTAATTGTAGTGTCATTTTTACACTCATTGGAGGTGTTGTATGCTGTTTTAGTGTTGTAGTGGAACAAGAATAAAAACTCAAAATCTGGCAGTTGAAAGATGAATTGTATGGATATTTGTAAGATAATGGTTTGGAGTGATGATGCTATTGATACTTTAAAGCCCCACTGTACTACTTGTAGCTACTTGCTCCCTCTATATAGAAAACAATGCCTAAGCGGTGACCGTTGGTCCCCCATGATCCTCTTTTTCTTATGTTAATTGAGAAATAAGTTGATGAGAGAGCCACCTGCCAATGACCTTGCTGGGTGGTCTAATCCCCCAAATAGTACAGACAGGCTTGAAATAATATCAATTTTGTTTTAATTGTGTCTTCATGCAGGCTATAGAGAATCAGATCAGAAGCTTTGGTCAGACCCCTGCTCAGCTTCTCACTGAACCACATCCTCCTCGAAGTTCAGCTATGCACTTGGTAAGCTTTCTTCCAGGATAAGTAGTTTCAAAATTTACCCGTTTTCAGGTCTTTGTTATCACTTCACTTCATCATACATGCACTCCACCCTTGCCCTCTGCTTGGTAGATTTGGAGTTCATGTTAAAGATGTAAGGGAGCTTCATAGTGAGTCTCTTGTAACCTAGACACTTAACTCAATGAATGCAACACAAGGTATGCTATTGAACAGATTCACCCGTATGTCATGACATCCTTATGTTCAGTAGTTTTTTCTAAACCTCAAATATCTGTACCAAATGTTAGAACATAGGGTTGTGAGAGCATTCTTGAAGAAGATGTCAGAAGAAATAGATTCTGTGTTCCATCAAACTTTGAAATAAAGAATTGCAACTAAATATTTGTTGGCAGTAAATAAGAATTTGAAGACATTCCTCAAATAATATGTATAATATAATATTCTGAATCATTCACATCAGTGTGATAATTTTTCTACTTTGAATCATTGGCAGTTGTTTACCTAATTTTATCATCTCTCTTTTTGTCTTCCCTTCCTCTGTTCCTGTCAGTCCCCTATGATGTACACAGATCAGCTCCAACAGGAAGTCCTCATGATCATCAAGTTCCTCTCCAACTCACCCGTCATCCATGTCGCTGCTAATACCAGCCCCATGGTCCCTACACCGGCCATTATCACAGTGGCTTGTAACCAGACCTACGCGATGAACAAGTGGAACAACCAAACAGCAGGTATGTCAGTTTTGTGATAAGCTACTGAAAGGGGGGAGGGGTAGGGCAGGGTGATGGATATGGTCCCTGTTGCTGCTAACACCAACCCCATGGTCCCTACACCGGCCATTATTACAGTGGCTTGTAACCAGACCTACGCAATGAACAAGTGGAACAACCAAACAGCAGGTATGTCAGTGTCGTTATAAGCTACTGAAAAGGGGGATATGGTTCTTTCCTGAGCCATTGTAACAGTAGCTCATAACCAGACCAATGCCATGAACAAATGGAACAACCAGAACAAAACATCAGGTACTCTGAAATGAGATGATTAGATTGTTGAAGTAATCATTTTCTAACTCTGAAATAATGACATTTACCAAACATCCCTGGAATGAGATACCCTGCACAAAGGTAAAATTATTTATGTATGTGTGTGTTTGATTTCAGGTGTTCCTGGTACTCCTGGGTACTCAATGGACGCTGGCAAGAACCTACTCATTGAGCTGGACCCGCTTGTCTGTAAGTAGCATTTAGAGAGTCTTCTCAGTTTCAATGCACCACCCTCTCTTACTGAATGTTCAATACTATTTCCTCCATATGCCTTCTCTCCAACTCACTTTTTTTACGTTTTACTTTTTTCTATTGGGTTCTACCAATATCATCAAGCAACCAATAAGAATTGTTTAAATCTCATTTTTGGCACAAACGTTATAGGATACCAGAATTTCATCAGTCAACAATGAGCTTTTTTGAGCGTGTATTCTCTTGTAATGTGGCCTATTGCATTCTTATATTGATTTAGTTTCATTTGATTGTGTCATTCAGTATCACAGACCGGGATGCACAGGAGACAGATTGTCGAGGCGATGGACTCCAACATCAAGTCTAAATCCTCGTGCTACATCGCCACAGCAGACAACAAATACATCATGTCATGTGGATTCTGGGATAAGAGCTTCAGAGTGTTTATCACAGATACATGTATGTATAGGGATCTAGCTTTTGTTTCAAGGACACCCCCCCCCCCCCCTAGACTACCTCCTTTGCACCCATTCACCCGCCCCCCTCCCACCCTCCCTCCCTACAACTTGCCTCTGGCCTCTGGTTTAAATCATCATGCTTACAGAAACAAATCTTTGAAACATCTCCATTAAATTCATTGTCACAGGTAATTAAGGGATGCAGGATTTTCGAAAGTTTAGATACATATTCCTGCTAGAATAAGCATTTTGGTTACCATTTGAGTATTAGGACATCAATTGCTTAAACATTAGAAGTGACATTCAAGACTTTTCATGTGTTAATAGTTGAATTTTCCAGATGATTTGATAGTGCAAACAGCAATATCTGTGCTCTGTCCTTCAGAAAATTATGATATGTTAAAATGATTTGCCTGGTTTCAGAACTATTTTCAGTTTGGGATGATGTTTGAAGGTTTGCATGGTGGTATGAATAATCACGGAAAAGGTTTACGGTACACCATGTGTAAAGTCCTCGAGGTTTGTTCTTATAGTTAATGCTCATTGTAACAAACTTCTTTTGAATACAGGCAAAGTCACCCAGGTGGTGTATGGTCACTGGGACATGGTGACTTGTCTAGGAAGGTCCGAGTGTCCAGTCGGTGGAGACTGCTACATCGTATCAGGCTCAAGGGATGCTACTCTCCTGGTCTGGCATTGGAGCGCCAAGCAGCAGTGGGTCCTAGGGGATAACCATGTACACGGTGAGTATAGGAGCAGACCAGGGGGGTGTTTCACAAAGATCCTAAGTTGAACTTAACTCTAAGTTGGACTTAAAAGTTAAGGAGAGCCATTTGTAGCCTTTAAATTAAATATTTCCCAAAGCAAAATTGAAGTATTTAGACTTTTCGTAAATTCCACATCAAGAACATGAAATCTCCTCGATAATAGAAAGTATGAATGATTTGAATCAGCATTTTATGCCTTTTGAAATAACTTTTGAAATATATTTTCAATGATGCTAGCAGCTTTTCATAATTGTTAAGTCCAACTGAGAGATAAGTTCAACTTAGGATCTTTGTGAAACACCCCCCAGTAATGGCATCTCCTGACAGAGAGGTGTTTGACTGTGAGAGTGATACATTTATATTATCTGCTAGGAAAATAATGTGCAGGTTCAGTGTAGAGTAAGAAAATATTGTTAAGTTTGCAAAGTATATGACAGGGGAAACCTCACTACCTGGAATTGTGTAAATTTAACTGATATTTATCCCACTGTCTTAAAAAACGAGTGTGAATTTATTGCCGCGTTTCTCCTTTCATCTGATAATGTTCAAGTTCAAGTTCAGTTTATTTCACATCCAATAACAAAAACGTAGAGTATTATAACATTCAAAATACAATTATACAAAATGCAATATATATAAAATATAATAAGAACAAATACAACAACAACAGTAACACTAAAAAATGATTAATGGGTGGAGTAGGGATGTGAGGGACCAGAAAAGGCCATCGGCCTATCTAGGCTGGTCCCCTTTTTCTACAACCCCAAAAGTAAAATCTTCAGTAATTAAAAGCAAAATATTGACAATATAGACATTACATTAACTAAGACATACACACACACATACAAGGACAGGCAGAATAAATAAAAGCTAAAAAAGTATATTGTAACTTGATATTTGTTTGTGTTTAAAATTACGCTTAAAACTAGATAATGTCGGACATGCTTTGAGAGAATCTGGTAAGTTGTTTAAATAATGGATCCTTTATATTTTATTACTGTTCTTGACAAATTATAGCCAAATGAAGGAACATAAAGTTTGTTTGAATTTCTAGTACTATATTGATTTATATCTCTATTGAAAATAAAATAATTATTAAAACAATCAGGTAAAGTAGTTATATTGTACTTGTAATATAACATAAAAGCTCCAATACTTATATCATATAAATCATAAAGTTTTAAAAACTTCAACTTAAAAAATAATGTACCTGTATATGCTCTATAATATGAGTTTGTTATAACCCTGACGGCTCTTGTTTGTAATAAAAATAGCTTTTGAAGCAGATACGAAGCGCAATTGCCCCATACAATAATACAATAATTAAGTTATACAATTGTACAAGTATGCGTAATGGTAAAATATCTTTGAGTCTATTTATAACACCAATGACCTTTGACAGCTTGTTAGAAATATAATAAATGTGGTCCTTCCAAGTTAAGTTTTCATTGATAATGACGACTAAGAAAGTAACTTGGTGTACTTGCTTAATTTCTTTACTATTTATAAAAATCTTGATAGCAGCTTCATTTACATATTTATTTCTTGTTTTAAAAATTACATAGTTTGTTTTTTCAAAATTAATCAACAATTTATTGGCAAGGAACCACTTATGTATTTTAACAATTTCAGAATGCAATAGAATATTTACTTCTATGGGATCTTTACCAGATAAAAACATAACTATTCTAGATGTTATAAAGCATATCCATAATACCTGTAAGCACTTTACAGATATATTGTTGCATTGCTGTCACTATGATTTTTTTTAAATGATCGATGTATTAAATTGTGTACAGTATCAGAGGGATAGACTATTAAAAGCTATGGAACTGATAATTGCTCCACCATTTAAGGATTTGTTTTTATTCTTTAAACACTACTTGCATGTAAACTATGTACTCTCAATTTCTTCTATTTATACATGCGCAAGTGCATCATAGAAAGGTTATTTTGTAAATGTATGTGTCAGTAATATTTTGGTAGGTTTAAAGAGCTGTATTAATTGTTCTACTGATGACTGAACTCTTCCCTCATTATGTCTGTCCTTCTTGTAGGTGAGATGGCAACTCCTCGAGCCATCTTGACTGGTCATGACACAGAGGTCATCTCAGTAGCCGTCTGTACAGAGCTTGGCCTGGTGGTCAGTGGGTCAAAAGGTCAGTATGATGCAAACGTCCACCGATAGAAGGAAACATTTGTTTAAACCAGATATTCAAACTGAATCACTTGTCCTTGTCTTTGACAGAGTTGGGATGGATTGAATTTATTTTCAAATCCATTGATCAATCAAGAATTTACTGTAGACTATTTGATAGAAGTTGCTAGCGATATTTCATCTGCCTGGAGCTAGAGAGGTGTAAAATGGTATGAGTTAATGCCTTTCTTGCTCTCGACAGACAAATGTTAGGAGATTTTATTGATATTTCTTTATACTAGACTTGGCCCTAATTACCAAATAAGACCCTTGATAAACTTGTATCAGTGATTATGTGTCCAATGATTTGATCAGAAATGAACAATTTTCCCTAACAAATGATTTGCTGTACAGAATAGTTTACCCTGTTCTGTTTGTTCTCAATATGGTTTGATACCAAAAGAATATGAAATGAAGGGGTCATTTTATTTGATAGTTTCTAAAGCACCCTCTCTTGTTCAAGATGCATAGGGCCTTTAAAAAAAAAAGTTGTATTGCCCTTTGCGACAGACCCAAAAATCTTGAAATCTACGGTCAGCTTTTTTAAAAAGTTTTTTTTTTTTACAGTTTTTTAGAGAGAAAAAATATTGAAGCATTAAAAACTGAAAAATATCAGCCCAAAGAGGGAGGAAGAAGAAGAAGAAGAAAAAAAAAAGATTTCTGACCGACCTACCCACGTTTCGGCACCTAAAGAGCAATACAACATTTTTTTTTAAGGCCTAGTTGTTAGATGTATAACATAAGACTCAAACCAGTGAAAACATGAATGAGCTGACCTGGATCACTAACATGGAGCATGTCCTTTCTCCAGGTGGAGCTTGCTTGGTTCACACGGTCTCTGGTGACCTGCTTCAGTCTCTGGAGCCCCCTGCTCCTTGCAAGGTTCCCCGTCTCTGCTCCATCGCGGCAGAGCAAGGGGTCATCCTGGTGACCTTTGACAAGGGAAACATCTGTTCCTTCACCCTCAACGGTCATTTCCTCAACCACACCGATGTCCAGGCAAATCTACAAGTAAGATTATTCTATTCGTTGTTATTTATTATAGACAGAGCATTGCTTTTCTATTTTAAATCAGGATCTCTGACCTAAATTTGCCAAGGGGTCAGCCAAAATATTTCTAAGAAGCACAAAAAAGGATCATCAAATGTTTGTGATTTGCCAATGAGGTATTAAAATTCCATATGTGCCAATATGCCAACAGAAAACAAGAAAAACTTGATATGTTATGTATGTATTTAAATTTTGATCAATTTCTTCTGTATTTGTAATCTTTAATTTGTGCAGGGCCTCTCAGGCAAAAAGAATTAAAATACTGAAAGAGCTACCCTGTTTGAATAAAACATAAATAAAATAGATGAATGGGATGGGGCACAACTCAAAGCAACCCCCCCCCCCCCCCTTGAACCTAGAACTGCTTCCATGAGCACTTTCACTTAAGGGCACCTTATCTTTTATTTATGCTTTTATATTGAGAAATTTGGCACACCAGAGCTACTTCTGAAGTGCCCTAACTCCCATTATTAAAAAAAGGCAAAATTTGTCATGCACTGGGGAAACTATTGTTTAAGTACATTATCAACATAGCCTACTGTTACTTATTCTTGTGATGCAGGCTGTAAAGATGAAGCCGGAGGGGGACTACTTCATCACTGGTGGTGACAACCGTGTGGTCCAGGTTTGGAGGACCCATGATCATAAACTCATGCATACATTCCCATTGTGTGATGCATCTATTCTAGCTCTAGACCTAGCTCATGAACAGAGGTAAGATCATATAAAGGAAGAAGTAGTCTTTGATGATAAGGGTTTTACAGTCAAACCTGTTTTAGTGACCACCTGTCTATAAAGACCACCTGTTTACAAGGACCACATCTTTTGTTTCCCTTTAAAATGGTTTCTCATTGAAACATGTACTAAAGAAACCTGTCTACAAAGACCGCTTTTTGTGTTTCCCTTGGGCGGTTGTTGTAGACAGGTTTGACTGTATTAAAGAGCAGGGTTGGTTGTGATGCCCTGGTATCATTTGAGAAATTGGTTTACATTGCCTCTATGAAGATTAAAGATGTCCAACCTTAGTTATTACCAATCTCAGTTTTGGGAGACTCGTTTTGGGGTGTCAGATTAACGATTGTAATATGGACGTCATTCATCAAAGAGGATAGAGAAGAGATAAATGTCTGTACATTCATATAAGGGTTCTATGATGTAATTTCAATAATATTTCATGTAAAATAGATTGTTTTTATTTTGGAGAAGTCTGCTGGAGGGGTTTGAGTTCACGATTTTGTGATTTCCAACCTTCCATCTATTGCTACTCCTTACCTACAATTTGATTCCACCCTTTCCCCCTCCCTCATATGTATGATACTCTGTAATATAGTGTACACCTCTCTCATTCTTTTGAAACCATTCTTTTTTATACCACACAGAACAATCATTGCTGGCATGGCAACGGGTAGCATAGTGGCCTTTCACGTCAATTTCCAAAAGTGGCACCATGAATACAGGGAAGCATACTGATGAGGGCCTGTGGTCGCTCTTCCTTCCCTCACAACTCCACAAGCAACGATTCCATCTGTCCAAACAAGTACACATGACTTGGGTTAACCCATGCCATAATAGGAGTGTATAATGGATTATTAAACAACTGTAATACTTATATTTCAAGGTCAACAAGTAAAAGATATCAATGAATACTTCATGTGCCATATGCTTACACAAAATCTAACCGTTAAAACTTGCATCAAGTCCTAGAGGATAGCATGTATTAGTATGTAAAGAAAGACATACATGAAGTGTATCTACAGGAGAAATCTTCTCCAAAGCTTTTTATGAATTGGAGTTAAAGAGTTAGAAGTCTGATGCACTTTATAAAGAATCATGGATATTATATACCTACCCTTGTCACTAAGATTCTGATTCAATGCAGTTGAACGTAATAATTGTAGATTCCTGAACTACATGACTGTACTGTTTTAGCAGAGTGGCTGACATATCTCTCATAAGTGACGCACCCTTATGTTATCCTAGATTCATAGGATTTTTATTTTACAAAAAAAAAAGCATTGAATATTGAGATTGTGTTTTTTTTCATAATGGAATGAAAAAGACCAAGAGTCATTCTAAAGTATGAACTTTCCCCATTTTTATATTCTATTTCTTAGTTTTAGCAATTCGTACCAGGATTTGTTTATAGCTCGTAGCTTTATGTCATGGTGTGTAATAGCCAAAAGGCATTAACTGGAAGAGACCAAAGTGTGTGTTATTCCACGAAGTAAGCAGTCTTTAGTGCTAAAAGGACACTATTGAGAGACAAACATTCTATGGATTATGTCCATCTCTGTCTATTGTAAATGACATATGCAAGAAAATAGTGAAGTAGTATAATTACTATTGATTTATGAATATATCGATTAACATATATATGCAAAGGAAGCCACTGTATGGTTGCCTTTAAGATCAAACAGGCATTCAATCCTGTACATTCATTCAGTAACATTATGCTCTGATTGTGTGATAATTGTACAATTACTACATTGTTGATATATAAATACAGTGTACAATTTGTATAGATACTGTATACATTTATCTTATCGTTTTCTTTTTCTTGTCATTTTATCAAAATAAAGTATACAACTGTGTTGTATAATTAACGATCGTGAAATGCATATTATTGAAATAGCTGAATTACGAAAATGAAGAAGATGCACAAGTATGGCAGAACTTCTGATTATGAATGTATTCTTGTTCATGAAATGAATACTAAGTCTTTATTTGTATGTTCCTACCAATGTTTACCAGCCTACTACTCTTTAGAAGTGCCCTTGTTTAGAAAAAAAAAGAATATTTGGTTAAGAAATGTGTTTTATAATGTCAAAAGTCATAGCTGCAATAGAATCGCATAGATATTAGATGTTATGAGTTTTACTGTTGTATTTAGTAAACAAAAGATCCCATTGGCTGTATGTCTTCTTAAAATACATGTAAAGCAGAGAGTCTCTGCTGAATGTGATTGAAACACATGATCGGTAATTTACGGATAGGATTCTTTTATTCTTCTGTTTAAAGTAAACCCTACTGCTAGGAAACCAAGACTTGAAAAGATTGCATTAATATAGGATAGTCATGTACACCTGTATGTAATACAACAAGGTTTCAAAAAGTTAGCAAATTTCTTCAAATTTCCTCTGTGTTCCAAATATGAACCTTCTGTAATGTTCTCTTTTGTTTTCATGAGACAATGCTACATGTTCACCTAAATATATTCTTTATCAAATAAAGGAAGCATCATATCAACCTATGTCAGCTAGAATTTATTATAAATACAATGTTACTGACTGCCAAATTGTATTCATAGAAATAGTGCAATCTTACATTCATACCAACTTAGAGCAGCTTCAATCCGGATATATTGTACTTGTGAAGTACAGGGGTAAAACAAAATGATTGTTTATTACTTTTAATTGGTGAATCTTTAGAAGATAATGTTCTCCCTCTCAATTGAATATTAACCCCATGTCTGCAAGTATCAGGTGGTCTCTGTGTTAGGGCTATGGGAATAAAAGAATTCTGTAGTGTGTGGGTAATAAGGAGTTAAACATGTCATCCCTATTCCATGTGCATCAGTTTTTTTTTGCAATTAAATGTACATTCCATTTTTATTCAATAAAGGGAAAAGAAGTTCATTAACATTCTCTAAACCGTTCACTTCAATTGAAAGAGGACTTTGTGAAACAACTCTAAATCACAGATGATCAAATTATGTATACCCCATTCATAAGCTATCACATTTTAGGAATGGTAAGTTTTGTGAAGTTGGTATTATGACTGAAGTCAGATATTGATCATATTTATGTTTCACTTGAGAGTTGCTTTTACTTATACGAAAGTCATTCCAAACTTTACAATTTTATTGGTTTGCTATCAATTGGTTTTCAGCAATTAACGTCCTTGTGAAAATTGCAAAACCCAAATTGAACAAATTTTCTTTCCCACTATATTAATTTTTATTTGCATATGTGATGTTTTTGTTTTTGTCGATATTAAACCTCTCTGTAGTTATTTTGTTATTAGAGAAACTTTTAACCAGATGAGGATACCCCCATTTATGAGTCAGTTCATTTTTGTTTCCATTATGAATTTTTAATTCATTATTTCCATTTTGAATATCTTTTGTTACATGCGTAAGTGTGGTGCTGTGTTTGTTTTTAATTGAGAGCTGTAATTGATATTTTTTGTTTTTTGTTTGCACATGTCATAAGTACATATAGAATGGAATTTTTTCAGACTAATATGCTTCAACCATGTTGACCACAATTTGACTTATTTTCCATTGTTTTGAGCTTACAATGCTATTAGACTGTTTTTATGAATTTTGATAAAACCATAAATCATCAATGGTACACACTTCAGTTATTGATTTGGTTTAGATTCAATCATCAAAAAGATATATTTCAAACGTAAATGTGGAACATTCACATGAAATTTGAAGAGAAAGGAATAACAAATGTATGATGATTTATATATGTAGTTGCTTGCTGGTGATATTTTTTGTTTTACAGCTAATCCTCTGCACATTCTTATCAATGTTATGATAATTATGTTAATTAGTTTCCTTGGTTTCAGATCTTTCTGTATGCCTGGCAGAATATATAACTCCCTTCTACTAGGTACACTAGTCTGTATTGATCTTTAATTCACACACAGGGATTGACTGTTGTATCTAAGTTGGTTTGGAATGACTCACATTAAGTGAGTACAGTTAGGTCTGCCAATAGCCAGAAAGGTGTCGACTCTATGTAAAGGTAAAAACTGGTCACATGTCACATATGATGTAACAATAAGTTTGTCTATGTAGAAAAAGTATGTAAAAACAAATGTGCATATCATAAAGTTGGTGTACAACACTAGTAAATACCTTTTCTCTGAAGACTGGTTTTATCATGTTCATTGTGGTGATATATGACCAGTCCTTGTAGTGGCCATCTGGCACTTGACATTCAAGTTGGTTATTTGTAACAATAAGAGCATTTTAAATGTAAGATTCAAAGAAAATAGTAGAGGGATATTGTCCTTGTTCAATGAATCATTGTTTACAATTTTGAAAAGGTTTGGTCCATGGATATCAAAAACCAAGTCTGAAATACTGCACTTATGTCAGCATGGTCAACTAAAGTAAGTGGTGTTATTTAACCAAATATTTTTGTTTTTAAGAATATTTTAAACAGTTCATGAAATCGTAATTAATTAAAAGTGAGTTTAGAGGACCTATTCTACTTTTGTATATGATTAGATCAGGACCATTTTGTATAAAGATGAAACTTTTTTTCAATTATTTTTGCTCTTTGTATTCAGTAGAAATTCCAAGTCACGCTTTGAATCTGAAAATACTCCATATATTGTGTACATGTAGACGCGTAGCAATGAAACTAGGTAGAAAGATAGATTTTGAATTACATTTTAAATATTCAAGATGACTATGAAATGGTACGATTTGCAATAATTTTTCTCTCTATGTCTCATGAGTACTGATTATATGTTCGTTGTATCGTTTATCATTTCTTTTTTGTTGTTGTTCTGCTCTGTATGTTTTGGGATTGTAGTTTTTAGCAGAAGTGTAGTTTGTGTTACTGTGAAGTACTTGTATATTTTGGCTATTTGTTAAACATGGGACTCCTATAGGGTATAATAAACAAATCTTATGAGATTGTAAAAATGGATGTGATGAGTTTTATTTGTGTAAAGTGTTTGTGCATTTGGGGGTTTAATTCGGATCTCTTCCTCTCTCCCTCTCTCTCCCTCTCTCTCTCTCTCTCCCTCTCTCTCTATATCCATCTCGGTTAATTTGTAAACATAAATGTGGAAAGGTCACATTATAATTGGAAGAAAACAATTATTGAAGGTTATGCAAGTTTCATTAATGTTGTTTTCTTGCTGTCAGAAGTAAGTAGAAGAGGTGATCTCAGAGGATATGGAACATCTTCCTCCCTGAATAATTAATCATGAGTATAAATGGCTCCATGTCACCACCCTATATGCCATGTAGTGCTCTTTCATTCCAACATCTTGCTCGGACGCCTTATTCCCTTATATAATTCAATTCATATTCATTTCATTTCCAACAGAGAGATAAACGAAGGTATTACATTTTTTTCATACATAATTCATTTTTTCTCGGTAATAAAAAAAATACACTTTGCACATAATACAATTATTACAAGAAATTCTTAATTCCTGAGGAAATGGGGGGGATCCACTAAAAAGCAGTGCTTGTAGTTTGTGGATCCCCCAGAAAAAATATAATTATTTCAAATTGTGCCTACGAAGACTTGGAAAACACAAGACAATATTACAAAACAACCACGAAACGACAAGGAGAATTAAAACAGATAAATGAAGAAGGAAAAGGGGGAAGAAGGAAAAGGGGGAAGAAGGAAGAAAAGCAATTATTGTTCAACCTTGAATACGCATGAGCATTTAAATGGAGAAGATCAGCTAATGTCAATGGTTTAGAGTCTTATTAAAGTGATGATCCAAGTAGGCGAATAGTATAGTTCGAACTTAACTTAGACTGAGACTTCATGTTGTGTTTTAGAGGTGCTCGGTAATACAAATTTTCATTCGGGCCAACTATTGCGAGGTCACAGGAAAATGTTCAAGGTGGTTGCCGCCCTCCAAGTTAACAAAATCACCAATCAATACTACAAAATGCTCGGTTACTGTACTACCTCACAAGTTATAGAAATTTATTTTTAGGTGTCATGACTAGAATGCAAGGTTTTTATATTTCAAAGGCAAAACACCTTTCAGGGGTTTCCATCAAGGAAGCTTCATCGTCGTTGTTGTTATTGTCATTTTTTATTATTTTGACTATTATTATCATCATCCTCATTATTATTTTCATCATTATCATCATTATTATCTTTATTATATTGTTATTATTGTTTACTATAAACAGGACTATAAAGTCATTTGGCTTGGAATGTAATTAACTTTAGAATTTGAAACATTAAGATATCATAGAAATTTAGTTTTGCGCCCCCTTCCGTTGATTACGACAAAATGTCGCCGCCCCTGGTATTTGATTTGATTTGATTTGATTTGATTTCTGCATTTTTCCAAATATAACATAACTGAATAAAGAACAAAGAACATATAAATTTAAGGTATAATACAACATATACAAACAATAATTTCTTCAGGTCAATTTTTTTTTATACATATGTACATATAATAACGAAACTTAATATTTCCATAACATATCATAAATTTAAAGTACTATCCAAACTATCTGTTGAAAAAGTGCAGGAGATCGCAATCAGAAGCGATGCTTGACTAGGATGGCGGCCTCAAAAACAAAATCAAAATCTTGAGGTAAAAAATAAGTAATCAGTCTTTGCCTGGACTATGTATTTCGTTTCTAATGATACTGCGTTCGTTATATCAGCACCATCCCTGGGTTACAAAGTCCAAATCAACCGAAATATCCGCCATGCGTGTTTGGCTGTAAGGACACAATACCATGTTTTAAAAAAATAAGAAAATAAAGATTGGTAAGCATATAATCGCCCATAGAAAATGTTACCTTACAGTTTATATGGACCGTGAAACTTGAATCTTGAAACCGCATTCACACCGCTAATTCAACTCGAATACATACCGATAACTGACGAAGTCTACCATTCGGGGTGATGCAATTTTGTGATTTGTTGTTGTTGTTTTGATTGGTCAATTATCGGTCTCGTATCGATCTCATTGGTGTGCTGCGTTATGAATGTAAAATTCCCAATGAAAATTAACGTTAACTTTCATTTTTAAGTCTTGAGCACTTATTTTGTAATATTCAAATAAAAAGGCTACTTGAGATGATATCAAGGTTGTGAGGAAGGGGAGTGCAATGTATTGAGATAAGGGTATTAGATTCTTCAGGAGTAGGCCCTGGTAGTTGCTGGCAAGTTGTTCCATTCAGGGATATAAATAGAGAGTTTGTTGGGAAAGATACCATGCAAACAGGCGCGGATCCAGGATTCCTTAGGGGGGGGGGGGGGGCCCAAATTTGAAATTATGCGAGCCAAATATTGGTACGTAATGGTGACGTAATGCGGAGGGGGCCGGCGCAGGGAGGGGTGAGACGCGGAAGCTTTGACGTTTCATTAAATCATTAGAGAAAGAAGACGATTCGTTGTACCGTTCTCGAAAATAATTTTCGTCTGAATTTAGTTTTTCCACTCCCGCGCGAAGCGCGAAAAATTGTACGATTTAGAAAATTATTAGAGAAAGAAGACGGTTCGTTGTAGAGTTCTCGACTCTTAATCCTCGTCTGAATTTAGATTCTCCCCCCCCCCCTCCCGCGCGAAGCGCGGAAGCTTTTACGGTTCATTAAATCATTAGAGAAACAAGACGTTTCGTTGTACAATTCTCGACTCTTAACCCTTGTATAAAATTTAGTCCCCCTCCTCCTTCCTGCGCGAAGCGCGGAAGCTTTAACATTTCATTAAACTATTACAAGAAGACGATTCGTTGTACCGTTCCCGACTTTTAATCCTCGTCCAAATTTAGTTTCCCCCTCCCCTCCCCTCCCGCGCAAAGCGCGGAAGCTTTTACGTTTCTTTCAATCATTGGAGAAAGAAAACGATTCGTTGTACAGTTTTCGACTCTTAATCCTCGTCTAAATTCAGGTCCCCCCCCCTCCGCGCAAAGCGCGAGAGCTTTTAAGTTTCACAAGATTATGAGGGAAAGAAGACGATTGGCTGTACAGTTCTCGACTCTTAATCCTCGTCTGAATTCAGGTTCCCCCCTCCGCGCAAAGCGTGGAAGCCTTTACGTTTCATTAAATCATTAGAGAAAGAAGACGATTCGTTGTAAAGTTCTCGATTCTTAATCCTCGTCTGAATTCAGGTCCCCCCCCTCCCTCCCGCACCAAGCGCGGAAGCTTTCAAGTTTCCTTATATCATTGGAGAAAGAAGACGATTCGTTGTACCGTTTTCGAAAATGATCCTCGTCTGAATTTAGATTCTCCCCCCCCCCCCCTCCCGCGCGAAGCGCGGAAGCTTTTACGTTTCATTAAATCATTAGAGAAACAAGACGATTCGTTGTACAGTTCTCGACTCTTAATTAATCCTCGTCTGAGTTCAGTTTTCCTCCTCCGCGCGAAGCGCGGAAGTTTTTACGATTCATTAAAATATTACTGAAAGAAGACGATTCGTTGTACCGTTCCCGACTTTTAATCCTCGTCTGAAGTTAGTTCCCCCTCCCCTCCCGCGCGAAGCGCGGAAGCTTTTACGTTTCTTTAAATCATTGGAGAAAGAAAACGATTCGTTGTACAGTTTTCGACTCTTAATCCTCGTCTGAGTTTAGGTCCCCCCCCCTCCCGCGCCAAGCGCGAGAGCTTTTAAGTTTTACAAGATCATGAGAGAAAGAAAACGATTGGCTGTACAGTTCTCGACTCTTAATCCTCGTCTGAATTCAGGTTCCCCCATCCCGCGTGAAGCGTGGAAGCTTTGACGTTTCATAAGATTATGAGAGCAAGAAGACGATTCGTTGTACCGTTCTCGATTCTTAATCCTTGTCTGAATTCAGCCCCCCCCCCCCTCCCCTCCTGCGCGAAGCTTTGACGTTTCATTACATTATTAGAGAAAGAAGACGATGCGTTGTACCGTTCTCTATACTCTTAATCTTTGTCTGAATTTCAAAGATTTTCTTTGTCTGCTCCTTTTTCTTCCTACGTCCTCTTCCGATTTGGGGGGACCGCCCCCCCCCCCCCCTGGCTACGCGCCTGCGGTCAGATAAACACATTTTAATACCTTGTCCAACCCCGCAAGCTCAGGGGCTTAAGGCAATAAATTACGGTCAGATAAGCATTCAGGGGCTCGCCTTAGGGCCCTTGGTGGGGTCGAGGCGGCGGAGCCGGCCCCGGAAGCTCAGGGGTCTTAGGCGTTTAATTAAGGTCAGATGAGCATTTAATTTTTATACCTTATTATTTTGTGACACTGGCAGGTTACTATTTGGCGTGGGGTCCAGGGGGCGGAGCCCCAAAAAATCAGGGGTTTTAGGCATTAAATTACCGTCAGATGAGCATCTAAGGGCCGCCGTAGGGCCCTAGGTGGAATTCAGGGGGCAGAGCCCCTGGAAGCTTAGGGGTTTTAGGCATTTAATCACGGTCAGATGAGCATATCTGGGCCTTTCGGCCCCCCCCTCCGATCTCCTTCTTCACCCTTTTCTTTTCTTCCTCCTCTTCTTTCTTTTCCTTTCTCTCCTCTTTCCCTTTCCCTTCTTTTCCTTTCTTCTCTTTTTTTTTTTTTTTTTTTTTGCGGGGGGGGGGGGGGGGGGCCAAGGCCCGCTCGGCCCCCCCTGGATCCGCGCCTGCATGCAAATGTGTGTATGTCTCCTCTTTCTTGGTATATGCACAGGGTCCTACTAGGTTTTCCCCCTTTAAACTTACAGGGGAAGGTTTTTTAAATTTCTTTATGACATTCTGAAACAAATTGATAAACAATTACTACTTTCACGACCATGTCGAAATTATCAGATAATGTTATGCTTAAAGGGATCCGGTAACTTTGTCTCAGATTCTAAAACAAAATCCTGGATTTAGCTCATGCTGCAATGATAATTATAAACCTTTAGGTCAGTCAGGAACCCCATGACTTTTACAATCCGATCGCCTGTCTGAATATCAAGATATTTATGATTGGAAATCGAAAACAAATTTTGCGTTTGCCTAACAGTTTTCATAACACTACAGTCTATTGGTGGAAACGAGTATTGTAAAACCGAACACTTAAATATTTTTTTACTTTTTTGAGGCACTTCTTGATCATTTTGAAGCGCGTTTTTTTTCTTCAGGGCTTCAATATTACACCATATCACAGACACTAATAACACGTAGGGCCGTGCATCTCAGATTTAACATTGTTAAACGATGCCTCTAGGTTTGTCTACAAACCTCCATTGTGAATTCGGGCCCAGGGTCTGGTTCAATGCGCGGTCACATTTTTTGAAGGTCCAAAGGGCGATTTCCTGCATATGAATACAGTTTTTTTTATTGGAACTGTGTTAATAATGTATATTGTACTTGTATTGCTGTGTGTATACGATAATATGAGATACAATTTGAGAGTTTAGTGCTGTACGTTCGTCCTTAAACGGATTGAATTTAATTTGGCAAATCATACAGTACTTCTTAAAAGCAAGACTCGATAAATAAATACATTTCAAGCGCACGGACGTCGATCGAACAGTTTGAATGGGAGGGGATGGGGTTGTCGAACATGACCATGTGACACTGAAAAAAAAGTCTTTGACTTTTAACGCTAATTGTAAAAATCGACATGGGGGAAAAGCCAGGTTTTTGTTTTTAAACAGCAGTTGCAAACTTGATAACAGAACTTTAAATGCCCATGCAATTACCCCCCCCCCCCCCCCCACCTCCATGCCCCTTTAGTTTCCAATATTTTCGTCACAAAAGTCTTTGCTAAAAGAGATAGTTCTGTGTGAATATGGAATGAGCAGACCGTTCAATATCTTCACTAATTTTATGCTCCCGTTATTCTTGTCCAGAAACTAGCCGATTTCGTGTTTTTAAACAATCTCGACCAACGTCACGCGATCTTCCTCTACTTGCTGCAAGCCGGAAATTTTGCGTGATCCCCGAAATTCTACTTCCCGTTGGACGTACAGTACCGTCGATGTGTACGGATTCGTGGATCACGCCATTTTCGGCTTGCAGCAGGTTGGGGATGGGAGAGATCGCGAAATAAAATAACATCGTCAAGATTCCGGACTACCGTTATTCATTAACGATAGTTCATAATTAAAAGTTTGGAGCTTTATGAATAACGAGCGTTTTTAAAAGCTCCTTTGCTCGGTTTCGTTTGTTTTTGATAAGCTGTCGGGATACGTTCTTCGTGGAAAATGTCACGGATCAAGCAGTTGTTCGTATGTGTCTGCTTCGTGGTTGTTCCGACCGTCCTTTCCGCCAAGATTCTCATGAGCGCCGAGTATGGGGCAGGCAGTCACTACATCGCCCTCGGCAACATGGGCGAGGAGCTCGTAAGGCGAGGTCATAACGTAAGCTTCCTGCTCGGGGCCGCGTTCGAATTCCGTCGCGACCAGGAGCCCTGGAGCAATATCTTCAAATTTGAGGTCCTTCAGCATGCCCACCCTCACGCGGACATCATCGCTGGATTCACCAACTTCGCGACGCTGCTCCACAAGACATCGTACGAGCAGATATGGGGATACGAGAAATTCATCGAGGGCAACTACATCGACGACTGCGGGAGTTTCTTCGCCGATGGCGATCTCGTCAGTCGTTTAAAGGACGCAAAATATGACGTCATTGTCTTTGATACGATCTGGTTTTGTGGCGCGCTTATCGCTCAAGAGCTCGGGATTCCATCAGTAGGGGTAGTAGCAGGTGATGGGGTGCAGCAGGCGTTCCCATTCGCGGGAATCCCGATCAATCCGGCCTATATGCCCATCATGACGACGGGATTATCGAATCGGATGAGTTTTAAAGAGAGGTTGATCAACACGTATTACGTCTGGATGGTCCATTATGGTCGAGGCACGCCATTTATCCCGGCAAGGCAATTTGGAAGGATCAAAGGTGTGTAGATATATGTTTTCTTTAAATGATATCTCATAATCTCATAATTTATATGCTATCATAAATTATACTGTACACTCAGTAATTGATTGCTGAATTTTTATAACTAAATGTTCGGTATCATTATTGAACTATTAAAGGGTATATCATGACGATGATCCCTAAAGAATTAGGCCTACACCCCTGAAAAACTGCCACCCAGATTGGTGCACCCGGACAACTTCCACCTTAATAATTAAACCCGGACAGGGCAGTATACTCATTTGCTTAATGCCATAATATGCTTTGATAAGCTGTTGGTAATAATAACTTTTCTTGCCCTTTAGTCTCTGAGTAAATGAGCCCCCCCCCCCCCCCCTCCAAAAAAGTGCCTATGGATAATTACTTCTAAATATTAACTCAATTATCTCTTTGGACAACTACCTCGGGTTAATTAGCAGGGGTAATTGTTTTATATTCCTGTCGCGGCCCTTGGAGCTAGGGGTGCTGGATAAATTCCGCTGCACTCCTCCAAACATGTCCAAATGTTGTACAAAATAATAATGCTCCGGAACAAATGCTAATATTATTGGAGGA
The DNA here is from genome assembly GCA_035222895.1 of Strongylocentrotus droebachiensis. NCBI lineage: Eukaryota > Metazoa > Echinodermata > Echinoidea > Camarodonta > Strongylocentrotidae > Strongylocentrotus > Strongylocentrotus droebachiensis. The sequence continues at coordinate 865,704 of JAVYIG010000053.1, forward strand.
GCTCGCGCCTTTGATTTTTTTTTAAACATATATATGGCGCCATACAAATGCTGTTCATCATCATCAATAATAATATTATTGCTTCGCAGTCAATTTCCTATACACTAACCGAATGCCTCCATTCAACCCTGGACCAAACTGTACCAAACCGATTGCAGCTCTAGCCCCAATAACTCTGTTATTTGACGAAATAAAGCCTGTATCATTCAGCTATGTATGTCTTACTACCCATCACATTCCCGTTATTTTACAGGCCTACGTACATAACATGCAAGCTACATCAAAGTAAATTGTGTACTTTGATGTATATTCATCTGTTCTAGGACACCTACCCCCTGGACATCCACCCCCCCCGGATAACCACCCCAGTCAACTACCCCCTAGGACAACCACCCTCTAGGACGACTACCCCCGGGACAACTACCCCCCGGAAAACTACCCCCAGACAACTACCCCCTAGGATAACTACCCCTAAGACAACTTCCCCCCGGACAACTACTACCCAGACAACTACTCCCTAGGACAACTACCCCCGGATAACTACCCCCTAGGACAACTACCCCCGGACAACTACCACCCGGATAACTACTCCTTAGGACAACTACCCCCGGATAACTACCCATAGGACAACTACCCCCCGGACAACTATCCCAGACATCAACCCCCTACGACGACCATAATCTAGGACACCTACCCCCGGACAACTATCCTTTGAGGTAGTTGTCCGGGTGGTAGTTGTCCGGGAGTAGTAGTCCTAGGGGTAGTTGCCCGTGGGTAGTTGTCCTGGGGGAACTCGTCCTAGAGGGTGGTTGCCCTAGGAGGTAGTTGTCCTGGGGGTAGTTGACTTGGGTGGATGTCCAGGGGGTAGGTGTCCGGATACGATATTCATCATTTCTAACCTTATCTTTATCATTTAGATGAGTACAATATCAGGCCAGACATGACGATAAACGAAGTACTGAACGATGTCGATCTTTGGATCGTGGCCTCCGACTCCGCCATGGACTTCCCCGTTCCTCTGACCCCTAATGTGATACCAGCAGGCGGGTTGACGACCCGGCCTGCCAGTCAGCTTCCACAGGTATTATATCAACTGATTTTAATATTTCTTTGTGTTTTTTTTCTTCTCTCTTTCTGTATTTACTCCCGTTATCTTCCTACAAACGTGCATCAATATTTATATACATTTTTTTAATTAGACATATTCTTAAACAGTATCATAATAATAAAATGTTTAGCAAGACTCGGACTTTCAACTGAAATAATCTCCTTAATTACAACAGAGAACGCATCGCGAATAAGAATAAATTTATTTCATACATGAAGGGGGAAACAGCGTGTCCTACCAGATGACAAAGGGAAATCAATCCTTGGTGAATAAACTTGTTCTTAAAGTGTTTGTGAACCAAAGAAACTGCCATGGGTTTTTCTAAGCCATAATATGATAGGTTACTATATTATTTCATATCCAAAGTTGTTTGATCTTTTCAACATCAAACTATTTAAAAAAAACCTTGTGATGCCTTATACACCAGCTCGTAGTCTAAGATCATCACACCAGCATCTTTTAAAGATCCCAAAGACACGAGTAGCCTGTGGTGAACGGGCTTTTTCATCTGCAGCACCTTGTCTTTGGAATAATTTACCATTTTAATTTGAGAATTATAACTTCCTGAGAAACCTTTAAATCCAAGCTGAAATCTTATCTTTTTTAACAATACCTGTACTTGGCACTACGACACTCATACGAACTTTCTCGTCCAAACTTTCTCATTCTTTCTATTTTTCTTGTGCGCCTCGGAATAGCATTGTCTAGATAGATGGCGCTATACAAATGCCTATTATTATTATTATTATTATTATTAAGTCTGATTTTTCTTTTGCAGGACATCGAGGACTTTATGCAGAGTTCTGGCGAACACGGCGTGGTCATCTTCACCTTCGGGACCTACCTCACCTATATCGCGCCCGAATTCCTTGAGGTTTTCGCCAAGGCATTCGCCGAGATCGACCAGAAAGTAATGTGGCATATGCATGACGACTTATTGCAGAGATTGACCTTTGACCTTCCAAAGAATGTCATGACTCGACCTTGGCTACCCCAGAATGACCTCCTAGGTAACGATATTTAAAATTATTATTTGTTATCATTATCGTTATTATTAATGCTTTTGTTATTATCATTATGAATATTGTCATCATCATCATTAAGATTATCATTTTTATTAATGAATTGATTTATTTATCTATTTAATTGCCATATATATCTATCTATCTATATGATTATATTCTTTTCAGTGCAAATTGAAATAAAGAAGTCTGCTTCTGATTAAAATGTGACTCATATACGTACAGAGGCATAGCGTAGTAGGGCACTTGCACCGATGTATGGAATGACAGGAAAGCAAGGCCATCAAGTAATAAGAGGGTGTAGGACGGTTTTGCAGATCTGCTGTTGACGTGGCATTTCCCATTTCCTTTTCTTTCTGTCTCTTTCTCTCTTGTCACTTGTTTTTTTTCCCGCCATCTGATCGGAGAGCAGATGCCCCGTGCATCCCCACTTTCTCGTAACTACATCACTGTCTGTATGATACCTTTGATCTCCAGGTCACAAGAAGACTCGTCTCATGATGTTTCATGGTGGCAACAACGGTCTTCACGAAGCGCTCTACCACGGCGTACCCCTGATCGTGGTTCCTATTCTGGCTGACCAGTTTGACTCCGGGACAAGAGTCCGGGAACGCGGAATGGGACTCAAACTAGACAAGTTCAAGCTAAGCAAGGACATTATTCTGAGCGCACTCAGAGAGGTCCTTTCCAACAACAAGTAAATCTACTCTCTCAAATTTTGTTTGTGAAAATTGCTCCACCTCAGATTCAAACACGAACAGAATTCTTAACTTCAACCCTGGACCCAACACTATGTTTACCTAACCCTAAATCTAAGCCAAGACCCAATTTCAAACACGACCATAAGCCTATATTTTGGACGGAATGAAGCCCCCAGCAAGATGTCAGAGCAACTGTAGGATTGCCCAAAGTTCATATTATGGCGATTCTAGACAACGTGTCAAGTACGCGCTTATAACAAGCCTTTAAGTACTTTTATTTCATCCGGAGCTGGGAAATCTCTTGATATGACCACTTACCAAAAGAAATATTTGTTAATGTCAAATAAAGTGACTTTTCCTTTTTTGTATGAGATGAATGATTGAGACACTTAAGTCAGACGGAACACATTTTACCGAACCGCGAATTAGTTTGAATACAAATTCAGAGCGCGCCATATATAGTTTTCGCCTTATTCAAAGAGGTACCAATAAAATTAGGCAACTTTATGAAGAGAAAACTCTAAAGGAACATTAAACCAAATGTCGAGTACGCGTTTATTTGTATGGTTTAATATTTATTGTTTTCCTTTGTTTTCTACATGTTCTAAATGCCCAACACGAAAACAGCTCGTCTTATCTTGTAAGACATGCAGAGTCTGTTTTCAGAACTATATTAGTTTTGTGTTTGACTGAAAAATCCCTCTCTGAGAAAGGAATGTTTTTTTCCTTCTAATCCTACTCGCAATGAAGACATTTTATACTAGAAGTAAAACAACTTTCTAGCTTAATATTAAAAATCCGTACTTTTTCCCCGTACAATTATATCTCGCGGGTTCCCGCTGGTACTATCAGTATCAAGGCTCAAATGAGGAATTACCCCTGAAGAGGGTTTTTTTCTCGAAAAGGGGACCACCCCCCCTACCGATTTACCTAAAGATATTATGAAATAATGTTAGAATTCGCACATTTTAGTATTCAAACATTATTTTACTGGTTCTAAACTAAACGTAATGTTTATATTAAACCATTGTTCATTTGTGTGGTCGTAAACTAATGTAAAGATCAGGGAATACCTAAAAAATCTAAATTAACGACAGATTGATTGCAAAACATCTCCATCATTATATTCTGTGTGCATGCTTACCAATTTTATGACTTTCAGTTTGTCTTTTCTCTTTTAAAATGTGTTAGGTACCGTGAAAGAACGCAGAAAATGTCGGCCATTTTCAAAGACCGTCCTCTTCGTCCGGTGGAACGCTCTGCATTCTGGATCGAACATATCATCAACCATGGCGGAGACTACATGAGATCACCTGTCCACGAACTCAACATCTTCCAAAGCCATCTAATTGACGTCATTGCCCTCTTAACGCTGATTGGTTTGCTGATTGTCTGCGTCATGTATAAGTTGCTCAGATTCTTAGTAGCCTGTTGCCTCTTGGTATTTAGTTCAAAGAAAAAGAAGGACTGAAAGAGTATGATTTGGCAGAAATCATTATTTTGCGTGACGACATCGAGGATGAAAGATAAAAAGGAATGCGCAGGAACTGTCAAAAAATAGCATAAATGCATAAAAAGAAGAAATCCATGATCTCATGAAGAATGTCAATATGAATGTCTTGTGTTTTTCAAAGGCATTATGTCAATTTTTATGAAAACAGAAAAATGCCGAATTTTAAAAAGAAATCGTACCAATAATAATAATAAGAAATCTAAGAAAGAGGATTTCGCCGCCTGCGGCCCTTTTAGGGTTGAACGTCACAATCTGATGGAGTCAGATTGCACCTGTAGATAGGCGAAGACAGTATTCTACTGAGAGTACAGCTATACCAACTCACATCTTCCACTTTTTTTGCTACTTTACCACTACCATTCTCATTTTATTTATTTATTTATTTCTAATCTTTTGACAGGGTAGCCCATTCACCAACAAGTAGTGGTCTTCCATGGGGCCCTGAATAAACATGAACATATTTACATCGTTCATAACGTTTATACAAAACAGTTAAAAAAAATAATACTCATTTGCAAAATAAACATATATCATTAACCTAGTAAACAGTAATGTCAATAGGAAAATATTGATTAAGTCGCAATTGTGTGAATAAGTCATGTTAATATTACAGAACATGCACGTTCATTCTCTGTTTACAATACTGTACGTGTGTATACTTATTTTTCATCCAGTTCTCCTGAAGCTCCTATTGACTTTTCTTCCTATTCTGTACTTCTCTCTTCTGTTTCAAATAAGATCCACCAATTTCTTTCTTCCTCTCCTCAATATCAAATATCACCTTTTCTTTATTTACAGTATTTACCGTTTTCAGAAACACATTCCTTTCTTTTCCTTGACCTTTTTGCTCTCGTGCAATATTCTTTTTCCATGAGAACAGTAAAGTTATTGTATGAAATGATAATGCTAACGGTCTTTTATATGCTTTTTAGAGATTATTTTATCAATGTTTTCTAATTTATGTATTTTTAACATTCAGTTTTCATACGTTTTTTTCTTTTTGTAATTTCTATATATATTGAATTTGGCTTGCACTTTAAAAATATGTATAATTCAATTTGCGACTGCCAGTCATGATAGAAATGAATTTAAGCAGGATGTGCGCTATGTGTTCATTTCATAGCCTGAAATATATATCCTTTGCTTGGCGTCTATTAAAGTTTGACCTTTTTTTTCTTTACCACTGATATAATATATGCACAAAGTGGTTGTTAGTAAACGGTGTTTTTGCCGTTGTTATTATCTACATTAAAAAAATAAACAAGATTATGCATTTTGTGTCTTTTCAATACATATTTAACTTTTTTTGTGACTATTGGAATTAGCTTTGAGACATTAATTTGTGTGCACCTATTTCATATTAGTTGTTTGTTATTATGCAATTGTAGTCACTGAAATGAATTTCAACATTATATTAAATTGGTTGTAATACTTAATTCAATGATTTTAGTTTAGAACTCATCATTTTTTAAACAATAAATATAATTCGGAAAATGGACAGTGATGACCACAAATGTATTTTTTGTCATTTTCATTTTCGTACGCGATTTTCGACTAATTCGGTTCATTTCCTTGAATAAGGGAGTTTACAGATAGCACATGGTACAAATGACCCCAAATATCCACAGATCTTTTACACATGGAGAAGTTCCACTTTGAGCATCTTAGAATAATAACTGCCAAAGTCCTAGATGTGCTTCATGAATACCTTTTGTTTGACCTCTTAAAAAGAATACTTCCACCTGCGTATCATAGAATGTACCGTTGGTGCATAAATATATAATGTTACATAACTATCATGAGCGCATATCCAGTATTCATCTCTGTGGGTTTTACCATTTTGGTACAAATGACCTTTATCTGCCCATGCGCAGATTGTATCTGTAAACTCCCTTATTGCAAATAGGAATAGATTGTATGCTGTAGAGCCTACTTCATACTCAACATTTTGCACCTTCAGTTCATAATTTCAATTAAAACTAGATGCACACATAGCGTTAATACACATTACGTCAATTGATTGTTGAATAGACCATTTTCGTAAGGTAATCAAATTTAATGCACAAATCTTTGTTAAGTCCCCCGTTACAAATTATTTCATTCACCTGTTACGAATAATTGTATTTCAATAGTCAGAATGCGAATTGCATACATTAATTGTTGCTAGGTATAGGACACATATTAAAGATACTATGTCCCTTTTGTAGCCTACATCAAATTCTGTAGAACTTTGCAGGACTTATGAATATGTCATGTATTTAAAATATGTGAAATTGAAACATTAGTAGTGTCCTAATATTCAAATTATGCAAGGAAACCCGTTTACGTGCTAGACTTCAGTGTCAGACACTATTGAGTGACTGACTGGCTTTTTTCTTCTTTGGTAATAACATGAGCTGTAAAGGGTACATGAGCATTTGTCTACATCAATAACCCACTTCTTGTAAGATAAGATAAGATAAGATATTTATTCGTCTTTCTTTCAAGTGACACATAGAGCATAACATTAGATCATTACCCATTTACAATGCAAAATAACAAATTATGGCAATGATAAAAACAAAGTTAACTAAAAGAAAGACGAGAAGACCCTGGTAAAAGCAGAGCTTGTAAGTTTTAGGGTCCCCTCTGAGCCAGATAAACATGATAGTAGATATTTGTGACTACCTAAGAATACAATAGGGAAAAGGTGATATAAAAAAACAAGAAGTGTACACACACAACAACAACAAAAAGCACAACAACAACAACAAAACGAGAGACGAGACTAGACAAGACGGGAGAAAAGAGAAAATATGAGAATTAATAGAAGACTACAGCACATCGACAGTAGGCACAGCACACAACGGGCACAAGACAACATGGGGAGGGAATATGAGGTTGACAATCTGAAAACATTCAGTTAGACACATATTAAAATCAAGAAGAAATTTTACATTTATAGTAATACATAATAGATCTTGGCACCATAATAACTACAAAAATGAACTACTCTATGAGCCACGATAATTTATCGAGAAGATAAACCTTAAGTGTACACTTAAATAAAGAGATACTAACAGATTGCTTAACGCTAGAGCCTAGAGAGTTCCAAAACCTAGGTCCAGTATAAACTAAAGTATTACAAGTAAACTTTGCCCTTACTTGGGGTAAGTGAAACGCAGAGGCATTTCGTGTAGCATGGTCATGAACTTGACTATTTTTCTTTAAAATGCTGACAAGAGCCTGTGGAAGAACACCAGAATCGAAGTCGTACATTAGAGAACCCAGTTGAAGGTGATAGATATCTTGCACCTTTAAAATTCTATGCGTATAAACAAGCGGATTAGTGTGCGTACGAAAGCTAACGTTACAAATAATTCTTAAGATCCTCTTTTGAATCAAGTATAATTTTTCAAGGTTGGTTTTAAGAGAGTTTCCCCAAGCAAGAACATTATAATTAAGATAGGGAAGGATTAATGTTGAGTACATTATTTGAAGAATGTCTTTAGGAAAAATTGATTTCAATTTATGAATTACGCCACTGTTTCTTGACAATGTCTTATAGAGATGATTTACATGAATTTTCTAACACATTTGCTCATCAAATTATCGCATTATGGTGTCAGGGGCACAGCTCTGGACTGGTTTAAGAGCTACTTAGCTAACAAGAAACAATTTATACAGTAGGTTTGCGGTTGCACCATGTGTGTGAGAGAGAGAGAGGTATGAGGAGTCCTGAACAGGACTCTGACTCGGTAATCTTTCTTGGAGGAGTGTAGTCCTGAAAAGGACTGTTTGTTATCTTTCTTGGCATATAGTTCTCAGGAGAACTATAGCGCTTGGAGAGGATGAGTGGCTCGACGTTTCGAACAGGTTGACTATCCGTCGTCAGGAGTGGGGAATAGCTGGCGTGCGTGAGCTTAAGTCACCGGTGTGCGGACGTCAGGGAAAAATAGGTGACCGTATGTCCGCTTGAGTCATCGGGGAGTGGGCATGGATGGTCGGCTGGTAATTCGTCTGACTATCCGTCTGGGCTGGAGTTTCCGGGTTGCGGACTTAGGAGAGTTTCGAGTCGATGAGTGGGGTGTGTTGTCGGCGAGACGCTGTGTGTGTCCCCGACGTAGGCGGCGTTGTAGTCTGTTGTCGTCTGCTGTGCAGTGTAGCTGCGAGGCTGGCGGCTGCTTTGAGGGTTAATTCGGCGGGTGGCGGTGGTTGATGTACGGGTGTTTGTCGGGGTGGTGAGGGCGGTGCTGGAGGCGGTGCTGGAGGCGGTGTTGGAGGCGGTGCTGGAGGTGGTGGTGGAGGAGGAGTGACCGGGTACTTGTTGATGAGAGGTTTCCAGATGTCGTTGATGTATAGTCCTGAGTCTTGGGGCACGGTCTTTGTGGGAGTAGAGTATCGAATGGATTTTGTTGGAGGAACCCCCCTGACACCGGATGAAATACATGACCTCATGTACTTCTGTCTCAACTCAACTTCCTTCAAATGGCGAGACAATTACTACCAGCAACTTCAAGGCGCAGCCATGGGATCGCCTCTTTCACCGGTTATAGCCAATATCTTCATGGAGCACTTCGAAACAACGGCACTCCAGACTCTCTCACAACGCCCTTCTCTCTGGCTCCGATATGTCGACGACACATTCGTCATCTGGCCACATAGCAGACCTGACTTAGACCACTTTCTCGCCCACATCAACCAGCATCACCCGAGCATCAAATTCACCATGGAGACCGAGCAAAACAACAGCATCCTCTTCCTAGACGTTCTCGTTACCAAATCACCATCCGGCAAGCCCGCTCATCAAGTCTACAGGAAACCCACACACACCGATAGATATCTTCACTACAGATCCTTCCACCATCCATCCGTACTACAATCAGTCCCCAACGCCCTCATCCGCCGAGCCAGGAAATCCAGCATGTCACCACAGCCCTAACTAGCATCAACGAATACCCAAGACATAAGATCAAATCCAAGACTCCCGCCAACAAGCCCGTAGCTAACTCCACCCCTGAAGAGAACCAACCCGCAGCTACACCACCGAAGCAAACTATTGTTCTTCCCTATATCGGTCAAGCCTCCCACAAGATTCAACGTATCCTTCAAGCAGCAGACATCCAAGTTCGACACAGTTCCTCCAACAAACTCCATTCGATACTCTACTCCCACAAAGACAAGCATCCAAACCACAAGAAAGCTGGAGTCTACAAAATACCGTGCGAATGTGGAAAAGTCTACATTGGTGAAACGGGGAGAAATCTGGAAACAAGACTCAAGGAACACAGAACCAGCTTCAGACTCAGCGATTGGGATAAGTCCGCCATCGTCAAACACGCCCAGCAACACGAACACACTATCGAATGGGATAACAGTCATCTCATCTCCATAATGAAACACTGGCATACACGCCGAATCCGAGAAGCCATCGAAATTCACCGCCACAACACCGTGCCCCAAGACTCAGGACTATACATCAACGACATCTGGAAACCTCTCATCAACAAGTACCCGGTCACTCCTCCTCCACCACCACCTCCAGCACCGCCTTCAACACCGCCTCCAGCACCGCCTCCAGCACCGCCCTCACCACCCCGACAGACACCCGTACATCAACCACCGCCACCCGCCGAATTAACCCTCAAAGCAGCCGCCAGCCTCGCAGCTACACTGCACAGCAGACGACAACAGACTACAACGCCGCCTACGTCGGGGACACACACAGCGTCTCGCCGACAACACACCCCACTCATCGACTCGAAACTCTCCTAAGTCCGCAACCCGGAAACTCCAGCCCAGACGGATAGTCAGACGAATTACCAGCCGACCATCCATGCCCACTCCCCGATGACTCAAGCGGACATACGGTCACCTATTTTTCCCTGACGTCCGCACACCGGTGACTTAAGCTCACGCACGCCAGCTATTCCCCACTCCTGACGACGGATAGTCAACCTGTTCGAAACGTCGAGCCACTCATCCTCTCCAAGCGCTATAGTTCTCCTGAGAACTATATGCCAAGAAAGATAACAAACAGTACTTTTCAGGACTACACTCCTCCAAGAAAGATTACCGAGTCAGAGTCCTGTTCAGGACTCCTCATACCTCTCTCTCTCTCACACACATGGTGCAACCGCAAACCTACTGTATAAATTGTTTCTTGTTAGCTAAGTAGCTCTTAAACCAGTCCAGAGCTGTATGAGGCGCCGTTTGTAAAACAATTATATAGACAAATTATATGTTATATAATCATTATTTAACAAATAATAACCATTATTTACATATAATGCAAGAAAATGTACATTTTTATTTGTATATAATTTTTTACACATTTTTTTTATTTATAAATAATTACAATTCATACTTCATTATTTATAAATAATGACAAAGTACGTTTCATTATTTATAAATAATTACAATTCACACTTTCATTATTTATATATAATGAAAAGCGTATTTCCATTATATAATATATAATGAAAAGCGTATTTCCATTATATAATATATAATGAAAAGCACATTTCCATTATATAATATATAATGAAAAGCACATTTCCATTATATAATATATAATGAAAAGCACATTTCCATTATATAATATATAATGAAAAGTGTATTTCCATTATATAATATATAATGAAAAGCACATTTCAATTATATAATATATAATGAAAGGCGTATTTCCATTATATAATATATAATGAAAAGCGTATTTCCATTATATAATATATAATGAAAAGCACACTTCCATTATATAATATATAATGGAAAGCACATTTCCATTATATAATATATAATGAAAAGTGTATTTCCATTATATAATATATAATGAAAAGCACATTTCAATTATATAATATATAATGAAAAGCGCATTTCCATTATATAATATATAATGAAAAGCGCATTTCCATTATATAATATATAATGAAAAGCGCATTTCCATTATATATATAATGAAAAGCGCATTTCCATTATATATTAAATAATGATTGTGTATGCAAATGACAATGGTTGGTAACGCCCATAATATGAATATTCATGAGCTTGACTGCCCATATTATCCTCTATTCCAGGCACCTTTCCATTTTGTGTTCTTTGTGCATTCTTATCAGAAATCCTACGAGCGGTAAATAAGTCTCTGTATCACTATTCTCCTTCTTATTTGTATGCAGATTTGGGTATAATGATTGATAACGGTAATCATCCTCATTATTTTAATAAGAAATTTGTCTATCTGTGATGGAAGTTTTTATGTACGATTGCCTGATCTGAAGACAAGACTTTCGCTGTATGCATATTTAATATATGACGTCACCCACACAGAGTGAGGGTTCGAGGTTTTCTTTGAAAGTTTGATGGTGAGTACAGCTGTAATTACGTTCAAATCTCGTAAATTGAATCATATTTATAAACATATCTAACGATAGTATGAATCTGCTGATTTGTCTGTACATTATGAAGTGGTTTAAAATGGTTATATCTGATGAATTTAGGAGTAATTTACACTCGAACTTTTGATCCGTTATTTATCGTCGTGAGAAATATTTCAGCTCGATTGCCAGTCACTCCTTGATCCTTGGCCAAACTTTCGGGCGAGACCCTCTCTGCAAATTAGATACGCGAGAAAGGTTCTATAGGCAGCTGGCAGATCACTTCACTCGCACTAGCTGCATCAATGATCCAAGCTTTTTGTTACTTTTAGGTCCAACTACTTTCATAGTTTGGTCAGAAAGAGGTTAATAGCTAACACTAAAAAGCATGGTCACAGTTGACATGAGTAGTTGACATGAGTTATGAACAAGCGCCAAAATTTGGACCAGATACCGAGATAGTAAGTTAGACGAGTACGAGAGTAGAAAATTTGAGGCCTAGGCCTACAGACCAGTAAATAATTGGACTACCTGTGAACAGGCGCGGATCCAGGATTTGTTAGGGGGGGGGGGCCCAAATTTGAAATTATGCAAGCCAAATATTGGTACGTGATAGTGACACCGGCAGTGGCGAAATAAGCAAAAACAGGGGGGGGGGGTACTACGGGGTAGACAAAAAAAATTGCACCACCCCACTCTTACATGCAGGCCCCGCTAAACGTTTCTCTAAGTAGGTGGGGGGGGGGGGAGGTATTTAAGATCAGGTAGAGCGTTGTGAAATTGGCGTTGTGTCTAAGGGCGAAGAACCTGCGGGGGTCAAGGGGTGGAACTCCCAGAAGCTCGGGGGTATAGGCATTTAATTACGGTAAAATGAGCATATAAAGGCAAGGGCCTTTGCCCCCCCCCGAACTACAACTTGTTGGCAGGAAAATTGCAACTGATATCCCCCTTTATTTCTTCTTCCTCTTTGTTCCTTCCTTTTATATCCTCTACTTTTTTTCTTTCCCTTTCCTTCCTTCTCTTTTATTTTTTGATGGGGGGGGGGGATGGGGAGAGGTTACAGCTGGGAGGCAAGGCCCTTTCGGCCCCCCGATCTCCTTCTTTTCCCCCTTTTCTTTTCTTCTTCCTCTTCTTTCTTTCCCTTTCTCTCCTTTTTCCCTTCTTTTCCTTCTTTCTCTCTCTCTCTTTTTTTTTTTTTTTTTTTTGCGGGGGGGGGGGGGGGAGGGCCAAGGCCCGCTCATCCCCCCTGAGATCCGTGCCTGCCTGTGAATGTGATACTCGTAGTCGTACAGAGACTTGTAGCTATCTAACAAATTAAAACACGATCCCCCCCCCCCCCCCAAAAAAAAAAAAAAAAAAAAAAAAATATTCAGTCTAGACTACATCGTATAGTATACAGGGGTACATGTACGTATAGTGGTGCCTGTGTGTTGCTTAAACTCTTTGTTGGCTTAGCCTAATTTGCCTCTACTCTAGGCTCTATCTTTGAATTTTAGTTTGCTGTAAATACGATTAAGTTTTCTCTGTCATATATAGATCTAGGTCCATATCTATTTTGCATTTTTTCAATTTGATAAAATGAACAGTTACGAGACATGGATCTAGATCATCTAGAGGCTGTAGATCAACTAGATCTGGATCAAGAAATAGAATATAAATTTCAATGTTAGATAATGAAGGAGGGCTTTTTTGGTAAAGAGAAAATCCAAATTAAAATAGAACAGTTAATTCTACAAATGCTCATCAATGTTTAAATGATCATGCTCATTTCCTTTTATTCTAAGAATTAAATTCCCCCCCCCCTCTTTTACAGGAAAATGTACAGAGAGACTTGTCGCAGTTAATGCAGTACCAAATGCTTGCTTTCTTGGAGTATGTGCTTATAACAAGAATGTCCTGGAGAAAACAGACCACCACAAGAGAAGGTACACATATTTACTTTTGATCTAACTTGATCTGTTTAGTTTTTTCAAGTAAAACAAAATTTTGAAATAGGTGAGGTCAAGGTCAAGCTAAAGGGGATGCAAAGGGCTGGTTTGAGAAGTATGTTTTCATGGGATGGCTATGTATGAATCCACATGTCTACTAACACGTTGCTGAAGTGTTTCTCTTTTTAGGATTAACATTTTAAGCTCATGTGCGGGGGGAAGGGGGGGGGGGTCCAATACATGAAAAGGAACGACAAGCAAAAAAAAATAAAAAAAATGACCTTCAAATTTTGCTGAAAAACTAAACGTTGAAGACAACTAAAATATTAAATAGTGCTATTTATTTCAAATTTAGTTTTTTCAAGTAAAACAAAATTTTGAAATGAGTGAGGTCAAGACCAAGCTGGAGGGGATGAGAAGGGCTGGTTTGAGAAGTATGTATTAATGGGATGGCTATGTATGATTCCACATGAGAAAATTTGAGGCCTAGGCCCATGCCATGGGTGTCGATCCCGGGGGGGATGGGGGGGGGGGGATATATCCCCCCCAATATTTCAGGTGGGGGGGATGGCCTGTACAATCATCCCCCCCCAATAATTCACCATCAAAAAAAAAAAAAAAAAGAAAAAAATTAATGATGAGAGCCCGATGAGAGTAGTCAACGGTTATTACTCGCAAGATGACCATCAATATACACATTTTGCTATCTCATTTTCATAATACATACATAATATAAATAGAAAAGGTAAATGAGACAACCGTATATGAGACAAGAATAAATTGAATTCTGGTTAACCCAGATTTTCCCCATGTGTTACCCATATGGGCATATTCATATTCTACCCAACAACTACAATACTTGTATTTCTCGAAGTTTCAATTTCCTATAATATCAGCTAAAGAAATCAGAGGTTTAAAATTTTCAGGGAAACTAGATTCAAACAAAGATTAAGAGTCAACAACGATACAACGAATCGTCTTCCCTTCACTATATTTCGATAAAACGCCGAAAAATTCCGCGCTTTGCGTGGGAGGGGGGAAACTGATTTCAGACAAGTTAGGTTTAAGAGTCGCGAACGTACAACGAATCGTCTTCTTTCTATAATAGTTAAATCAATCGTCTAAACTTTTTGCGCTTCTCGCGGGAAGGGGGAAACTGAATTCAGACAAGGATTATGAGTCGAAAACGGTTCAACAAATCGTCTGCTTTCTCTAATAATTAAATGAAACGCAAAACTTTCGCGCTTCGCACAGGAAGGGAAGAACTGAATTCACACAAGGATTAACAGTCGAGAACGGTACAGCAAATCGTCTTCTTTTCTTAATAATTTAAGGAACGTCTATAAGCTTCCGCGCTTGGCGCAGGAGGCCTATCACCCACACCCCCCTAATGAGTGCACTTCGCGCGCTCTTTAAGTGATTCGCTTGCTCACTACCGCCCCTACCTAAAATAAGATCCTAGCTGCGCGCCTGCATTAAAATATATAGCTATGAGGCTGATTAAGTTGACGAAATAATTTGTATTATTATGTCGTCTAGGAAAATGACCATTTGCGCATACGCAAGTACTATAGATAGTCCATAGGAAAAAAAAATTAGCCTTCGGCCCTGGGTTTATAGGGTTAAATTTGTAGATATTGGGACATTTAATTTTGTTGTTAATTGTTGGCAAGTTTTGTCGGTAATCGTTGGGCTCTACACCCCCCCCCCCCCCCACCCACTGAAAAAATTCTAGCGACGCCCCTGGGTAGGCCTACACTGCAGGCAAGAGTCAGGACTAACATTTAGCATGTTATTAATTTTATTACCACTCTTATATTCTCTCAAATGTTATCTTTATTGAGGGTGAATTGAAAAAGTTAATAACTTAGAAGGGAGGGGGTGCAACCTCCCACACGCTACTACCTCTTGGGTGCTTTGATCCATTGCCGAAAATATTTTGGCACCTATCATCCCCCCAATAACGGATACAAATCGACACCCCTGCCTAGCCCTACAATGTACATGCAAGCCATTTTTTATGTTACAACAGAGATACATGTATGATGTAGGTATCAATGTTTTACTTTCATTCTCTTCTCTTTTCATTCAACAGACATACATGTACAGTATGGACTATGAAGTTCTACTTAGCCTCTTCAATGAACTGCTGGAGCTGCGACTTGGTATCAAAACCTTGGTATTATAAACCTCATAACCAGTGGCGAAGATATGTTGTTAGCCAGGGGGGAGGGGTCAGTGCCCCCCCCCACTTTTTCAAGTACCCCCTAAATGCCCCTTGTATGGCCTTTTCACATAGGTAAAGTGCCATATTACTTTGACAAGTTCCACTATTAATTTGTAAAAATGCCCCTTCCCCATTTCACCTCTGATAAGTGCCCCTTATCCTTCGACAAGTTCCCATTATTTTTTGCAATAAGTGTTCATTTTCCATTCTCATAAGTGCCCTTTTTAATCTCTAGTAAGTGCCCCTTCTCAACTACGAGAAATGCCCCCTTTCACTTTTGAAAAGTGCCCCCTTCATCTCCGATATTCGCCCCTATTCAAATCTGAGAGATACTCATTTTACTTTGATAAGTGCCCCTCCCTTTCCTGATCAGTGCTCTTTTCATCTCCGATGAGTGTCCCATTTTGTCTCTAATAACTGCCACTTTTATTTGACACGTCCCCTTTTCCTTCCTAATAAATGCTCTTTTTTATGATTATAAGTGCCCCTTACCCTTCTCATAATTACCCCTTTTCATCTCTGATAAGTGCCTTGTTTACTTTAACATGTGCCTCTTTTTCTTTTTAAAAAGAGCCACTTTCCCATTCTCATAATAGCCCCCTTTCACCTCCAATAAATGCCCCTATTAAAATCTGTTCTGCATCTCCCTTTTTGTCTCGCCTGCGAGCAAAATGCGAGACATAGGCGCCGCTTTTCCTGTGACGGTGGCGGCGACGGCGTCAACATCAAAAACTTAACCTAAGGTTAAGTTTTTGAATTTTTGATATAATTTTCAAAGTTTAAGTTTTTAGTCAATGAAACTTAGACTATAGGGCTATCAAGTATTCCCAATCATGTGAGTAGAATTTCAGGTCACAAAGTCAAGGTCAAAGGTCATTTCAGGTCAATAGACTTGGACTATGTTGTGGCATCATCATCGAAAACTTAACCTAAGGTTAAGTTTTTGATTTTTTGATATAATTTTGATAGTTTAAGTTCTTAGTCAATGAATCTTGGACTATAGGGTTATCAAGTATCCCCAATCATATGAGTAGAATGTCAGGTCACTAAGTTAAGGGCAAAGGTCATTTTAGGTCCAGAAACTTAGACTTTGTTGTGGCATCAACATCAAGATTTTGAATTTTTAGCACATTTTCAAAATTGTTTGTTCCATGAAATTCCATGAAACTTGTACCCAAGAGTTATCAAGTATCACAAATCATATGACACAAATTCCAGGTCACAAGGTCAAAGCTCATTTTAAGTCAGTAGACTTGTATTATGTTTTCACAACTTAATTAATATGAGAATTAATAAATCAATTTTTTTAATTAATTTGTTCATATTTCATTCAAGTTATCGATCGTGGTACAATTAATAGTAAATAATTCTTCTGATGATTCTTAGTCAATATTCACTTCAAAATGATGATTATATTCAGAGGATTTCATTTTTGGGGGCCTGCTAATGGGCAACCCTGCCTATAAATAATGTTCCGACCTCAATTTTTCATCATTTCAAATTGCATAATGCAGGCGAGACCGCCAAGAGCATTTCCCTTGTTTTAAAACTATTGCACTTTTTCCTTTTTTTTTAAGTGCCCCTTTTCATATCTATTATCTGGTCAGTGCCCCTTTTCAGACCCAATAGGACTAGTACCTCTTTTCACCTTTTGATAAATTCCCTTTTAACAATGATACGTGCCTCTTTTCCTTCCCAATACCAAAGGGACCTATCCCCTTTTCATAAATGCCCCTATCAAAATCTGATGGGTGCCCCTATTCCGTTGAAAAATGCCATTTCCCATTCTCATAAGTGCCTTTTTTCATTCCTGGTGAGTGCATCTTTCTGTAGGTCTAAGAAGTGCCCCATTTTCACCTCTGATAATTACCTTTTTACATGACACATGCTCCTTTTCCTCTTATCCCTTTAGTGTCCCCTTTTCCTCTCATCATTAAATGCTCGCCTAATTTCAAGCGACTAAGAGTAACTTCCCCCAAAGCTCGCTCGCATTTATAGATGACATAATAACGTTACTTATTAAAGGTCTTTCCAGTCTTCCATTGTGAGAATGTGCTTATAATCCCATCAGGATTGGGTTTTTCACTCTTAATAAGATGCAATTTTTTGTACTGCGACCTCACAAAACTTAAAATTTTCCTCGCTCGCAAATCAATTTTCAGACCATCACACCAACTGATACTTAAGCAATATCTTGTATGGTGTATAAAGAGAAACAAATGTTGAAATCGTCCCTGATAATGTAATCACAATGTAGGGGTATATACCATTGTCTTTGAGATTCCCTTTGTAGGTGCCCTTTTTTTTCCAGAAAGTGCCTATTTTGTTGGTGCCCAATTCTCTTCAAGCAGTACGTGTAACTTCACCTTGCAAGCAGTATGTTTAATTTTTTAATCACCTTGTATATTAGGCCCTGTATTTCAGCTTAAATTGTTTAGTGATTGTGGACAGGCGAAGCAGGAAAATAGAAAATTTGGCCTTCATACACACAACCACACCAGTGACACCATGAAACGGAAACACTATTACAATGATTACCGGTACTGAAACATAGTTTTCAAACTACCAAGGAGAGATAACCAGGAACCAAGGTATAATACAATGATGCAATTTTACCCATCTTGTAGTAGTACATGGTAGTAGTATGGATATCCCGCCTCTTCTTTTATGCACATCCTTTTCACTGCTATCGCAAGTTTTAAAAAAAGTGCCCAATGTCTGCATAACTAAGCAAGGTAGGAGTTCATTAAAAACATGATGTAAAACATTAAGTATATCACACCAAAGCATCTCAATCTGACAGCACGATGTGGAGAAAAGTTAATGGTGTAGATAAAAACAAGAAATATGTTCATTGGCAGTCTAAGCCAAGCAATCATTTATAAAACTGAGGCTTTGCCAAGGCATCCATTTTAAGTATGCGTCTATAGGGCAAATAAGATGTAGTCAAGTACTCAAGTTACCACCTGTCAGCCAAGATCAAACTTTTGGAATATAAGAGTTTTGGGGAGGGGTCATCTTTTATCAACTTCTGTTTATTGATAATAATTATAACATTTGGGAATGGGCCTACGAGTATGATTTATATATGGTATATAACGAGCAAAGATATACTTTGGTGCGTGTGTGGACCACGGAGTAACCATCACACTAAAGGATGCTGTATACTATCGTACAGTATTGTTTCTCTGGAAAAAATTGCAATCATTGAGTCATAGGTAATTTTTTTTTTTTTTTAAGAAATCGGCATGTTTTTATAATGTGTTTTATAATAAGGGTGCAAGTCATGATACAATACATTCCCTGGAGAAAAAAAATGGTGCTCAGATTTAGCATAAGTATGCTTTGTTGAATTTTTTAAAGAAAAAAGTAATTTACAAATGGAAGTAGCAGATGAGGTCATTTGTGTTTAATATTTGACCATCAATGTTATAATCTGTAAACATATTAGTTTGTTGTAAGAAAATGAATAAATTAAACATGTTTATTATCTTATATACAGTATTCCCTTCATATCTTTTCTTTTTAGTGTGCATATATGGTTGGATAAATGGAATCATATGTGGAAAAAATCTGGAAACAGAACATGAGTTCAGAGAGAGAGAGAGAGCAAAAGAGAAAGGAAAGGAAATGAGAGAACTGTTTAATGGTGAGAGATGTTGATGTCGGCGTGAAAATGAGAAATTTATAATGCAGTGAGATAGCGAGACAGAGAGAAAAAAAAGAAAATTCATCTTATAAATGCGTTAATCGCCTCGCCGCTATGCGGCTCGTGGGCGATGTTCTGCATTGTCATAGGGTCAACCCCCCCCCCCCTTAGCAAAAAGCTAGATCCGCCCCCTGATATGCCCTGACAATGAAATCTGGAGAACATACAGATTCACGAGGGCTGGACTACTCGGTCTCGTGGATCAAATAATAATAATGGAAGTTATTATAAAAGTACGTTTTTCTCTCTTGCTATGATAATTGGAAAAAAAAACCTGTTAATTAGATTATATTAGTTTTAGCTTCAACTGCTTGATATTAATATGCATGTGGGCACAAATAGCAGCAACTGCGGTAAGTGATATCTACGGTACTCTGCGGTAAATGATCTTATCGTATATGCCACCTACTGGTTTTCCATAGACCTGTGCACAAATGCTGTTTAAAAAAAATTCAATAGGATGGTGTACAAATTGAATATATTATGCCATTCTTTCCACTTAACTTCACGTTATTCAATATCCGCGTCATTCAAACAATACAGGCAAACATTCCCTGATGTCATTAAGTTTACATCAATCTATCTTGCTTCTCTCCTTATAAACAAGCCATCTTCATTGGAATTCACATCCTGAATTCCAATGAAGATAGACACCTCTCTTGCATTGTACATGAAATATCCATCCACTGATCTCCGCACGAAGTACCCTCAATTTTACGCACAGAAAGCTCACACTAACCCGTAACCAAAACCACCCTGAAATGATGACAATATTTAAAAGATCAATTCATTTGTAATCAAGTGTGGATTTTAATTCATTTGATCTCTTGATAGTCTGTGTACGGTATACCGAAACAGGGGAGGGAGCAGCTTGTGGCGTGGAACCATAAGGACCAATGAGGTTCTTTTGTGACATAGTTAATATAAAATTACCAAGCTGAAACCTACCCTAATACCAGTCACATAAATCAATGCTTAACCGAGTATTTGTTGCGTTTTTCTCAATCATGACTTGTTGAGTTTTGTGCAGAAGTGCTACAATCCATTGATTGAGAATGTATATAGCGAGTAGTCCAAATCAGGAGGGTCGCAAACTCCTTCTCAACCTCCATTGTTACATATTGATTCCTGAAGAGCCTTGTGATTTGAGATGAACTTGGGAGAAGTTCCTACGTTGTTTTGGAGGCACACGCTCCTTATGCTGACTGCTCCTCTTCAGCAACTACTACAGACAAGTCCACTTGCATCTTTGTAACCAATTCCAATAAGCCAGCTGTTCATGAATAAAATGTTAATTGAAAGAGGAAAAAAAATCCAATATTGTTACAAGCACTTTAAGATCTAAAGCTCACATCACAAGTATATTTCTTTTTCTTATTTCTTGTTGTTTTTCTTCTTCTAGTAATCTTTAAAGGGCTATTAGTTTTATATAAATTCACTGTTTGCTCGACAGGAGTACATTCCTTATTTTCCGTGCCAACGAGAGATCCCAGATTAAAATATTACTTCTCATTATGGTCTGCAATGAAATACCATATTGCCAAACATGTATTTTATTACTAATATACTACATGTCTGTGTAAAAGATCTAATCAAACATTCCGACCATTGTTTTAAAGACCGTCAATACTACTGGGCCAGAAGGGATTAGACCACCCAGCCAGGTCACTGACAGGTGGCTATCTCATCAACTCAGCTCTCAACTAACATAAGAAAGAGAGGATCATGGGGACCAACAGGCACCAATTGGGGAAGTTTTAGCAAGTAGCTACAAGTAGGACAGTGGGGCTTTAAGAATAGCAATTAGCATTCATAGAAATGGCATAGAATTTACATCCTTAAACTTTAAGCTGTGAAAACCTCATTTTGATTTGAGTGTACCTTTTGAGTTATTAACAACCAAAAGTTTCCAGTGATTTGTTTTTGTTTCACTTTTAGTACACAAACATATTTTTCTTTATCACACGCAGGTTTTGGGATATCTACCCCCAGGACAACAGGATATAGTCATATAAAATAATTAGATCTTGTACTGCTAGGTTGCCCCCCCCCCCCTCCCCCTCTATTATACAAGTGTGAAAAAAGAATACAATTCTTTGTAGCCTTTCTTAATCACTAATCAAAATTTTGAACTTCAGTTAATGTTGTTTAAAGAATATATTGTGAAACTGAGATGGATTGCAGGTGGCAAGGGTGTATTGGTTGAGAGTTGCAGGTAATAATTCATGCTCTACTATGAGCTAACTTACTTCACACACTATCATCTTGCAGCAGGGTAAGGTTTTTAAAGAAATTTTAGAACTTGCAATGGGATGTACTTAAATATCAACTTTATACAATAGCAGTATGTAGAAAGGAATTTAGGATAACCTGACTTTGGGTCTGCCAATGCTTAAAGGTATTACAAAGTTTTGGTATAGGGTCATGGATTTGGTTCAGATTAACATATTGGAAGCATATGCGTTCCTACAATATTCATTGATCGTTGTCGCGGTTGAAATCGAGTCTAAAGTTATGAAATTATAAATAATAAACTCTTTATGTTGTATAGCTCCCTCTCAAGGTCAAGATATTAATTTAGCTATAAAACAATGTTTCTTGACTAAAAAAGACCGATTTGCTATTTCCGTTTGGAAATTATATATCACAACAACATATTCTGAGATTTTCATGGTCGCAGCTACCATTGTACGGCCATAGGCGCTATTTGAAATTTATCAAAATTTACCGGGAGCACCGGTAAATTTTTATATTCAATAGGGTCTATTTCTCGAAAACAGAAGTGTTTTAGGGGCTAATTTTTTTAGTGCTTATAATACATCCACAGGGGCATCCAAATATATCAAAATTGTAAAGATTCACTATCCACTCAATTTTCAAAATTTCCCAAAACTTTGTATTACCTTTAACACAAGCTTTATTTCATCAAGATATATGGTTATTGCTCAAGTTGTGATAGGGTTTTAGATTAGCTTTAGGGTTAATATGGATCCAGGATTAAGATTAAGAATTCATTTTGTGTTACAACATAACCGCTAAACAATAGAGCATGTCGTAAAAATCAGGTACACGTTTCACAAACTGGGGGTCAGCGTATTTTTAGTTTACTAATACAAAGGAAGATTTTTAAACTGCCAATGATGAGTATCAATACATACAGCTCCACCAGCACCTGGAAAATCTGATTGTATGACACTTGTTCCTCAAGACATTTGCTCAACATCAATTTCCTACACTATTATCCAAATACTTAACTTCATCCCTGGATCCAACACTAGACCAAACCCTAACCTTACACCGAACCTCAATCCCAATTGCAACCCTCGGCCTAACCCTACACATTTGACAAATAAAGCCTTGAGCAGTCGTTGCAGGAGCAAATGTTGGGTCACTCGAAATGCCATGACAGGCTCACTTGCTATGAATTTATCTGTTTCTTTACCAGATTAAAAAAAAACATTGTAATATTCATTATGAATTACCAGTCCATTGTGCTTTGCTCCCAATATGTCAGGCACAAGAGGCCATCGCTTTGAGGTAAGGGGCAGAACATCAAGACTGGAACCTCAAGGCACCCCATGATCTCTCAACAGGAAGCCCTCCTTCTCAATCCCTGGAACAGAATTATAAACAATTCAATACCGGTATATTAACCAAATTTGAAATAAATAGCACTACTTAATATTTTAGTTGTCTTCAACGTTTAGTTTTTCAGCAAAATTTGAAGGTCAATTTTTTTATTTTTTTTGCTTGACGTTCCTTTTCATGTATTGGACCCCCCCCTTCCCCCCTGCACATGAGCTTAAAATGTTAATCCTAAAAAGAGAAACACTTCAGCAACGTGTTAGTAGACATGTGGATTCATACATAGCCATCCCATGAAAACATACTTCTCAAACCAGCCCTTTGCATCCCCTTCAGCTTGACCTTGACCTCACCTATTTCAAAATTTTGTTTTACTTGAAAAAACTAAACAGATCAAGTTAGATCAAAAGTAAATATGTGTACCTTCTCTTGTGGTGGTCTGTTTTCCCCAGGACATTCTTGTTTCAAGCACATACTCCAAGAAAGCAAGCATTTGGTACTGCATTAACTGCGACAAGTCTCTCTGTACATTTTCCTGTAAAAGAGAGGGGGGGGGATTTAATTCTTAGAATAAAAGGAAATGAGCATGATCATTTGCAGAATTAACTGTTCTATTTTAATTTGGATTTTCTCTTTACCTAAAAAGCCCTCCTTCATTATCTAATATTGAAATTTATATTCAATTTCTTGATCCAGATCTAGTTGATCTACAGCCTCTAGATGATCTAGATCCATGTCTCGTAACTGTTCATTCTATCAAATTGAAAAAACGCAAAATAGATATGGACCTAGATCTATATATGACAGAGAAAACTTAATCGTATTTACAGCAAACAAAAATTCAAAAATAGAGCCTATAGTAGAGGCAAATTAGGCTAAGCCAACAAAGAGTTTAAGCAACACACAGGCACCACTACATACGTACATGTACCCCTGTATACTATACGATGTAGTCTAGACTGAATTTTTTTTTTTTTGGGGGGGATCGTGTTTTAATTTGTTAGATAGCTACAAGTCTCTGTACGACTACGAGTATCACATTCACAGGCAGGCACGGATCCCAGGGGGGATGAGCGGACCTTGGCCCTCCCCCCCCCCGCAAAAAAAAAAAAAAAAGAGAGAGAGAGAGAAAGAAGGAAAAGAAGGGAAAAAGGAGAGAAAGGGAAAGAAAGAAGAGGAAGAAGAAAAGAAAAGGGGGAAAAGAAGGAGATTGGGGGGCCGAAAGGGCCTTGCCTCCCAGCTGTAACCTCTCCCTGTCCCCCGATCAAAAAATAAAAGAGAAGGAAGGAAAGGGAAAGAAAAAAAGTAAAGAGGGATAAAGGGAAGGAAAAAAGAGGAAGAAGAAAAGAAGGGGGATATCAGTTGCAATTTTCCCGCCAACAAGTTGTAGTTCGGGGGGGGGGGGGGCAAAGGCCCTTGCCTTTATATGCTCATCTGACCCTAATTAAATGCCTATAACCCTGAGCTTCTGGGGGTTCCACCCCTTGACCCCCGCAGGTTCTTCGCCCTTAGACACCACGCCAATTTCACAACGCTCTACCTGATCGTAAAAACCTCCCCCCCCCCACCTACTTAGAGAAACGTTTAGCGGGGCCTGCATGTAAGAGTGGGGTGGTGCAGATTTTTTTGTCTCCCCCGTAGTACCCCCCCCCCCCCGTTTTTGCTCATTTTGCCACTGCCGGTGTCACTATCACGTACCAATATTTGGCTTGCATAATTTCAAATTTGGGCCCCCCCTAATCCTGGATCCGCGCCTGTTCACAGACACAGGTAGTCCAATTATTTACTGGTCTGTTGGCCTAGGCCTCAAATTTTCTACTAACTATCCCGGTATCTGGTCCAAATTTTGGAGCTTGTTCACAACTCATGTCAACTACTCATGTCAACTGTGACCATGCTTTTTAGTGTTAGCTATTAACTAACTTTCTTCTGACCCAACTATGAAAGTAGTTGGACCTAAAAGTAACAAAAAGCTTGAATCATTGATGCAGCTAGCGCTAGTGAAGTGATCTGCCAGCTGCCTATAGAACCTATACTCGCGTATCTAATTTGCAGAGAGGGTCTCGCCCGAAAGTTTGGGCCAAGGATCAAGGAGTGACTGGCAATCGAGCTGAAATATTTCTCACGACGATAAATAACGGATCAAAAGTTCGAGTGTAAATTACTCCTAAATTCATCAGATATAACCATTTTAAACCACTTCATAATGTACAGACAAATCAGCAGATTCATACTATCGTTAGATATGTTTATAAATATGATTCAATTTACGAGATTTGAACGTAATTACAGCTGTACTCACCATCAAACTTTCAAAGAAAACCTCGAACCCTCACTCTGTGTGGGTGACGTCATATATTAAATATGCATACAGCGAAAGTCTTGTCTTCAGATCAGGCAATCGTACATAAAAACTTCCATCACAGATAGACAAATTTCTTATTAAAATAATGAGGATAATTACCGTTATCAATCATTATACCCAAATCTGCATACAAATAAGAAGGAGAATAGTGATACAGAGACTTATTTACCGCTCGTAGGATTTCTGATAAGAATGCACAAAGAACACAAAATGGAAAGGTGCCTGGAATAGAGGATAATATGGGCAGTCAAGCTCATGAATATTCATATTATGGGCGTTACCAACCATTGTCATTTGCATACACAATCATTATTTAATATATAATGGAAATGCGCTTTTCATTATTTAATATATAATGGAAATGCGCTTTTCATTATATATTATATAATGGAAATGTGCTTTTCATTATATATTATATAATGGAAATACGCCTTTCATTATATATTATATAATTGAAATGTGCTTTTCATTATATATTATATAATGGAAATACACTTTTCATTATATATTATATAATGGAAATGTGCTTTCCATTATATATTATATAATGGAAGTGTGCTTTTCATTATATAATATATAATGGAAATACGCTTTTCATTATATATTATATAATGGAAGTGTGCTTTTCATTATATAATATATAATGGAAATACGCTTTTCATTATATATTATATAATGGAAATACGCCTTTCATTATATATTATATAATTGAAATGTGCTTTTCATTATATATTATATAATGGAAATACGCTTTTCATTATATATAAATAATGAAAGTGTGAATTGTAATTATTTATAAATAATGGCAATTATATATAAATAATGGAAATACGCTTTTCATTATATATAAATAATGAAAGTGTGAATTGTAATTATTTATAAATAATGAAGTATGAATTGTAATTATTTATAAATAATAAAAATGTGTAAAAAATTATATACAAATAAAAATGTACATTTTCTTGCATTATATGTAAATAATGGCTATTATTTGTTAAATAATGATTATATAACATATAATTTGTCTATATAATTGTTTTACAAACGGCGCCTCATAGAGCTGTGCCCCTGACACCATAATGCGATAATTTCCCTAGCAAAATTTCATGATCTATAGTATCAAATGCCTTGGAATAATCAAGAAATATACCGATTGTGTGCATCTTTTTGTCTATTGCTTGTGAAATCTTATCTATAAAGTGCAGCAAGGCATGAGAGGTAGTATGTTTCTCTCGGAACCCAAACTGAAAATTTGATAATATTTTACTTTTGTTGAAAAATTCTAAAGTTCTAACATAAATCACTTTCTCAAGGATCTTTGAGAAGGAGGTTAGAAGGGAAATAGGACGGTAATTTGAGAAAGATTGAGGATCTCCCTTTTTAAAAACGGGTACGACTTTTGCAATTTTCATGTTTTCGGGGACTATTCCATTTAACATTGATGAATTAAAAACATGAATAAGGGGTTGAATAATCCCTAGGATAACCTGTTTAATTATGTCATTATTGACACCATCGTAACCAGGACTTTTCCCAGCCTTAAGCGAATTCACAATAGTAAGCAACTCTTCCCTAACTAATGGAAAAAGGAATAAACTTTTCTTGTAAGATTCTTTCAGGAAATCGTTAAAAGGTTTTTGACAGGAAGGGACCGCCCGTGACAGATTAGGACCAATACTGCAAAATAATCATTGAATTTTTCAACAATAATATTCTTATCTTCCACTAAACGACCATTAAATTCAATATTCTTTAACATCAGAATTTTTTTCTTCGACTTGAACACATTTCCTATCAGTTTCCAAGTTCCTTTGATATCGTTTGAAGTTGCTTGAAACTGAGCAAAATGATATGTTTTCTTTGCTGCACGCAAGACTGAAGTAAGGGTGTTTTTATAATCAACATATCGTTTACGTGATGATTCTCTTCCACTAACTTTATAAGAATAATACAACTTATTCTTCTTATTGATAGACTTCAACAAGGAAGCACTGACCCATGGCATGCGTGGAATTTTCTTACGATTTCTTGTATTACATTTGGAAATCGGAACAATTTCATCATAGAGTAGCAAAAACTTTTTAAAGAAATTGTTTGATGAAATATTAACATCCTTTTCAAGTAAAACTGCACTCCTGTCAGTTGCCGTTAGCGCTTCTCGAAACTTCTCAATGTTAGTAGGATTTTTGTTTACGAATATATTTACATTCATGTAAATATTACTTCTTGTAATGGCCTAAATTAAACTTGCGCAGCACAAAACGTACGACCATTCGGTACAATTGTCTGAAAATCAGACTATTACTTACTGACTTGGTAGCACTTAAGTCGATTTGACAACTAATAGTCGTTATTTTCCCACTTTAAGACATTTTCAAGCCCCCCTTTTTTTAGGGAAGTTCTGAATTAGTATTATCTTTCAAATGTTGTTGGAATTTAACCTTTTCATTTTTTTGGCCTGCAAATGCAATTCACCATCTGACTATTGAAATGAAATTATTCGTAACAGGCGAATAACGTAATTTGTAACGAGACATTTAACAATGATTTGTGCTTTAAATTTGATTATATTCCGAAAATAGTATATTCAATAGTCTAAGAATTCATGCTACAGTTAGCACTGAACAATACACCTGGCGTTGTCACCAAAGGGTTATCATTATTGCGATTATCATTACTAATTTCCCTTTTTAATATTTTCCTTTTCATAGGCCTACCCTTCTTTTTCAGAATTGATTTTTTCTTAATGTCGTTAATTTGTGTACGCTTATTTTCATGGTACCACGTGAATATAATGATTGTTTTCCTTTCTTATCTATTCGACAGATTTCTCATTACAAGATACCCCGTTACGTTCGCTTCGTTGACGACTTTCCAATAACGGTGTCAGGAAAAAAATAAAAGTTCAAACTACGAGAGCATGTCCAAGATTTGCTTCACACCAAATGATTTTTTTATAGAAAGTCTAAATAACAGGAATTCAGTATTTTTTAATCGAGTGCCGTGTAAATCTGTTTAGTGTGGGAGAGAAGTTTCTTCAATTACCGATTTCAAGGAGAGCCGATGAGTTCCAAAATCAGTTATTACACAAATTGCCCTGGGGTATTTTTTCTCCATGCTTCTTTGAAATGTATATGGAGGAAGTAGAAGTACAGTTGTAATATAATATGGAACGGTTTCATCAAGCTATTGTAAATCTTATTAAAGCCGTTACCCTTCTCGGTATGTTGTAAGTTAGGTATAATTGGAAAGGGAGCGTGAAAAGTGGTTGCATAAATTGCTTGTAAGATCCAATGTTCTGCTATTTGTAAACTTATTGAAATATATCTACTTATATTTTATGCAATTTCTTAAAAAGAGCAACATTGTCAATTCATTGTTATCGTTAATACTTTGACATAGTTAATGCCGTTTTCAATTACGTGGTCTAGCCCCATCTCTTGTTTAAAACATTATAACGATGCCTTTCTGTTACATAAAGGCAATGTGTTAGGTTTGGTCATGAAAACGAGCAAAGCTAGTTAAGGTATATAGATTAACTATGAAACAAGTGGTCTAGCGCCATTTCTTGTTTAAAACGGTACAATGAGGCCTGACTGCATCTTGTTAATCCGGATATCAAACAAGTGGTGTAGCGCCATATCTTGTAAAAAAAAAACATTATAGCTATGCCACCAGTGAGCGATTTAACTCCAACATAATATCTTGTGTTTTCCTCCTGAGATGTACTGTTGTGATTCATCCTTCCCGACAGCTCCATTTGAAGAAATAGATGTAATTAACATTAACAAAAATACCCATAAATAATAACTAACCAACCTCTGGCATTATCGTATATGTGTGTGTGGGTGGGTGGGGGGGGGGGGGGGGGGCTGCCTTTGTATAACACTGCTGTTATTTCAAATCTCAGGGTTATCTGTGAAATGTCAAAACACATATTTTAATGACATTTTATAGACTTCGGAGTTTGACAGAATCAAATAGGATATTTTCACACACAATGCCTGTTTCGTTACCCCATCTCTCAAACACCCCTGTGTGTGTGTGTGTGTGTGTGTGGCTTGGAGGAGGGGAGGGGGAGTAAGGTGAGGGTGACATTTTGTATTGAAAAGCACTCTGGCTCCCAAAATGCGTGTTAGGTAGCCACTGTTATTACCACCACCACAATATACGACACTTGGGTTTGGGACGGGATTCTTGCATTTAAAAATAATTTCCCTTTTAAAGCATAATGGTACACATTTCCTTTGCAATCAAGGGTCCTTCGCTAGCTAAGTTCATTGTGATATAATATAAATGTCCCAAAGATGAGCCATAGATATGGATAGTCTTCCATCGTTGTTGAAAATTGATTGAGAAAACAGTCCTATAATATAATAACCTTTATCTTGGTTACTGTCAAACGTTAATGTCAAAATCATACTGGCTACAACCTGTTCCATTTTCTTCTAATTCTTGAACGGGATGACGTTGGATAGAATCCAGAAATGCTATCCTTATCGTACCATAGCCAGAAATTGTAAAATCCCTTTTCCAAGTTCAGCTTGTTATCGCTCAAATGCTCTTATTTATAATGGCATTTATGCCCTTGGTTGAACATTTGATAGAATTTAAAACCCTCCGGTGTATGATTCATCCCTTGTTACATTTTATTCCACTTATAACGACTTTTTTTTTTCTTCTCGAGATGATAGAATTCAATACTTTGTCTTGCTAGTTGTAAAGAGACAGGCCATGAAGTCTCTTTTCGTGAATTCTATTCTGTCACATACTGAATAATAGAGAGGTTATAATTTATGGAGTTTACACTTGCACAATGGTGCTCACTTCAGTATTTAAAGCGATGCCAAAAACAGGCATCATAACATCAAAAGGGGAAACCCTAAGAAAATTAACTCTAAGACTACTAGACAGAAGAATGCATGGGATTTACGTGCAGGGTCTGTATAAAAGTGCTTTAATGGCACTGTATGGGTTATAATGTAATCACATTCAATCATGCGACAAAATCAATTGATCTACAGTAGACTTGGAAGGTGTTTTGCAAACAATGTACATATTTTCCATTCATGATGGAAGCATAGATAAACTAGAAATGCAATCGTGTCACAACGATGTGCGTGCAATGACGCCATGTTTCTACGTGTCAAACGAAAGAGCTTCTCTCGGACTATCCAGAGCAATTTGCACGAAGTCTGTAGCTTCTGTGATATTGGAGATAGGTGGGCGAAAGAAAGGCCTCAACAGTGACCTTGATGGGATGGTACTATGCCTAAGAAGTTTGAAAGAAATTGGGATAGGGGAAAGAACCTAGAAAGGGCTCGCAAGCACTGCGTGCAAAAACCAAGGGGATTTGGTGCATGTTCGTCATTGCAATAAACATCGTTCTGGGGGCCAAAAGCGTGAACCCGATATGCCCCATAGACAATGCGTGTAATGAATGGGCGGAAAACGTACAGGATCTGTATTATGACCGGAGTTAAATTGTTTTTTCTCTCTCTCTTTACGTCTCTTTATGGGCCGTATTTGGTATCATTAGAAAGAGAATTTCATGGTTGTTATTGTAAACCACTCCTTTTTTTTCTATGATAATCCTATCGAAACACGTGATGTAAAATAGATTTATAGGACAAAATGGCGTCTTAAATGGCCCCCTTGACCAATTTCAAAAATCCGGCCAAAAGGTGCCCTGCGTATTGGAACTCGGCATGTCACTGCAAATTTTCAAGGAAAAAAAAAGGACGTTTAAGGGGCGAAAAGCAGTCTGAAAAATGACGTCATAGCCGATACGTGTTAGATTCGGGCGGAAACTCGGCGGAATTCGTATAGTGACCTTTGTTCAAATGCGATTTACTCACAATTTTCTGTGTGATCATATACTATACTTGGTGTCATGCAAAAGGGCACTTCATTGCGGTCAGTTTGACACCATTGTTATCTCCGCGCAATGTATTGCACGCATTAAACGCGCTATTTATAAAGGAATAGTAAATTCATCATTTTTGGCGATAACTTTGCGACGAGGGCATTACAATTTATTTAACTTGGCAGACAGTTGTCACGTATATGGATACATATGTGTGCCAAGTTTCATTGATGTAGGTATAAAGATCGCCATTTTAGAGCAAGTTTAAGTTATTTTGGAATTTTCTTGAAAATGGCGAATTTGGAGGGCATTTTTCTTAAAGTCGGTCAGTGTTAGGGTATATAATTTTGTATATGGCTGGAAAGGGCATATCTTCAAGTATCTAAATCCAAAAAAAAGTACGGATTTGCCAAGCCAAAATGGAGATACGGCCACAGAAAGACAGCCAATTCCCAGAACTTTAGAGGGCGCTATTTATGTTGTGCAAAACCATTGGAGCGTGAAATTTGGCACGGCTATGTGCAATTATGAGATAAGGATAATGTGAGATTTAAACACAAAACGGAATTTATATGAGAAAGTTATGGCAGTTTTAGATTTTTAGGGGTTCATTTTTCAAAAATTTGAGAGATTTTTGACGGTGTCAGTTTCAGATTTAAATTTTGAGTACGAAGATGGCATTTTGAAGGTCAAGTCATACGTCGCAGATGAAAGAACATCTCTTTGACTATCTAGAGGAATTTGTTACAAATGTGTAGGATCTAGGATAGTGGAGATAGGAAGGAAGAAAAAAAGGCCTTAAAATGGACCAGAAACGGACAAAATGGCGCCTGGATGTTTATGCATGACTGATTTCGAAAATCGAGAAAGTAGGTGACCTTGATGAAATGCTAGAGACTATGCCTATGAAATTTGAAAGGAAATGGACATGAGGAAAGTACCTAACTAGGAATAACAAGCACTACGTGCAAAACGAATGGGATTTTTGGACGATAAGGAGAATATTAATGGGGCAGAATGTGAACGAAAACAAGGCAATGACAAAGGTTGTCATTGCAAAAAGTACGGTAACCATTTACTGAGATGCAGCATACATCATGTAAGCGGGAAATAATCTAGTCTACAAGGGTGAAGCTGAATATACCGGTATTCGGCAAAGGGAAAAGACATATGTCTTATTCTGACCAGGTCAAAATTCAAAATCCCTTGCAAAATTCCTTACTTACTATAGAACTTAGCAGTGAGCATAAGTCTTTCCAAATAAATGTAACCTATCTGACCATTGAAGTAGAAGAAGCTGGGTATAGGCAATAGTTTGCAATGGGGACAAAATTGTCCATGAAGTTATTTACGAGCGTGTCTACTATACTTGATGTATTGTTTGCATTCAAATTTGTAACCTAGGCAATGCCGTGATTACATCAGTTAAATATTAATACATATTGACAAATCCATGTGTACTTCAGTCCAAAGAGCAGGTTAACGTTCCCAAAAAGCCTTCCGGGCGGCCTATACTAGTATATACGGCTGTAACTGAGAAGTAATGTCGTACCCAAGGGCACTACACCACGTTGACTCCTTTTCAACCGGGACTTCCGTAAAGAAGACTTCGTGTTAACGTGTAGTCTGCTAAGACATGCAATCTCCATAGACAGCAATGCAACGGATAAATACCGTTGACTAGAAACAATTCTACATCATCATCTCCACCTCCGTTACCGTGATCACCATTTAAAAAAAATCATTGTGTTGTATGCTTATGCTTGTAACATGCAAAATGCAACTGGTTTATCTGCTGGAAAAGATTAAAATCTTAACATAATTAGAGAAGTAGACTATTAAAAGAAACTGTGCTAGATTCGGATGTCTGGTAAACCGGTGCTTCTTCAAGTATGGAAAACATAAATGAACAGCTTCATGATCTGAGGCAGCATTGAGGGGTGAAATCGAAAGCGTCAAAATATTGCTAAAACAGGGTTCTAACATTAACCAGACAGATCAAAAGGGATATACAAGTTTACATAATGCGGTAAAGAAAGACCATATAACCGTCGTTGAGTATTTCATAAATAACGGTGCTGATTTGGAAAAGACAAATCCAGATGGACAAACACCCTTACATCTTGCCGCATCGCTCGGACGTCTTAAAGCAACGAGATTTTTACTCAGCCATGGATATGGACAAAGAAGACAAGGAGGGCTTCTCTCCATTATACAGCGCTGTAAGGAATGGTCATCTTGATGAAGTACGCTTTTTTATCAGCCAGGGGGCAAAAGTCAGGACTCCTTTATTAACAGCAACAGTGTATGGGAAACTTGATGTAATAAAATATCTGGTCAGCGTAGGAGGAGAGGTGAATAAGGGAGATGATGGCGGTTGGACTGCATTACACATTGCTGCTCAGATGGGACATCGCGATGTCACCAAATATCTGATTAGTCAAGGAGCTGAGGTCAATAAGGGAGATAATGACGGTGAGACTGCATTACACAGAGCTGCCTTCAGTGGCCATATTGATGTCACCAAATATCTCATCAGCCAAGCTAGAGCCGATGTGAATAAGGGTAATAATGACGGTAAGACTGCATTACACAGAGCTGCCTTCAGTGGCCATATCGATGTCACCAAATATCTCATCAGCCATGGAGCTGATGTGAATAAGGGTAATAATGACGGTAAGACTGCATTACACATTGCTGCTCAGGTTGGACATCGCGATGTCACTAAATATCTGATCAGTCAGGGAGCTGAGGTCAATAAGGGAGATAATGACGGTGAGACTGCATTACACAGAGCTGCCTTCAGTGGCCATATTGATGTCTCCAAATATCTCATCAGCCAAGGAGCTGATGTGAATAAGGGAGTTTATGGCAGTAAGACTGCATTACACAGAGCTGCTTTAAGTGGTCGTCTTAACGTCTCCAAATATCTCATTAGTCAAGGAGCTGAGGTCAATAAGGGAGATAATGACGGTATGACTGCATTACACAGAGCTGCCTTCAGTGGACATAGTGATCTCACCAAATATCTCATCAGCCAAGGAGCTGATGTGAATAAGGGTAATAATGACGGTGTGACTGCATTACACATTGCTGCTCAGGTGGGACATCGCGATGTCACCAAATATCTCATCAGCCAAGGAGCTGATGTGAATATGGGTAATAATGACGATGTGACTGCATTACACATTGCTGCACAGTTGGGACATCGCGATATCACTAAATATCTGATTAGTCAAGGAGCTGAGGTCCATAAGGGAGATAATGACGGTGAGACTTCATTATACAGAGCTGCCTTCAGTGGCCATATTGATGTCATCAAATATCTCATCAGCCAAGGAGCTGATAAGAATTTGAAAGATAGGGACGGAAAGACTGCATTAAACATTGCTGCTCAGGTGGGACATCGCAATGTCACTAAATATCTGATTAGTCAAGGAGCCGAGGTCCATGAGGGAGATAATGACGGTGAGACTTCATTATACAGAGCTGCTTTCAGTGGTCATATTGATGTAACCAAATATCTCCTCAGCCAAGGAGCTGATGTGAATAAGAAAGATAATGACGGCATGACTACATTACACAGAGCTGCATTTAATGGCGACCTCGATGTCACCAAATATCTCATCAGCCATGGAGCTGATGTGGATAAGGAAGTTGGTAACGGTGTGACTGCATTAAACATTGCTGCACATGAGGGTCATCTTGATGTCACTAAATATCTCATCAGCCAAGGATCTGATGTGAATAAGGGAGATAATTGCGGCAGGAATGTATTACACATTGCTGCCTACAATGGTCATCTTGATGTCACCAAATATCTCATTGGCAAAGGAGCTAAGGTGAATATGGGAGATAATTGCGGAAGGTCTACATTACACCTCGCTTCTCAGAATGGTCATCTTGATGTCACCAAATATCTGATCAGTCACGGAGCTGATGTAAATAAGGAAAGCAATGACAATATGACTGCATTACACAGTGCTGCTCACAATGGTCATCTTGATGTCACCAAAAATCTAATGAGCCATGGCGCTGATGTGAATAAGGGAGATAATGACGACAGGACTGCTTTACACCTTGCTGCTCTTAAGGGTCATCTTGATGTCACCAAATATCTGATCAGTGAAGGAGCTGATGTGAATAAGGAAAGAAAAGATGATGGGACTACATTACACAGTGCTGCTCAGAATGGTCATCTTGATGTCATCAAATATCTCATCTGCCATGGAGCTGATGTGAATAAGGGAGGTAATGGCGGCAGGACTGCATTACACATTGCTGCCTACAATAATCATCTTAGTGTCACCAAATATCTGATCACTAAAGGAGCTGATGTGAATAAGGGATGTAATGGCGGCCGGACTGCATTACACATTACTGCCTTCAATAATCGTCTTAGTGTCACCAAATACCTCATCAGTCGAGGAGCTGAGGTGAATAAGGAAAGAAATGACGATGTAACTGCATTACACCTTGCTTCTCAGAATGGGCATCTTGATGTCACCAAATATCTGATCAGTCAAGGAGCTAGTGTGAATAAGGAAAGAAATGACGATGTGACTGCATTACACCTTGCTTCTCAGAATGGTCATCTTGATGTCACCAAATATCTCATCAGCCAAGGAGTTGATGTGAATAAAAGAGATAATGGCGGCAGGACTGCATTACACAGTGCTGCTCAAAATGGTCATCTTGATGTCACCAAATACCTCATCAGTCAAGGAGCTGATGTGAATAAGGGAGATAATGGAGGCAGGACTGCAATACACATTGCTGCCTACAATGGTCATCTTGATGTCACCAAATACATCAGCCAAGGAGCTGAGGTGAAAAAGGGAGATAATGGCGACAGGACTGCATTACACAGTGCTGCTCAAAATGGTCATCTTGATGTCACCAAATATCTCATCAGCCATGGAGCTGATGTGAATAAGGGAGATAATGGCGGCAGGACTGCATTACACAGTGCTGCTCAAAATGGTCATCTTGATGTCACCAAATATCTCATCAGTCAAGGAGCTGATGTGAATAAAGGAGATAATGGAGGCAGGACTGCAATACACATTGCTGCCTACAATGGTCATCTTGATGTCACCAAATACATCGGCCAAGGAGCTAAGGTGAATATGGGAGATAATTGCGGAAGGACTTCATTACACCTTGCTTCTCAGAATGGTCATCTTGATGTCACCAAACATCTGATTAGTGAAGGAGCTGATGTGAATAAGGAAAGAAAAGACGATGGGATTGCATTACACAGTGCTGCTCAGAATGGTCATCTTGATGTCACCAAATATCTCATCAGCCATGGAGCTGATGTGAATAAGGGAGATAATGGCGACATGACTGCATTATACCTTGCTGCTCATGGGGGTCATCTTGATGTCACCAAATATCTCATCAGTCAAGGAGCTGATGTGAATAAAGGAGATAATGGAGGCAGGACTGCAGTACACATTGCTGCCTACAATGGTCATCTTGATATCACCAAATATCTCATCGGCCAAGGAGCTAAGGTGAATTTGGGAGATAATTGTGGTAGGACTGCATTACACCTTGTTTCTCAGAATGGCCATCTTGATATCACCAAATATCTCATCGGCCAAGGAGCTAAGGTGAATTTGGGAGATAATTGTGGTAGGACTGCATTACACCTTGTTTCTCAGAATGGCCATCTTGATGTCACCAAATATCTCATCGGCCAAGGAGCTAAGGTAAATTTGGGAGATAATTGTGGTAGGACTGCATTACACCTTGTTTCTCAGAATGGCCATCTTGATGTCACCAAATATCTCATCGGCCAAGGAGCTAAGGTGAATTTGGGAGATAATTGTGGTAGGACTGCATTACACCTTGTTTCTCAGAATGGCCATCTTGATGTCACCAAATATCTCATTGGCCAAGGAGCTGATATGAATAAGGGAGATTACGATGGTAGGACGCCTTTACACTATGCTGTTCAGAATGGTTACAGTAATGTTGTTAAAGTCCTTCTGGCAGGAGGGGCAAGTTCTGACACAGGAGACATTCAAGGACAGACACATCTACAATTGTCTTCATCCCTCGGGTACCAAATCATCGCTGATTTGTTTATCGACCGTACAAATTCCAAGGTAAAAATATTAAAACACACTTAATGTCGAAATGATCTACCTTGATGAATTCAATATCTTGATGTTTTCAATACATCCACGTAGAATAAGTACTGAAATTCAATTAAGTGAAGGCTCCCTTTCATCATGTTTTCAGACTTGACCAGCTCAATTTTGTATCACCAATAATAACCATACGTAATTATAACACCAGCTACACTTCAATGCTTTTTTGTGGTGGTATTTATAGATAAGTTACAATGTTTGCATAAAACGTATTCGAAATATTGGATTCAACTGATCACATGGTAGTACTTGTGTTGACAGAAATGTGGGTTTCCTAGCATTAAAAATGTATATATCAAGATTTCATGCTGCGTATTTTCTTATATTCAGCTCGCTCAGAATGATTTAACTGATATCCATCTTGCCATACAACTCGGTCACACGTCCACCATTGAGAAGTTAGTTTCTGAGGGAGCTAATCTCAATGTCCAGTCAACTAATGGCCAGACGTGTCTCCATAAAGCCATTAAACTCTGCAATGAGAGCGTGAAAATTGTGCAAGAAACTGACACACTTAGACAGGTGAGTCATATACCCCAGTAATACCAACGAGACCGACACCAGACCGACGAGAGTCTGAAAAACTAATTAACATTACGGCCAAATTTTGGTCAGTTCTGGAGTCTACATGGAGTCGATATGGGGTGTCACTGACATGTACTGCTCCTCTAGGTTATTAGTGAAACCAAGAATCTGATACCTGTGATTGGCCCCAGAAATATATGTATGTTGGTGCGTGGGCGAGTGTTTGTGTGTGTTGGGAAGTTTTTAACGAAAATAGGGGTTTCCACTGCCGTGATTACAAAAGGCAGCTTAAACTATGCGTATTATACTCATCCATCCTGACTATTGTTGGACGATACTCTTGTAATAAATAAAAATTATATATGTTTGTTTGTTTCAGATCTCTGATGAGAATTACGAGGGCGAACTATCTCCTGAGAAAGCCTTAGTGTTTTATCTCCTAGATAAAGGAGCCAAGGTGGATGTGAAGGATGAGACAGGCAACCTACCAATCCAGTATGCCAAGGACGAAGTGATCAAACAAATGATATTATCCAGGTGATTTTTTTCAGGTCTAAAAAATTACATTGTGGCCATCCAGGGGCGGATCCAACCGGCGGCAGGGGAGGGGGCCCAATTCGTCAGAAAATATTTAGCGGCGAAACAGCTGGCAGATAATTCGCTCAGTGGGGGGGGGGGGGGGGGGGGGGGTAGTGAGCACTAATTTTTCTTTCTGTTTTGCTCCCGAAAATTTGATAATCGCGCCGGCCGATAATTCGCTCAGTGGAGGGCGGGAGGCGCATATTTTTTTTACACAACTGTTTAGCCACTTCGGTCAAATATACTGTGCAAACGACTAGAGACACAGTTAAGCATTACCCTTAGCAGTTTGTTGGATTGCTGGAGCTGTACATGTGACATACTCGTTATTTGTTTCGGGTTAAATCTATCCTCTTCTCTTTTGTCATGTATTTCTTTTTTTTTCTTCTTCAATCTTTCCTTTTTCTCCTTCGTTATATATTTCTTTGTTTTTCCTTCAATCTATCCCCCAGTTCTCCTTCGTTATGTATTTCTTTTGTTCTCATTTATTCTAACCTCTTCTCTTTTATTTCATGTATATCTTTGTTTCTCCTTCAATTTCTCCTTTTCTCCTTCGTAATCTATTTCTTTGTTTTAATATGATAGATTCCCTTTCTCATTCTTTGTGTATTTCCCTGTTTTTCCTTAGTCTAGATCTATGATCCTCTTAGCTCTTCAATTATGTATTTCTATGTTCTTCCTTTGACTTATGATCTTCTCTTTCCTTATGTATTTCCTTGTTTTTCCTTCTCCATATCCTCTCCACTATCCTTGTTTCCCTTTCTATCATCTTCCCTGTCCTGGGTGTACGTGCTTGGGGCGTACGCAGGGGCGTACGCAGGATTTTTTCAAGGGGGGGGTTTTAAAATATTTTGCTCCCGAAAATTTGAAAATCGCGCCGGCCGAAAAGTCGCTCAGTGTGGGGGGGGGGGGGGGGGGGGGTAAGCGGACGGACACTTTTTTTTGTTTTTGGTCTCGAAATTTCAAAATTTGACATTTTTCTTCGTTGGGGGGGGGGGGGGTAAGGTCACCTAAACAGGGGGGGGGGGGGGGGGGGGGGGTAAGCGGACGGACACTTTTTTTTTTTTTTGGTCTCGAAATTTCAAAATTTGACATTTTTCTTCGTTGGGGGGGGGGGGGGGGGGTAAGGTCACCTTATTTAGGTTAGCCCTGGGAATATTTTTTTTTTTTTTTTTTTTTTCAATAATAAAAAAAAACACACAAAGGGGGGGGTTAGGTTTTTTTAGGGGGGTTTACATACATAAAAATACCAAAGGGGGGGTTTGAACCCCTAAAACCCTCCCTCTGCGTACGCCCCTGCTTGCACATATATAGTGCGCTGACGACTTAGACTCTTTCACCAGAGCACTTCTTGGAATTTTTTCGCGAAAATGGCTAAACAGTTGTGTAAAAAAAATATGCGCGGGCGGGAGGGGGATGGGGGGGGGGGGTCCTCGAAAATTTGAAAAATCGCACTCCCCCCCCCCCCCCACCCCCTTTAGCGCCAGGGGAGGGGGAGGCCAAATTTAAAAAAAAGTAACTTGTTTTTACAAGTTTTTTGCCCCTGGTTCCGCCACTGTGGCCATCAGCCATGTCACT
Organism: Strongylocentrotus droebachiensis; assembly: GCA_035222895.1. Taxonomy (NCBI): domain Eukaryota; kingdom Metazoa; phylum Echinodermata; class Echinoidea; order Camarodonta; family Strongylocentrotidae; genus Strongylocentrotus; species Strongylocentrotus droebachiensis. Next base: position 905,923 of record JAVYIG010000053.1, read on the forward strand.
TGTAAGACAAGAGATTTATCAAGACGCAAGAAAATAATGCGTTTTTCCATCTTGCTTTTTTGAATGACATATTTTAAAATAGAAAAGTCCAATAAGTGTTATTGATCATATAGTATATGTGTAGTTTGGACAATAAAATTGTACATTATGCAACAACTGTGACAATTTTATTGTTCGGGGCTATAAATCAGGCCTACTAAGTCGACCACTTCATTTTTGTTTTCCTTCTACTCTTCGTCTCAGATAGACAGTATACATTTTCTACCAATTTTTGTTTAGAAGATATTATCTAAGAGTGGTTCTTTAAATGTTTAAATGTATGTGAATTGTATTTTATGGCATTACCAGGTGCAAAAGAATGTATTACTTTCTTCTTTGTATGCCTGAGGCGAAAATTACAGCCTCATTTTTTTTTAAATAAGGGGCCTCGATAAGCGTCTGACATTCAACAGTTGTTCGTTTTTCAATGATCATGTATGTCGTTTTTTTCTGAAAATAAAAAAATGTTTACACAGCTAATAGAAATTACTTTTTTGTTTTGTTTACATATGATTAATTTCAGATTACCTTCTTTAGAGAAGATCCAGTCTTATCGAGGTAAGAGCATCATTCATATACAAACAGCTTTTCTCAGTAAAATAGCTAAAAAGGTGATTCTGATATCTTTTTTTCTTCTCATCCATAAATTCACGGATTAATGTTAAGCGATGATTAAACAAGCATTTCAGTTTTTTCAATCACGAAGAACAAGGGATTTGATAATTCATTGTCCGGATATTTTACTTAATCGCACACAAACTTACCCACTTATCCCTTACAAACATTGTACTACATTTTATTTTATTTGTTTGATTTTCTTCTGCATTCCTGCAAGTAGGCCTACACAGCTTTTCGATAACAATAATAATATAAAGTACAATAAGAATTTTTCTGACAATGAATCATAAATAAGCAAATATATATAATAACTGGTATTTTCAAAAACGAGATGATGAACTGTCAAAAATACTAAATTTCCTCAAATATTATAATTCATATTCTCATTCGTATTTATGTAAGTAGAACCACCTCTTAGGTTTACATCAATCCCCCCCCCCCCCACTCCGAGAACGGACGGACCCCATGCGTGTTACCAAAATGTCCGGTAAAGGGGTACTTTTCGTGCGACAAAGTCCGGCCCGAGATTTGTAAAACAAAGGGGTGTATTAACTTTTCACCCGGAGATTTCTTTAAAAAGGGGGTGTGTTTTTTTTCTCTCATCTCTTTGGACTCCTGAGAAATTATTCCGAATTTAGGGGGGTACATTGAGCATTTTTCATGATTTAGGGGGGGTCAAAAGCCCGCGAAAAGCCTGCGAAAAGCCCGCGAAAGGGGGGTTCGGAAATGTTGGCAGTCCTCAGATAGGGGGTGCTTTCAAAAAGAGGGAACAAGCATATGCGTACCCTAAATAACACTGAGTGGGGGGGGGGGGGCGGGACATCAATGGACGAGAAACGAAATATAAACGGAGAATGTGCCCAAAATGAAAGAAAAATAAGGAAAACAGATACATATAATTAAAGAAGTGTTATGGTTAAAACATTATTGATTTTTCATAGGCCCTAATTGAAATATTAGAAACCAGTATTAAATATATCAGAGTTTGGGTAATTAACATAACCTTTGTAAATGGAAATCAAGTCAATTATTGTTGTGGAACAGATCGAAATGAAAACTATATTAATATATTATTGTTTTGTTTTTTCATTCCAAAGAAAATCCCAATATGCATAAAAATGTACTTTTTTGTTTATATATATTACCGTGTCATTTCCTTATGTTTGAAATAAACAACAGATGAACTATCAACACCTGGCATTGTCTCTGTTGAATTCGAAAGGAACACACGTACGGAAATCGAACTAGAGGACCATGGCGTATCATTGTTTATTCCTCCGGAGGCTGTTCATCAGAATGACCCGTGCAAGATCACCCTGACCCTGTTAAGAGACCCGCCTATTGTTGACATCCAAGATGATGAATCAGTGGCCTGCTACGGGATCAGATGTGATCCTCCCAGCATGATTTTCCGCCAACCCGTTAAGATAAGGATACCACACTCTACCGTGGCCATCAACCCTGATCAAGTGAAACCAGACATCGTTTCTCATGTATGGGATCCAGTAAACAGTAAGTCTATCTGGGGGGGGGGGGGGGGGGGGGTGTTTCATAAAGCTGTTCGTAAAGTTACGCATGACTTTACGAACGACTTGTATATGAAAAGCCAAATGGGATGCTCAATCATTATTGATTATTATTTATTAAGTTGAATTGTGCAGATGTAAATTAACATTCTTATTATAACAACCATTTTTAATGCAAAGTATATTTTTTGCCATAATTTAATTGAGGTTATTGGAAATATCAGAACAAATTTTGGGCATCCTATCTGGCACTTCATATACAAGTCGTTCGTAAAGTCATGCGTAACTTTACGAACTCTTTATGAAACACCACCCTGGTCAGATGCAGAATCAGACTCATTTTTTTTTTTACTGCTGGAGCAAACGAAAATTGATGCCCTGAGATCCCTTTTCAGCAAAACTAGGCAATGCACATTCAGGACAACACTGGAGTAGACTAGTTGCGATATGGCTAAGTGGTAGAGATTGGTTTCGTAACCAGGTAGGCCCCGGTTTAAAATTAAGTCGATGTGCTAGTGCCCTTTAGTAAGTCATTAATTAGTAAGTGGACTTAAGAGGACTTAAAGATGTTTGTCTCATTTTTTTTTTTTTTTAAGTGCTTTCCTTGCAGTCGGGTAAAAAACAAAAGCAATTTTTTTTTATCTCGGTATACTATTCCCTCTTATGTTTTACGTTTCCATTGCAGGTACATGTAATAGAAAGCAAAATAGACTATATGCTGATTAATGATTGTGGACTGTGAATGCTTTCTAAGTAATCTCGGGGTTAGTATAGTTCCAGTTCTAGGAGGTATATCGTTGTCGTCACGGCGCCATAACATCGTGAGGAACAATTTAAAACTCCCATTTTTCTGTTGAAATTTTCAATATGGGAAACGGGTGAAAGGGGTCTGTTAGTGCTTGTTAGGATGGCTTATTGAACTTAAAACCATTTAGAATAATTATTATCCACACTGACTACATTAATGATAGAAATATTTGGTGTCACCATATTCAGGTGCCACAGTTTAACGGAGAATAGGCTCCATTGCGGATTAACACATATTAAAACAAACGCATTTTTGTTTTGTTACCCACTTGCAATAGATCTACCAAGAACATCAAGAATGAGATCATCCAGCTCACCAGACGAACCACCATTCTGCAGATTGTACAAAAGACATCTTGAGCTGTACATTGGTCGATGTGCTGAGTGGTGGGTTCTTATTCCTCTTGAACAGCAGGTGATCCGACACCAACTTATGTGCACTCCATACATCCCAGAAACCGTAGAAAGAGGCAAAGAGATTGAAGTTCATCTCCATGTGCATGCCGATGTTCCTGGCATTGATGTGGTTAGTAGGCCTACTGTTAACGTTTTCTTTTAGTAAATTTTAAATTTACAGTTCTGTTAGAACTGTCAACTACTGCACATTTCACGAAGATTATAGGGTAGTTGTTTAAAATCCGGCTTTCTGGGGTTATTATGTGCAAGGCTTCACAGCTCGCTAACATCAGACTTGATGGCATTTTCTAGAAGTGTGATTCAAATTGCAGACGCCATTAAAATTGTCTTAGACTTTACTTTATCTTTTACTTTATCAGCCGTTGTCAATCCACTGCAGGATGAAGGCCTCAGCATGATGTCTCCAAATGCCTCTGTTCAGCGCCTGCTGGTACCAATTTGTCTCTCCCCAGTACTGTTGCAGCTCGTCTCGCCATCTTTTTCTTTGACGTCCCCTGTTTCGTTTTCCCTCATATGGTGTCCAGTGAGTGATTGCTGAGCTCCAGCGATTGTCATTTCTACGGCTGATGTGGCCCACCCAATTCCATTTCCTTCTCTTCACTGTTTCAAGGATGTCCTGGACTTTTGTCTGTTCCCTGATCCATTTGTTTGTTTTTCTATCATTGTACGTGATGCTTAGAATACTTCTTTCCATGTTGTGTTGAGAGGCTGCTAGCTTTCTTTCCATTTTTGATGTTAGTGTCCATGTTTCTGCAGCGTATGAGATTGCTGGGATGATGCACTGGTTATATACTTTCTTTTTCAGGCATAATGGAAGTTTGCCTTTCATGATGGTGCTGTATCTGCCAAAGGCATGCCATCCAACTTTGATTCTTCTTCTTATTTCGTTATCTTGATTTTTGTCTTGGAGGGTAAATAAGATCTGTCTATTTGTGTCAGTCGATCAGTAGACTTCAACAATGATCACGGTCTGTAAACAAATAAGATAAAAGAAAATACCCTTAATTAAGATCAAACTATAACATAATCCTCTATCTCCCCCCAAGTCTTTGGTGCAAAAAGAAACGAAAGGCCAATAGTGCGACAAAGACTTAAAATACGACCTAATGTTCAACGACAAGTAAAAGTAAGAACAATAAACGTGAACGCGGACCAGGCTAAAACGAAACCTAACACATGACGGAATGTCATCAAAAACTAGCAAAACAATGAAATGCAATAGCCAAATATCAGTTAAAGAATTAAAGACATAAGGCAAACTGTTCGAGTGTCAATGTCACATGTCATAGTCTGAGTGCCAGACAGGTTTGGCTGGGCAACGGGTAGATCGCCTAGGAGGAGCACTGGCCCGTCTGACGGGTGAGAGCGACGGCATCTGCGTGTCGACCGACAAAGGGACAGGAACAACCACAGATGGGCGAAGAGGACGACGGGGCGAGCCATGTGACGTTTCAGAAGAAGCGGCAGGGGTCGTTGGAGCTGCTTGGGCAGGGGGCATGACAGGTCCCGGCTGGCTGGCAGCAGGGGTGTCAGGGCATGTCAATGGTGGCACCAGGGGTAGGGCTGTTTCAGGGCCTGAAGCGGGATCCCCAGGCTGTTCAGCAGGACGCTGCAGGGCCCCCACGGCTGGCCGCAGGACGGGCTGTCGAGTACTCGGACGAGTTGTGCCAAAGTCACCGTCCATCACCAAAAGAGGGGGGCGCGGGTACACTGGAACATACTGTCTCATGAACTTCCTGTTCCGTAGTGTAACTCTCCCGGAGCCGTCGACGCGGATCACGTATTGGTCGAACTGGCGAACCTCGACCACGACCCCAGTCTTGTCCCATTTGAGGGGGTGGGGTCCCATCTGGTTCTGTACGCGAACATGATCACCAACTGTAAGGGGCGGAAGCCGCTTGGTGTGCTCTGACCAGCGTTCAGCACTTCTCATGTGGCGATTGCGCAGTGCATCTTCCCGAGCCGCAAAAGTCTCACGCCAAGTGCGGTGAGGCTCGTATCTGCTGGGTGCCACCGGAATGAAGTCCCGAATAGGATGGCCGAACACGCACATGGCGGGCGAGAGCTTGGTGTCCCTGTCAGGCGTGTTCCTGTACTGAAGCATCGCACGTTGGAACGCGTCAGTGTCAAGATCAACGGTAGGGCTGGTGTTGTCCAGGAGAAGGCGCTTGATGGTCTTTACACCCACTTCGGCGCGACAGTTGCTATGGGGGAATGCCACAGAGGAAAGGCGATGATGGATACCCCAGTCCTGGAGGAATCGACGTGTGGCTGCTGCTGTAAATTTGGGGCCACCATCCGAGGCCAGCTCATCAGGTATGCCGAACGTGACAAAGATGCGTCGCAGGCAAGTGGGTAGATCTCTCAACTATTGGCCAGTTGGAGTATCGGTCGACGACAACCAAGTAATTGCAGCCTTTATAATGGAAGAAGTCAGCATAAATACATTGGAATGGGTAGACCGGGGTAGTCATCGGAGTTGGCGGCGAACTAGGGTTAGACGGCGCAATCCGATTGCAATGGCCGCATCTAGCACGGAGGGTGGATATGGCAGGGGTGATGCCGGGCCAGAAGACAGACGCCTCTGCCCTGGCGGTCATGGAGGTGACCCCTTGGTGGGCAGCATGGAGGTGGGTCAGCACTTCTTCCCTAAGAGAAGGGGGGATAACGATGCGGTCCTTGTAAAGCACAACTCCATCAACTGTATAAAGATCATCCCGAAACTGAAAGTAGTCACGGAGGGGACCCGGGAGTTCATGGCAGAAGGCTGGTAGGCCAGACTCAACTAAGCCAACGAGGGAATGCATGTCCTCGTCGCTGGCTGTGGCAGTACGCACCCTTTCCCACGTGACAGATTTGAGGTGGAGGGAGTCCAGGGAGGACACAGAAGACGGGAGAATTCCTGCGTCGATGGCGTCAGCATTCGTATCAGCGCGAAAGCCAGCCATTAGTGTCAAGGGTTCTGTCAAGTTGATGGGGGGGGAGGACCAATGGTTGCGATATCGTCAGGCAGGTGTAACTTCAGGGGTGCACCAGTCGGGTGACGTGAGAGGCAATCTGTTGCACGGTGTCGGACACCTGGGACATGGACGATCCGGAACCTGTATCGCAGGTTTTCTCTTTCAAGTTCCTCAGACGAGGGTTGGGGATGTCTGCTAGGGAGCGGTCAGTGGGGATCTTCAGAAGGGGCTTGTGGTCGACAGCAAGGATGAGGTCCTCACATCCAAGTACGAAGTATCTGGCCTTGTCTAGGGCATCAGCCACGGCGAGAGCTTCACCTTCGATCGGAGCATAGCGAGATTCAGCGGCGTGCGTGAACCTGCTGCCTACAAGCGTTATTTGCCATCCAGTGGGACAACAAAATGGTTCCGAGGAGTTGCAGGTGCAGTGTTTCTGGAGAAGCCAGAAGCCAATGCCCTGCTTTGACCAATCTGTAGCTAGGCAGGTGGGCTTGCTCGGGTTAAAGATCCTCACACCTTCCTCGATTTCATTGGCGATAATCGCTTTGGATTCATCAAAGGCACTCTGGAGGGCATCGTCCCACATGAAGGCTGTGGTAGGCTTCAGGAGTTGGCGGAACGGCAGCATCTTTGCAGTCATGCTGAAGGCATATGACACTTGATTGACAAGCCCAAACCAAGAGCGCACGTCAGTGATGTTCTTCGGTGTAGGGAAGTCCAGGATGGCCTGTATGTATTTCTTGTATGGACGGACACTGTCGGGGGTGAGCTCAAATCCAGCAAACTCAACAACATCTGCGCCCAGCACGAACTTGTTAGGGTTGAGGGTAACGCCATTCCGACCGCAGACATCCAGCCACTCGACAGCTTGGAAGTAGCTATCCGCCAATGTGTCCGCCCACAGTAGAGCGTCATCCACACATTTGGTTTTGTTGTGGATGTCCGACACAATCTCATCATAACGTCTGATGGTGTACCCATCACCGGAAGCAATGTATCCTTGCGGGCCGTCTTGTAGCGGTATCTACCCCAGGGGGTAATGAAGGTGGTCAGGTGACGGTCCTCTCTGCAGAGTGGCACGCTATGGTAACCATTCCATGCATCAAAGACAGTTTTCTTCTTCTTGTGTGGGACCGAACGAGCCTGGTGGAATGGTGATGGTGTGTGGTGTGTCTCGCGTGTAGCGTGGGCGTTGAGCGCCTGGAAATCGACAGTTCGTCTCGGTGTGCCATTTTTCTTTGCACAGATTACCATCCGATGACACCAGGTAACAGGCTCGCCAATGGGGACTGGTTCCAGCACACCCAACTGCACGTCATGATCCAATCCTGCTTTTACAGCATCCCGCCAGTGGAGTGGAACAGGTATTGGTGTGTGATGCGCAACTGGCTCAGCATCAGGGTCGACCATCAAGGGAGGGCTGGCCATGAGGGTCAAGACTTGATGTTCACAAGTGTTGAATGTGCTCGATTGGTAGTACTTGAGAAGGTGCTGTTGTATCTTCATACGATTGTCATCAGTGGCAGGAAATGGCAGCTTCGTCAGAGGTGGGGGAGGCTGTTGACGCCTGGGGCAGGCACAAGTTCCTCCAGAGCCATCTTGGAGTGCTGCTTGTGTTTCTACCTGGTGTGCCGGTTGAGTCGTACCCAACGTAGGGAAGGTATCAGGGATGATCCTGAGGGCGATGCATGCCTCTTTGCTAAGAAAGAGTTTGTCAGAGCTGTCAGTGACGTACGTCATCTGCCAAGTTTAAATAACCTGTCCTCGCTCGCCTCTGCCAGAGAAACGGATGATGGCGGCCCCAAGGATCCGGATGCCACCTTTAGTTGCGGTCCGCATCTTCATGTCGACCGGTAGGAGATCCAATTGACGCAACCCAAGGCGGCGGATGACCTTGATTCCGGCAAGGCAGCTCTGGCACCCTGTGTCCGCCATAGCAGAAACCGAGCAAGACACTGTAGGGGTAGATAAGCTTAAACCAAAGGCAGTGCAGTCATCAGGCACGAGTGAGGACGTCCCACATGATAGCGTCAGTGTAGTTGACGTTGATGTCACAGCCGGGGCACTTGATGAGAAACTTGCAGATGTCTGCCTGGCCACGTAGGCGGGCCCCGTAACTGCGTACTGTTTCATCTCGGTCCTGGCGCATGTTATGAAGCGCTACAAGGGCCACCATAGAGTTCTCTTCACGGACTGCCAGCTTTTTGAAGGCTGCCAGTACATCGTCCACGGGTTTGCCAGTCAGACTCCCACCAGCTGACCTTGTGAGGTCTCTACGTAGGGGTTCGTCGCAGCATTCGAGCAGCTGGATAACCTTGTCCCTGCCGGTGACCTTTGTGGCCGCGACATAATCAGTCCATCGAGACAAGAAGTACGCCCATTCTTCACTTGAGCCAGCCGCAGCAACTGTAGGACGTTTAACCTTCTCCACCTTGGCGGCAGGTCCAGCGGTGTGGAAAGCGCTGTGGGCAGTGATTAAGGCAGCTACGATGGCAGTCTCAAGGTCCGGGGTAGTGTAGTCACACCCAGGGATGGGGCAAGCGACGACAGGCATGGTTGGTAGTCACCGTGATCATAAATAAGATCTGTCTATTTGTGTAAGTCGATCAGTAGACTTCAACAATGATCACGGTCTGTAAACAAATAAGATAAAATAAAATACCATTAATTAAGATCAAACTATAACATAATCCTCTAGAGGGAGAAACGTTGCCCTAAGTAAATGTACTCCTCTACTTGCTCCATTTTGGTACCGTTCTCTTGGATTTGTTTTGGATCTTTGGCTGATCCTGCCATGACTTTAGTCTTCTTCATGTTAATTTTGAGGCCTGTTAGTCGGCTTGCATCGTCCAGTTCTTGCAGCATTATTTCGAGGTCGTTTAAGTTATGAGATATGATGACAATATCGTCTGCAAATCTTAATGTTTATGTTGATTCCCTATATCTTAGACATACTTTCATTAAAAATTTCATTAAAAATTACTCCGAGCATGGCCTGTATGCCAAAGTGTATAGAATAGAATGTAGCTAAATTTTCTCGGATAGTGCTCGGATAGTACCAGGATAAAGTACGGAATGACATTCTAACGTCCTCAGGAATCATCCATTAGCGGCCTATGGGTTTTCCGAAATGCTGTCTGAGAAAAGTTTGGTGAACTCCCGATTTTCACTAATCGATTTTTTTTTTTTAATTCTACGGAAATAAAATAAAATAAAATCATGAATATGATTGTGAAAATGGTGTTGTTAAGTTAACCCCGGGATTTACCCCCAATTTTGTCAAGACCAATTTCCATGAGGACCCGATTCATTAGGCCCATGTTTTACTCAATTGCTGGTCCTCTCTTCTTTGAAAAAGGATGTTCTACATGAGGAGAAGCATCAGTCGTACCGCAAGGCTCATCGATCGGTCCCATTTAGCATCATATCCCGTTCAGGAGACGTTACAGTGGCACTCGATTGTGAGGGGAAAAAGGCAGAGACTAAGGTACGAAAATAAGTTTGTCCTTAAAGAGGAAGTCCACCCTAATATAAAGTTGGATATAATAGAAGCAGAACAATAAAAAGAACAGGCCAGTGAAAGTTGAGCAAAATCCGAATAAAATCAATTGGCAACTATGTGACGTATCTTGCGAGATCCCTTTTCATTTTCTCTGTATTTTAAAACAAATGAGAACTTTTTTTTTTCTTTACATAAAATTTCAATCATTATGTGCACCCTAAAACAATTATTGCAAATGCGTTTTATTACAATCCATGTATGAAAGAAATATACAACGTTTTCAATCAACTAGAAAATGAAAGTTTATGAAATTTTCTGTACAGAGCATATTGGAGAGAACCTCGCAAGATACTTCACAGTGTTGCCAATTTGTGTATCACTGATGGCATTACTTCACAAAATCATTACTTTCAAGCAGATATCGCTCAAACTCTCACTAAAATTTGTGTTCATCTAATTTTCGGCTTTTATCAGTAAGTGTCGACTCCCCCTTTGATAATCTCCCTGCTTGATGTTTTGACTTTTGGCACTGAAAAAAAAAACGGCTAAAGTTTTGAGTTAGGGTTGCAGTAAGGTTATAGGTTAGATCTAGGGTAAAGGTTAGGATCGCTATAGTTTAAGTGTTAGGCCCATTTAAAGTACAACAATAACCTAAAATATATGTTGTGAACAAGTAGAATGTATCAAACCAACCTCATATTCTTTTTACTCGGTTTTTTATGAATTTGTTCAACAGTTGGGTTCCGACGCAGCAAGCATGGCTCGGCGCGCTGGCTGAAATCAGTAACTCAATGTTTTGTATGGTGTCTCCGAGTATGTTGTATAAGGGGTAAAGGAAATAGGTTCCCCTCGGAGAGATTTTTTTCCACATTTCAGCCTTTCAGAAAATCAAGTAGGCCTTAACAGTTTAAGGATAATAATAAAGGAATATAGTCTAAAAATGAGATTTCGTTAATTTACACATATCCCACATTTGTTTAGAAACTATCATTGTTCTCCCAGACTCCCAGATTGAGACATGATAAGACTACAGCCCTATCCAGAAAACGGACCCCGGGGACGAACCCCCCCCCCCCCAAACATCTACCCCTGGGCTATTTACCCCAGGAGAATTAGCCACAGGCAAAGCATAACCCGGACAATTAAACCCCAAGACGAAGAGCCTCAAGACCCCCCCCCCCCCCCCACTCCGAGAACGGACGGACCCCATGCGTGTTACCAAAATGTCCGGTAAAGGGGTACTTTTCGTGCGACAAAGTCCGGCCCGAGAATTGTAAAAAAAGGGGTGTATTAACTTTTCACCCGGAGATTTCTTTAAAAAGGGGGTGCTTTTTTTTTCTTTTCTCTCATCTCTTTGGACTCCTGAGAAATTATTCCGAATTTAGGGAGTACATTGAGCATTATTCATGATTTAGGGGGGTCTCCAAGGCAGGAAAAGCCCGCGAAAATCCCGCGAAAGGGGGGTTCGGAAATGTTGGCAGTCCTCAGATAGGGGGTGCTTTCAAAAAGAGGGAACAAGCATAATTATGCTTACCCTAAATAACACTGAGTGGGGGGAGGGGGGGGGGGGGGGGACGCGGGCCTCAAGACGATTCAGTGTGCGTGGCTGACGTCTTTTGTCTGAATATCAATTATCAGGTTTTCGAATTATGCAAGCAAGCGAAGAGGCCGATTAAATTCTTACACTCATCGAAAGAAATGTTGTCATCAAATAGACGTATATTTGAACGGGGGAGAATTGTAAAAAAAGATACAAAGATTCCACCTCAATGCCTGTAGCAGGGACCAATATTGTCAATTTGAAACTCTCGGGGGGGTGAGTTTTTATGTAAAATTGCCAGAGGCATTATTGTCTTCATATAAGCCTGTAATTCTAGGTGTAATTGTCCTTGGTAATTATCCAAGGATGGAATTGTCCTGGGGTAAATTGTCCAGGAAAGTAATTGTCCAGTGTGTAAATATCCGCAGTGATTGCCCGGAAAAATTGTTCTTTGCCTATTGTCCGGGCAGGTCCGCAATGTTTTAAACATGTTTGTGTCAATAACATAAGAAGAATCACAACTCAGTTGTGATGGAGAGGTTCAATTTTTTTTTCTCTCTCATTTTTTAAACATCTTTCTTTCATTATAATGCAATAAATCTTTAGTGAATACCTAAAACTCTGAAATCCGGAAAATAATTCAGAGTAGAACAAGTTCTAAAATTGTACACTAATACAACACACTTGAAGGTGCAATACAAAAATTATCATGGCCAATTTCGTACGAAGAAAGTAGATGATGACATAAAATCAAAAACACGGATACGGAACACCTTTTTTTGTTACTTTTGGGGGTTTTTTCTGGAAAAAAAAAAGAAAGTTGTGTTTCTTAAAATTCAAATTTTCTCGTTCTTTAGCTGCTCTCTCTAAAGGAAATTCACAACCGAATGAGACATAATGTAGTCTTAAAAGTGCCCCCAAGTGAGGACGATACTCCATTTGACGTGATAACCATCACAGTTACACAGTCTGGGAACCTAGGGGTGTCTCGATCAATGGCATTCGGCATTAGATACGAAGGTTTGTATAAGATATGTAACCCATCCCCGTATTGCAATAAAGAGATATTGATTTTCTTTTTTCTTTTTTACGAGCTATGATTTTACAATAAATAACTAACGTCATTTAAGTACACATTCTTTTTCTAATCGACAAATTAATTCTTAGCTCCAGCTGTTACTTTCATAAACTAGAATGAAAGTAATTATCAGTTTCGTATAAAGATATACCTACGCAGGCATATTATTATTTTATATTTCTTATTAGCTTTTAGGAGAGTTTCTTATGATTCACAAATATTTTGTTGGGACATACACGCAATTAAAATTCATTGGAATCGTTTTTCTTTGGACATTTACTTGGGAAAATGACTATTTTTAAAGTGATAATTATTTAAAATTGTCTTAATGTTTTCACATTTTCTTTTAAAACTCTTTATCATCGAATACATGATTGTAGATGAAATCAAGATTCCTGAGTTTACCCCAGTTATCCGGTAAGCATGTCGTTATCAATCTATTCACATTTAAAAAAATAAATGTATGTAAATTAGATTAAGGTGCATTACGATTTTCCCCCTCAAAGTTCAAAGAACAATTTCGTTTCAGACATTAAGTGAGACGAGGCCTATTGTCTGAAATGTTAAGTTTTCATATTCTTCATTTTTTGTTTTGTTCTTCCTTTCGTAGAAAATTTAGATAAAATTTGAATTATTATTAACATTTTATGATGCAACACCATGCAGGAAATGCATATTAACTAAGATCCTCTCCAAGCGCTATACAGTGCGTCCCAGAAAAAACGAAACCGAGAAGTATCGATGTTCTATCATAACTTAATTACAACTATAATTAATGAATGATACATATTTGGAAAGCTTAGAGTCTCCTCTTTCATTTGATGCTACTCAGATAATGCATATTTAACGCATGAGTGATTTAAAGCAATTTGAAGGAAGGAAACCAAAAAGACATTTGGCGGGCGGTATCTGAATTTCGAAGAAAAATTCACATTTCTAGAAAGTTGAGTTTCTGCCCTTTCATATGACACCTCAATCAGGAAAAATGAGCGAGGAATGAAAAAGTTCTGTGTGTTTAAAGTAGTGCTTGCATTTCCATTATTTTATTAAACGAATTCGTTTTCACTGGCTGTCTGCCGTATCAATTAACGAAATTAACAAAAGACTTAACTCCGTTTCGTTGACAATCAGCTGTAGACGAGAGTCTTCATGCATGGCTGATTGTCTACGAAACGGAGTTAGGTCTTTTGTCAAATCTGCTTTTTGCTACGACAGGCACCCAGTGAAAACGAATTCGTTTATTAAAATTATGAAAATGTAAGGGCTACTTTAAACAAACAGAACTTTGTTATTCCTGGCTCATTTTTCTTGATTGAGGTATCATATGAAAGAGCAGAAAATGAACTTTCTAGAAATATGAATTTTTCTTTGAAATTCAGATACCGCCCGCCCAATTACTTTTTGGTTTCCTTCCTTCAAATTGCTTTTAATCACTCATGCGTAAAATATGTATCACGTGAGTAGCATCAACTGAAAGAGGAGACTCTAAGCTTTCCAAATATGTATCATTCATTAATTATGGTTGTGATTAAGTTATGATAAAACATCAATACTTCTCGGTTTCGTTTTATCTGGGACGCACTGTATAGTACTCCTTAGAACTATACAGGGCGTATCATAATAAAGGATATTGAAGTTTAATGACGATTTATATGATCACTACTGATTTCATAATCAAGCATTTTATGTCTGTTGTAAAGGACAGAATGTCCTCTTTTTTATGACACCCCGATCATACTACTACTGTCACAGTTGACTGAATAACAAAGCATTGCTGTCCACCATGTGAAAGGTGCACTGTGCCAAGTTTGATAACATTTCCTTCTTAGACACATAATCCACTCATTGTTCAGCATTTCGATATGTCTGGGCTGACACAAGCACTAATCTTTAGAATTTATCTGTGAATGCTAACTTGTCACAGTGCACCTTTCACATGGTGGACATCAATGCTTTGTTATTCAGTCAACTGCGACAGTAGTAGTATGATCGGGGTGTCATTAAAAAGAGGACATTCTGTCCTTTACAACAGACATAAAATGCTTGATTATGAAATCAGTAGTGATCATATAAATCGTCATTAAACTTCAATATCCTTTATTATGATACGCCCTGTATGCTAAGAAAGATAACAACAGTCCTTTTCAGGACTACACACCCAAAGAAAGATTATTGAGTCAGAGTCCTTTTCAGGACTCCTCAACCCCCTCTCTCTCTCTCTCTCTCTCACATGGTGCACCCGCAAAACTACTGTATAAGATAAAGATACAGTTACATTTTTGTGATTTACAGAGAAATCGAAGGAACTTCTCGAAATGATCTCCCAGATAAAGATGTCCAGAAAATCGCTGAAAAGCTTTCAATAGACGACTATTATGATCTGGGAGTTGCTCTTGGTTTCCAAATTCCACAACTGGATGCAATAGAGTATAAGAGGCTAAAAAACAGACAAGAGGCCATCTACGAAATGTTGATAACATGGAAACAGAATCAACGGCCAAGTCAAAACGTGAAGGAAGTGCTTCTTTCACTGCTGAAGTCTGCAGAAACAGAGGCAGAAATGACGAAAATGACAGGTTTTACTGTTACTCATTTATATTCATCAACAGATTCTTAACATTCTCAAGCATACCAAACATAATTCCTGATGACTCAAAATATATATCACCTAAGCTCTATATAGATATGAACTTATCTTTTGATTTAGTTATACATTGGCCATTGTTGCTATGGGGAAACAAAAAATGAAAAAATGTTTACAAATAACAACATTAAAAATCGCAGGCTCTTTTATTACACTTCTGCGAGATGAAGAAATGATGGTAACAACTTCCACAAAGAAGGAGCAATGGATGAAAAGACGCGGCCTCCGTCTTACTTAAGATGAGCCTTTGTAATAAATTAGGTTCTTTTAAAGAATGACAACGTACTATAAAAGTAGAAAATTTGACTTTAAACAATACAATTAATGAACAAAAAGGGGGAAAATTATATAATTTGTTGGCATTGTTCACAATGAAAACATTACAATACAGGCTTAAATAGTTAGAAAAATAACGATTATAATGATGGTGATAAATAATAATTAACAAGAATGATAAATAACAACAATAACAATGAATAATGATATTTACATATGTATAATGATGATGACTAATTATTACATTTTTCAGTAATTCATTTATGATTATGCAGAAGAATCTAATTCAACTATTTTTAATTTCTTTTTTAATGCAACAATGACGTCCTTTATATTTGGTCACCGTACTTCAGATAATACTCCAGCAGGGTAAGATTTTCTTTTCGTCACTAACCCTTACCTTAAATTTATTTTTCACGAAATAAACCAAGAGCAAATGTGGCAGCGCCAAAATTCAGAACATCAAGAAGGGAGATTATCAAAGAGGAAGTCCACCCTGATAATTAGCGGGTATTAATAAAAGCCGGGAAATAATTAAAACAAATTAGTGAGAGCTTGAGCAATATCCGATTGAAATAGGAAAATAATGTATCTTTTAAGTTGTCGCAAGTAATACACAAATAGGCAACAATGTGACGTATCAAGCCTAACTACAACATTCTTGAAGCATGTACTTATTCTCACCATTCTGTATAGTTATTCCAACTAAATTGCCAATTTACACTTGCATATGGTTCAATTTAAAGGATTTGGTGAGCTCATCTGTTTTGTCTTTGCAAATACAAAAATAGGGTTAAACAAAGGCGATTTGATGGATAAATCTGAAAGGTAATCTTCTGCTATATGACGGAAAAATAAAATGCCACACCTCTAAAGTTACATTGACTCTTCTAACAATCAAGATAAATGATATGCACCTGTATTGGTGAAATAAATATAATAGAAGCTTTAACAAATTACGAAAAAATAAGAACGTAAAATAAAGGTATGTGTTCGTACCGCGTGTCAAGCGGATTACGAGTCTCATTGATTTTATTTTCATGTTTATATACGCTTTGCTGGTCGAAGCAAACGATCTATCCTACTGCTTGACAAAAATCCAATTGACTGGATGAATTTCTGTCGAAAAGCAGTTCACTAACCATGAGTCGAGATAGCTTTGATTGTAGTATAATGATCATTTCTTCTCAATATATTTAGTGACATTTCTGACCAAGACTTGCTTAAATTGGCTCGACATATCAAGTGGACGGACTTTATGGAGATTGGCACCACAAAGCTTGGATTCCGGCGGAATAAGCTTGAGAACATCAAACACAAGACATTGCAGAATCGCAAAGACGCTAACATCCAAATGCTCTGCATGTGGAAGGCATCTCAAAGATCGGTTCCTAAAGCGACCAAGACGTTGAAGCGCATTTGGGAATCTGTCTCCTTGGCATCTAAGGCTGAGAATACAGGCAATTTTTCTTCCTCATTGTTAATATATAATAGCTCCAATACTTGTAGATATTATATAATATATAATTGACCATTCTAATAAAATGCAGAAACAAACAGACATCTTAACTGAACTTTGTCTTCAATGGAATCGTAAGATTAAATGTTTAATTGTAATAAAAATGGCTTTGAAGCTCCAGGTTGACTATTAATTCCTTGAAATGCTGGAGCGCTGTATAACCGGCAGCTAGGCTAAAGCCGGGGTAATAATAAATGCGCCTCGGAATAGAATTATCTAGATAGACGGCGCTATAGAAATGCCTATCATTATTATTATTATTATTATAATGTCATTCATAGCAGTCAATCTAATGTGTCAAAAATTTGTCTCACGAGATTAGACGAGATAAGGGGAAGAAAACTGCCAAACAACTTAAAACTAAATCCACAACAGTCATGGCGGCAGTAACTGTCATGACGCACATGCTATTTAATATTTATATATTCTTCTCTCAGACGGAAACTTGGGTGTGATATCTACGGCGACTCCTAAGAAAAGAGCCAAACCAAGCGAGCCCATTGAGCCTGAACATATGGATATCATTCTAACATCAGATACAGGTAGATAACAGAATAATAATGTCATAATATATGATTGGGAAAATGATAGCATTGTATACAATATCCTTTGTATAACACAATTCCAGTGGGCATGATAAATATTTAAATATAAACAAATATCAATTATGAGATTAGAAAATTGATGCACTTCTTATATGATTTTTGATCGTTTGATTTTGATGCAGAGCGAGATGAAATTAATGATGGCCTTGACCAATGTGGTGGTACACCAAACACAGAAGAGCTTTGCAGCGTCGCTCTACACGTAAACAGTCTGCCATTGGCATGTTCACTTGGGAAAGCCCTCCGTGTAAATGATGACCTCATTGTTGGATTCATCGATCTACCCAGTTCGTCAGTACTCTATAAGATCGCACGACAGCTCGTAGACAGTTGGTGGATTAGTTTGAAAGAGGAAGAAAAAGAAGATAAGTTTGCTAAGCTTCTCTCGGAGTTTAACATCCAAGACGTCAAAACAGGTTCGTTGGAATCATAAGGCTTAGTTCAATTGTAATCGTGTTGATAAGGAGATATCATTTGTACCCTTTTAAAGAAAAGTTTCAACTTCAAACTTTTAGTTTTAGTTTTTTTTAACATTCCATTTATTTGCGTTACAGAAGTAACCGAAGATTTTCAGTAGGTAAAGATTTGTATTACTTATATGTATCTACAAATCAAGGACATTATTTTTGGTTTCTTTACTTTTTACTTGTCCCTATATTCATCAATGTTTTCAGTTTATTTCATTATTAAAGTATTAACATGTATCTAGAAATCAAGGTCGTTATTTTTGGTTTCTTTACTTGTCCCTACATTCATCAATGTTTTCCAGTTTATTTCATTATTTCAGAAACCGTCAATTCCTCATTCATCACCACCATTATGCTTTGTCCATTAACGTGGATATTTCCCCTCACATCGATATATTATGCATTTTTTTTCAGTGTCCGCAGGCCATGAAGAAATCTCAAAAGCCATTGGGTCCAAAGCAGACCTACTGGACTTGTGTCATCGCCTGAGTGTTAAACCTTCTGGTGTCTTGCAGATCATGAGCACATCTTTGACCTTGCCGCCTCACATGATTGGCCGTAGTGCTCTGAAGATGCTTAAAGAGTGGGTACATCAAGGTGGGACTAGGGAGAGGCTTCTGGAAGTTGCTCAGGCTTTCCGCTTCAATGATGCAGCAGTCAAGATAGCAGAAGGTATTGCCATTTCACACCTCCACAGTGTTTCATATTACATAGACTGGTATAGGCCTACTTGATAAGTGAGGGGGAAAAAAGTTTGAAAGATTCATCGGCCCGTATTCTGAAGTCTTGTCTAACTTAGCCACGACTAAAGTTAAACAACTGTTTAGTTAGACAAGACTTAAACAGGACTTAGACGCGAGGTCGTGTCTAAGTCCTGTTTACTGACTAAATTTCGTATTCTGAAGTCGTGTCTAAGTCTCGTCTAACTAAACAACTGTTTAAGTCCTGTCTAAGTGGTGTTTAACTAAACAACTGTTTAAGTTCTGCGCAAGTCTTGTTTAACTTTCAATCACGACTTCTGCGCATGCCCAGTAGGCGTTAATTCTGACGATAGACCCAATGCGCATGCGTGCGCGCACCGGATAAATAAATTAACGCGCACAGCTAGCTGTGCGCGTGCCTAGCTGTGCGCGTGCTGGTACCATGGTGATGTGATCGTGACGTAATGACTAGACTGCATGCATGTATTGCACTGTGACGTACGTGTACTACACGTACACTGTACACAAACGCACTAATAATATTATAGTATTAATGACTGCTTTGAGAGAAATAGTTGTTTTATTACGCTCAAGGGAAGGTTAGAATTGTGCTATTCCCCGAGGCTTGCCGAGGGGAATAGCCCAATTGTAACCTTCCCGAGAGCGTAATAAAACAACTATTTCTCGAATATTAAAGCAGTCATTAATACTTTTATATGCCGAAAAAAAATAGACTAAAAAATAAAAAAAAAAAAAAAAATTTCATTTTTGTCGAAGACGGGATTCGAACTCTTGCGTACAACAAGAGGTGTATCGAAAACCAACGCTTAGACCACTAGGCTATTGCGCGTCGTTAACATGCTTGGCAGTTTTCTCCAATATATATGAAGGGGTGACCAAAGTTCGCGCAGATTTTAGAACAAATTAGAAAATGTGATATTCGATCCATGTTTTCTCATATTCTACACAAATTTATTTATTTTAATTACTACCAAATGGACGGCAAAGTATTTTACTACCAATTGGTTCAACTATAACATTTATCGTCGAAGGATTTCGGAGATATCGCGATCTAAAAATTCGATGTCCGATCGTGCATGCGCGCTGCATCTAAAAAAGTCATAAAAACAACGAGGCCTAAGTTCACGCACGGGGGTTAACAGCTGATTTATACAAAAATACGATCCATCAAAAATAAGGTAATTTGATAATTTGCAAGGCAAAATATCATACAACCAGACGGTACCACTTATTACTTACAATTTTGAGGATATCTGCTCTCAAAATGAAGATTTCCAGACCCTTATCGGTAAGTTGGTAATTTTTCGGAACGGACGCAAATAACTGCAAAATGTGCCGATCTTTTGTCAATATTTTCACAATTTCGCACCCAATTCCAAAGAAAATTTCGTTTCTGGGTAATTTTATGATCCTCTTTCCATTGGTGATATCAGATTTTCGAAATCTTACCGATTTTTTGAGAAAGCGAACTTTGGTCACGCGCGAACTTTGGTCACACAGCCATACATTAAAATGGATTGAAAACGGCTCTGCGTGAGGGCCTCGCAAAAGCTCCATGAAACGGGCCCTTCTTTTACTTTTGCAATGCATATTGGCACGAACTTAGATCAAGATCTATCGGCAGATGTTGTTTTTTTGTTTTTGAGAGTTTATTTTCGTCTTCATGTCAACAATGCAAGATAAAATTGTCGGTAAGATCGATCGAGATTCAATTGTAGACCAATCCTTCGCACACATACGGTATTCTCCATCGCTCAAACCATTTTTTAACATGTAAACCTATGGGGTAACCATGGAGTAACCATGGTTATTAAAAATAGTGAAATGTTTTATGCATGGTTACCGAGAATTTTACAGGAACAGTTGAAGTTTATGAATGCAATTCGACCAATCAGATGGCTGGATTTCTTAAGTGAGGTATATAACACTTATCAGTGCCTCTGTGCTCGGAAGAACCAGCAAAGAAACTTCTCCAACAGAATGGTTAGTTTATTATAGATTATGGAATTTCCAAGATGTCACCATTAGATAAGAATAGTTAATATTATCGAGAAAAAAAATCAGGCTACACGAGAAAAAATCCTACAAAATGTATTTGAAATTGTATAGGATGCACGTACCATCGTTCTCCCCGCAAGTTCGGGGTCAGCAAGTAGAGTGTACCGTAGACGTTGAAAAGCAGCAGAATCGCGCCCTTAAACAGGACTTAAACAACCCCTCGCAGTTGTCTAAAGTTAAACAGGACTTAGACAGGACTTCGTGTTTAACTTTATTTAAACACGACTTCAGAATACGAAAAAAGTTAGACACGACTTCGTGTCTAAAGTTAGACGGGACTTAGACAGGACTTAGACAACTGTTTAGTTAAACAGGAGTTAGACACGACTTCAGAATACGGGCCATCATGTTTACTTACGATTGCCTGACTATAAGAGAAACCAACATGCCCCTTTCAAAGAAAATTCATAAATTCGGCGGGAGCTCGTGCACTTGTACATTGTTTTTAAAGAAATAGAAATCACCAACCGTGTTGCTAAATGAATAAACACGAAATTGAAAGGAAATAATCCGTTTATCAGTTAACTCAAACCTTAGACTCACGTTCTGCCACTGAAATAAGTTGTTTGTATTGTGCAGAAACATGTCGAATGTTTTGTCAATAACTTACATTTTTCAAAACAGTGACCATACCATACTGAAGCCAGCAGAGTTCAAAGAAAATGAATTTGGATGGCGCATCGCCGCTCGCTGACTTTTTTCTTTAGAGTCTTGCGCATCTTTAAAAAAATATAAATAGAAAATCGGACCTACAGTTACAAGGTTACGTAACCTTTTGTGTGTGCATGTCAGCCCGAAAATCGCTCATTTTTGTGATTTGTGTACAAAACATATGGAAATGTCATTTTTCCTAAAAATAGATCAAACATTGGTTATTGGGTCTTTTTTAAAGTTTAGGTGGTTGTTTTGGGAGTCAAAATAGATGAATTTTAGGAAGAAATGAAAAAAAAAAAAAAAAAACAATAACATACATAAGTTAAAAAAACAATGAAATACATAAGAAATTATCAAAACAAGAGATAACATAAGGAATAAGCTGGCTCTTCCAATTTTTGTTGTCGTATTATTGTTTCAAATGGTCTAATGAATATATGTAGTGAAAAAGAATGCTTAAATATGAATAATATATGATTTATGGGTAGAAATGTGATTTTATGACGTTATTTGCATAAATTACCATAAATATGGAAATGAGTGATTTTTTTCAACAAATTGAAATTATCATATTGTTCTATACACTTCACTTGACATGCGTGCAAATTTTCGCGGAGATCGGCCGTTTCACGGCCGAGATCTTAGGGGGGGCCATAATGCCCCCCCCCCCCGGCCATAGTAAGACTTCAAATAGCCCGGCCTTATTAGGGTTAATACACCCTTGTTTCTCAATCGCTTTACAGTAAAAACACTCAAAAGGGACTGCTTTTGAAAAAGCTTTGATAACAAATTGGCACAACTTAATATTTTGTAACATAAATAACCTGCAGTATATTTTGTTGTCACGTTTCATAATGGATTTATAAATGACTTGTTACATTCTTATCCTCCTAAGCCATGCAATGCCAACCAAGCTATATGCCTTTCATCTCGCATGGCATCATTGATCACAAGGGTGGAGAACTTTACCTCGATGAACTTGGTATTACCGTATCTATTCCTGAAGGAGCTATACCAAAAAGGATGAGATCAGTCGTGACTCTTCGCGTCCCAACCCATTATACTCCTAGGCTTCCTGTACGGGGGGGTGAGGTAGTCATTACTCCAGTCATAGAAGGTTCTCTGACACAAGAACTGCTCAAGCCTGCCATGGTGGTACTACCGCACTGTACCAATCACCATGAACGTAAAGACGACCCTTCTGTTATCTTGTACACAAAAACAGGACCAGGTACATATTCTTGTTCTTGTTGTGTTAACAAAAAAAAACATCATTTCTTGACATGTGAAACAATTTGATAAATGAGGTGAATAACTGTTTTTAAATCACATAAACAATAGTCTTCTCGTCATGAGGATCCACATCGAGAATGATAAACTCATGACAGTTATTATTGAATGATTTCTCAATAATAACAAAAATACCATTATGTCATTTGAATCAACTCGCTGTACAAAATTGAATCAAGTCAAAACAGAACATGAGCTGAGTCGAAATCAATTCCCACTCCATCAATACTTAATATTGTATAAGCCTATGTTACCATGAAGTAAGATATTTTAATCAATATATTTTTTTCTCATTTTTTTCAATATTCAAAGGAAAATTCGGTCGTAGGAACCTGACTCCGCGCCTGTCACACATTTCAAAAGATAAGATCAAGTTTCATACACGTCATCTTCAAGTTTGGGCTCTGTCATCGGCCGATATTAAAGGACTCCAAACGAGATGTGTAGTCTTTCAGCCTGTCGTCATGACTCCTGCAGAGAAATCAACGCTACATGTGTACATACTTCATCCATATAGGAACTACATAGAGGTATTTATATAATATAATCTACAAAAAAAAATTCTACATCCATATTTAAGCGGACACCAATAAAAAAAAACTAATTATTAAAAAAGGAGACCTTTCGGGATTTTAAGTTATGAAAGGTCTATAAAATTCACCGAGCAACGTCTCCTTGAAATTTCTTTCAGACTGAATTATCAGGGCATAATTAAAAAAAACGAGAAAGAGAAGGGAGAGAAAGTGATGAGTCAAGGGGAGGGAAGAAAAATTAAGAGGAGAAGAGAAGGGTAGGGGTTAAGGGGAGGGGAGATGGTGGAAGTAAGAAGGATGGGAGGGTAGGGGTGGATGGGTGAACGAGTGAAGGAATTAAATACGGACATGTGATGGGAATAAATCAAAGATAGAAAAGTTTGCAGATGAGAGGGGGGCAAAGTAGAGGAAAGGAAGAGAAATGTAGGGAGGGGTGTTACGACGAGAAGAGGGCGGGGGCTTGTCGGTGAGCTTATGATCTGGTAAAGGTATTCCCATAGGAAAGAAATGAGCCTGCCGCATACTCCGGCGGCAGACTTGCCGCAGATCTGCAGCAGACCTGCCGCAGACAGTCATCTTTTTCACATGCAAATTAGTTTTGCCGCAGACTTGCCGCATACTCTTTCAGTATGATGAAGAGTCTGCAGCAGGTCTGCCGCAGACTTGCCGCAGACTTGCCGCATACTATTTCAGTATGATGAAGAGTCTGCGGCAGGTCTGCCGCAGACTTGCTGCAGACCTGCCGCATACTCTTTCAGTATGATGAAGAGTCTGCTGCAGACCTGCCGCAGTCTCTTCATCATGAATATTCATATAGACCTGCTGCAGACCTGCCGCATACTCTTTCATATCCAGTACGTGGCAAAAAAGTATGCATGTAGAAGAACCAGTGATAAACTGATTGATACTTCATAATCGATATTGGCAATATCGATATTACCAATTAGGTATATTCTATTCTCAATTGTATTAACTTCATCACATAGATCATTTGAAGTGTATTCAAGAGTAACATTTAAAGTGACACAGGCTCGTACACATATATATACTAAATATGTATATTGTTTCTTGGTTAGTAATCATAGTTTCTTGGTTAGTAATCAATATATCTATTGCTAAAACGTAAATGTAATTGTAACATGATCAGACAAAATAATCTATTGGTTAATAATGCAAATTAATGGCAAAAGGAAAATAGAAATCACAAAAATGATGTGCATTGTCTTAATTTGCTTAACAAATCATGATAAATGTATTTTTCTGTCACACGTGTAAAGTAATAATGAATATGCATGAGATGATTGGTTTCAATTGGCCCTATTAGACTTTAATGGGATTTCAATTGGACCAATTGAAGTCCAACTTCAGGCCAATTGGGGTCCCATTAAAGTCTAATGGGGCATAGGCCAATGGGGCCAATTGGTCCAATAGGGACAATCTGGACCAATTGAAACAATCTGAAGTCCTATTAAAGTCCCATTGAAACCTGTTAAAACCTATTGAGACCAATTGAAACTGGAAACCAATTGAAATTCAATTGGTGTTGAATTGTTTTCAATTGGATTTTCGTCTTGGGTAGTTACAACAAAAAAGTGAGTTAGTGGGGCTGAAGATAAGATCACATATGGCACAACAAAAAAGTTTGAAACAGTCCGTTAATTCCTCAGTCTTCTATTATGTAATAAATTCCTCTTATGGTACCAGTTGAACTTGAAGCAAATTGTTTGGTTTGACAGAAGCTAAAAAGACGATTAACAGTGCTAATTAACACAGGAATTTACAAGATCATGGGCTCAGCCTGCAACCTCATATCGTCGGCCTTATGCCAAAAGGGCCTTAACTGCTTTTGGCCATTCCGAGATAATCGCGTTTAAAGGTTTTGGCCTCTCTAATAATCAAAAGTTTGTGGTCGTTTTTTTTGCTTTTGAAGCCAATTTCGATAAATGTGTTAAGTTATTAAGTTTTACATGAAATGTGTTAAATTTGTTATAAAATATTCAGAATTGTACATGCTATGTGCAAAAAACATGTTAGGGCCTTTTTGGCATAAGGCTTGAATGTAGCGTATGTTAGCGTATGTTATGCCAGAAGGGCCGTAACCTACTCGGCATTATGCCAAAAGGGGCGTAACCTACGCGGCGTTATGCCAAAAGTGCCTTAACCTGCCGTTATCGTACGCGTAACTATGCGCGTAACTATGCGCGCGTACGCGCGCATAGTTAGCGCCCTTTTGGCATAAGGAAATTTTCTTGTTTCGCAACACCTTTGGTTTGCCAGAAAGGCCCTCCTAACGCAAATGGATCATCCGTGGAGGTTAAGGCCCTTTTGGCGTAAGGAAAAAGATGAGATACGCGTTAAGGCCCTTTTGAAATTCATAATTATCTTCATAAATAAATCGAATTTCAACAAGTGAAGCACATCATTTTAAAGAGAATGATGAAATCTACAAGGTGATATTAATAACTCAATAACCCCCAAAATCGGGTTAAGGCCCTTTTGGCATAAGGCCGACGATATGGTACTGCATGTCCTACAAAATGGACGTCTATAGCCTTGCTTCAGACTGTATAATTTCCCACTTTTCTGTGGCAGACCTGCCGTAGACTGTTCCTGTGGCGTACTGGTATGCGGCAAGTCTGGAGCAAAGTTTCGCCCTGCCGCAGATCTGCCGCAGACTGTTCCTGTGGCATACTAGTATGCGGCTAGTCTGGAGCAAAGTTTCATCCTGCCGCAGATCTGCCGCAGACTTTTCCTGTGGCATACTAGTATGCGGCAAGTCTGCAGCAAAATTTAATCCTGCCGCAGATCTGCCGCAGACTGTGCCTGTGGCATACTAGTATGCGGCAAGTCTGGAGCAAAGTTTCATCCTGCCGCAGATCTGCCGCAGACTGTTCCTGTGGCATACTAGCAGTGGCGTAGACAGGTTCGTACACCTGGGGGGGATGACTCAGGGGCGGATCTAGCTTTTTGCTAAGGGGGGGGGGGTTGACCAAAATAATGACGATGCGGAGCATCGTCCACGAGCCGCGAAGCGGCGAGCCGATTTTTTTTGGGGTGTTTATTTGAACCCCGTAAGTGATGTTTTCCTGGCATATATTAACACAATGGAGACCATAAAAAGCAGTGCATGATAACGTCTTTTTAAATCAAGTAACAGTTAAATACACAGTTATATCCAGAGTTATCATGTGTTTGGTTAAGTTACCAGATGAGTTGAATATCTTCTCACAATATTTGCACTTGAAAGGGTTCCTCTCCAGCGTGCGATCTTTTTTCTTTCTTTTTTTCTTTTTTTTTTCTTTTTTTTTTTCCTTTTTTTGTTTTGTTTGTTTTTTGGGCCGCCCAAGGGGGGGGGGGGGTTTAAACCCCCTAAACCCCCCCCCCCCCCCCCCCGTAGATCCGCGCCTGTTTAATCTTGTGGTTATCTTGTGGTTTCCAAACCACAAGATAACCACAAAATACTTGTAAGATTTTCTTTTTTTTACCGTCTGAATTGGCTTTCACCGTGTGAATGCGGCTAATAACAATAAACACAATTTCAATAATGATGAGGATTATTATTATCATCATCATAATTATTATTATTATTATTAATATTATAATTGTTATCATTATTATTATTACTATTATTATCATCATTATGACTTATTAAGTAAGCAAATATCATTCCCAAAAACCTGGGGGGGATGATTGTACATGCCATCCCCCCCACCTTGTGAGGTGGGGGGGATGCATCCCCCTCATCCCCCCCGTTGTCTACGCCCCTGCATACTAGTATGCGGCAAGTCTGGAGCAAAGTTTCATCCTGCCGCAGATCTGCCGCAGACTGTTCCTGTGGCATACTAGTATGCGGCAAGTCTGCAGCAAAATTTCATCCTGCCGCAGATCTGCCGCAGACCGTTCCTGTGGCATACTGGTATGCGGCAAGTCTGCAGCAAAATTTCTTTCTGCCGCATACTTCGGCATACTCTTTGCCGCAGACTAAAAGTCTGCGGCATACTTTTCACTTTCCTATGGGTTCTGTCAAAAACTAACTATATCAGTTTGTAATACACTGTTCCTTTAAAACAATATTGCTCGGAAGTTGGATACAGAAAAGGGCAATTTTCATAATTCTAGCATTGCCTATATTCCAGAAATTATAATTCTGCCTGCTTAAATTCGAAAAAATCTGTTCAAATCATGTCTTTGTCTTGGAATACGGGATGAAAGAAAAAAACGTAGTCTGGAGTAAAAAAAAATAAAAAAATACTCAGGTTACATATACATGTATTATCAGAATATATGCCAAATACGTTATTTCATGAAACAATACACATTGCAGTAGCACGTGTATTTAACAAAAAAAAAGGGGGGCAGTACTTTAAGTTTAAAAACCTGTATGCTGGATTATGACATCCACCGGGAATAAACTGTGCCATTTTGAGTAATCTTGTACAATATCTTACTGTGATGCTTGTATCGGTGAATTGCCGTTTGTTCTACAACTAGTTTGTCTACTACCATATTAGTCTATTACCATGTGGTCTACGCCCAGCCATCTACTATCCACATGAATGGTCTAATACTCATTTTATCTAATTATCAATTGGTCTAATGACCAATTGGGCTATTGTTCATTTAGTTAAAAAACAGTTGGTCTAATTCCCAGTTTTGTCTACTATACGTGATGGTCTAATAATCATTAATATCAATAATCATCAAATTATCATTAAATGTTATGTATGATAGACGAAATGGGAAATAGACTAACTGGTTATTAGACTAATTGAACAATAGACCAACTGGGTAGTTGACTAATTAGAAATTAGACCATATCGAAATTAGACAAAATGAATAGTAGCCTAAACGGTCTTTAGACGAATTTATGAGTACCGGTAGACGAAATGAGTATTAGACCATGTGTATAGTAGACAGGCTGGGTGTAGAGCATATGGACATAGACCACATGAGTAGTAGACGAACTGGTTATAGACCAGACAGCAATAAACTGCTGTATCAGGTGGAAAATGGGAGTCAAACCATAAATGTGAAACAGATATGTTACATATTTTGTGACCGAACTCTTCATTAATAATTCTAATCTTCTGACTGTTTATTTATGATTATATTTCTACCATTTAATTGTTAAATAAAAAGCAAATCTAAATGAGATGTACATTCGTGTAAATAAAGGTTATTCATAGACCTTTTTGTAAAGGCCTCCAATAGTTGGCGTTAATCATGCATGAAATTTATTCATTTTGCAATATCTAGAATTGAGTTTTATTTGTCAAATTCCAGGATATAACTAGGAAAGAGAAGAGTTCTTCTGTACCCTACTGCCAAGTCATGGATGAACTCAGATTCCCTATAGAGTCAACAGCAAAGGATCTAAAGATGTTGTTCCACGACGGGACAAAAAGTAACAAAAGAATGGTAAATATGCGTAATTTATTGTTATTTCACGAGGTATGTTGAAAAATAATAGTGGAATTTGGATATGTACATTTTAGAAGCTAAATGTTATTCTTTTACATACCTCCTTATTTCCAAAGACATGTAGTTTTCAGGAATATCCTGACATGACACAGGTACATTTTTGGAAAATAGTCAACGAATGATCAAACCTCTTCCATATTTAGAAATTGAATCAAGTCAAATATATTCTCTCTCTCTCTTTTTTTCTCCCTCAAATGCCAATTCCTCAGCGGAATTTAAGGACGTGCAGGAGATTGAAATAAAACGATCCAATCTATGTACTTAAAATTTAGTATGCTTTTCTATGTACCTAATTTTACATTGACACCGTATTCAAGCTAATACTTTTCAAAATGTTGGCACATTATTATTATAATTGTTTTAAAGTTATCACGGTTTAGAACAGAAATTTCTGTCTCATTTAAAACATAAAAACTTCTATTACAAGGCGATCTCACCTTGAAGAGGCACGATAGCTTAGTTGGTAGAGCAGCGGTGTCGTAATCCGGTGACCCGGGTTCGAAACCAAGTCGATGCGCTAGTGTCCTTTGGTAAGGTATAAATTCTCTATAGATATTATCATTATTATTATTAATATTATTTCCCTGCAATTTGAACCAAGGTACCCATCAAAAGTATACTAAGTGGAAAGTGCAGCCCTCTGAATTTCGAACTACAGTTCTCTCCTGAAGAGAAAGGAAAGAAGAACGTCCATATCGACATACTACAAGGGTCAGCAAAACTTGCAGAAAAGGACCATATCTTTTCAATAGAGGGTAAGCCTATATTATCAGGAAGTAGGATAGTTTGTGTATTTCACTTCATCATATGTAGCCAGGTACTTCAAAGACCTTACATGAATAATTGATGTAACAAGTGACCTCAAAGACTGTACATGAGTTATTTTTTTGTAACAAGTGACCTGGAAGATCCTACAGTAGTCATTCCTGTAGCTATCTACCTCAAATACCCAACATTAGTTATTTTTGTAAGTACATGTCGCTACCTCAACGAAAAATACAAATTGTAATTTCTGTAACTTCAATGTATGTATTTTTTCCCCTCATTCAATAAGAATTACTTGAATGAAGTTTAAAGCATTTATGTCATGTTCAAGTTCAAGTTCAAGTTCAAGTTCAAATAAGGTTTTATTCATTACTTGTCAACAAGTCCGAAGAGTAAAAATGCAAGTTTACATCAATATAAAAAGCATTCGAAAACATAAAGATAACATAGCAAATGAGGACAAATATATAACAATGAATACATTTTTAAGTTAAAACATTAAAGTAGTAACAAGAAAACAAAACAACAAAAAAATTTTAAAAAAAATACAAGATATGAAATATTGCTAGCAAAAATGTCCATGTTTAAAGTTAGTGCATACTATATAAATGCCCTTTTTTGAGGATAAGTGGAAAGAGTAGGAGAATTATGTTGCAAATAAGAATACATGTCATAACCACTCCTCCCCAATTTAAGACATAACAAAGCTGTGGGGTTAGACCTTTTCCGATATAAAATCTGTTTTTAACAAATCATTTTTCTACTCGTATCTCCCACCCCCTTCTGAAACGGGGATATTGTATTTTGTGACACTATCAAACCTTAGAAACAAAACCATTGAGTTATGATTATTCTCTCTCTATACACATCCATTATACGAAATACATAGTAATTTAGAATACTGGAAAGCAAAAACAAATAAACGCCTTAGTCATATTGTATTTATTTATTGCCTTTGATGCAGATGAACCGGATTATGCAGTCGATCACACCGATTTGTAAGTACACGAATGTCATTATCCATGAATGTATCAGCCATTCTTGTAAATAATGCGTATTAAGTGAAATTTATCCATGTATATATCATAAAATACTACATTTCAAAATATGAATCATGGCATAAAACAAATTTATAACGATTTCTGCCAGGGGACATGACTGTGACCAGGCAGCTATCATTCATAACGAGTACCCATTATTAGATAGTTATAATTACCTGTAATTAGCATGGCTATACCGTGTGTCTCAAAAAAAACGTAACACTTTTGAAATGGTTGCCAAATTGAGCATATATAATTTTATGAAAAAATGTCTATATGTATGGAAAGCTAAAGGACCAACCTTTCATATGATATGAAAAAATTAAAAAAAAATCATGCTTCGATGGACAGTGTTCACTTAAGTTAGAGGTATGAAAATGGGCCTGCGCAGGATTTTTCCTTCCAATTTTGGACAGGTAAATTACTTGTAACTTACAAAATAAGGTCGATATGAGATATTCATGATCGATGGATCAAAAGGATATTTTGAATCAAAAGGATATTTTGAATACCTCGAATTCTGGTATTTTCAATGCATAATGAATGATGTACTTAGCTATTACATGTTTGGGTCATTCATAAAACCTGAATAAAATGTGATTGATGATCCACCAAACTTACGGAAGAAAACTGATAAAGAAAAGGCAAGGGGTAGGTGATGGGATGGGAAAAGGTTGTGGGGGGGAGGAGAGTGGGTTGCATAATGTCAATTATGATTTTGAATACGGTATTTCAATTTAACATTTTCCCATTCTTCCTTCATCCTGTTCACATCTACCAGATCAATGATACAATAAGATGGGAGTGGAAGTTGGTGTGTGTGTGTGTGTGTGTGTGTGGCAGGGGTGGTGTTTGGGGATTGATAAATGACAGAGAGAAAGGACTGGTATTCAAAACATCCTTTTAACTCTTAATCCATCGATCATGAATATCTCATATCAAACTTATTTTGTATGCTAAAAGTAACTTACCTGTCCAAAATTGGAAGGAAAAATCCTGCGCAGGCCCATTTTCATACCTCTAACTTAAGTGAACACTGTTCATCGAAGCATGATTTTTTTTTCAATTTTTTCATATCATATGAAAGGTTGGTCCTTTAGCTTTCCATACATATCAACATTTTTTCATAAAATTATATATGCTCAATTTGGCAACCATTTCAAAAGTGTTACGTTTTTTTTGAGACACACGGTAGTGGTCGAAAACAAGCTTTAAATAATAATAATACTCCTCGTTTATATAGCGCCTAATACATCGACGATGTCTCTAACTTTCTTCAATCGACTCTTGGATCCATAGTTTAGATAGGCGTGGTTAATCAAAGGAGATGGATTCCTGTCAACATTTTACAAAGGAATGTTCCACCCCTCCATCAACTAGTATTTTTTTTTTTGTGTGTGTGTGTGCAAGTTTTTCCTTTATAATGAGTAACAGATGGACATATGGCGTAAATATATATTTCGACAAATATAATATTTGTAATATTGTTCGACAAATCGAACAAATCGAACAATGAGTATGAGGACCAGAATAAGAGTATTGAATTGTTACATTTACCCAGTACTTATGTATGGTAGTGAAACATGGACTTTAGCCTCTGATACTAAAAAGCGTTTGGAAAACCGTTGCGAAATGTGGTTTTTAAGACGAATGATGAAAATCCCCTGGACTGACAAAGTTAGTAATGAGGAAGTTCTTACACAAGCTGGAGTGCAAAAGAAAATGATACATGAGATGTTGATTAGGCAGTTGAAGTTCATGGGTCACATTACACGTAAAGAAGGCCTAGAAAATTTTGCTTTGACAAGGAAAATTGTGGGAAGAAGGAGTAGGGCAAGAAGGAGGATAGTTTGAATGGACAGTCTGCAGAAATTGTTGGAGGAGAGAGGAGTGAAAGAACTGGGAGTGGTACTAATACAGAAGGCTAAGAGCCGAGGGTTGTGGAACAGCATGATCGCCAAAGTCAAACGATATGGCACTTAGAGAGAGAGAGATATATATATTTCGATATCTTCAAATATGATTTCCGGCCGAATGTTATGAATTTACTTTTTTCTGCAGGAAGGGTCGATTGCAGTATGTATCTAACAATCTTCTCGAGATCCTGACAGATGTGATCGTGATCACTTCACTAAAGGACTTAAAGTTCCTTGGCTACCAGCTTGGCTTCTCTTATTCAGCTGTAGAGAAACACCTCAACCACCCAGACTCGTCATTTGATAGTGTCTCAAGGTCAGGCTTTGGTGAGATGCTCCGTGACTGGAGACGGAGGGTTCGACCTAGTGAGCAGGTAGATGAACTTCATCTAGCATTACAAAATGCTGGGTTTGGCAATGCAGCAGAGGTCATCCTACCTGAACGTAAGTACCCCTTTGTAAAACTACAGTGTGTAATATTTCCTTGACGTGTTGCAAAGTTTGGAACAATGACATATTTTCAAACTCCCTTTTACTAAGCCTTAAGCCTCGGTCGAACGAATCTCCCTGTTTTTCCATTGTCTTCCCGAATTTCCATTGTCTGAAAATCGTTCTATGGCGTTCGTAGCAGTTCGTAATGGCATTTGTGAACGAGGCTTAAGACACAGGCACTAAGAAAAACGTTTCACTTTTATTATACAGCGAAGCGATCTGGTATGCTCGAACTATTTTAAATACTGCCCCATTATTGTTAGGTGCCCATTTAATACACATCGGAATCGTCATAATAAGTTGGGAAAAAAACTGGTCCTATTTATTGTAAGAACCCAGCGAGGATTTAACCATGGACCTCTCATAATCATGACAGTCCAGAATCATCAATCTACCACAGTGCTTCCCGTATATATACATGAATGAGAGCGTTAATTTAATCCCGGGTTCGTATTTTGTAGGAACAACAGGAAAGAAGGCTTTGCTCTGTTACCGCCCACATTGAATCGCCCATACTTGAATTATTGTACTGTATTTTATCTTTTATCTTTGAACCATCATATTTTGTTGATGTTCTCTCTCCATAATCACCATTACCTTTAATTATAACACTCAATTAAAAGTACCCCCGGATACTCCAATTACTGTACGTTCTTTCTTCCTTACTGTTGGTGTGTGTACCATCATTAATTAGCATCTTGAAATACTCTAATATTCTTGAATTCTCTTCTTTTTACTTTTACAAATGAACTATAAATGAGTAACACCTTCAATTTGGTTTCCTCTTTTCCCAATTTATATGTGCATTATCAGTGAGTACCACTTCTAGGAGGCACTATGAACAAGTCAGAAAAGGATGGGAGTCAAAATGAGTAGGCAATCCTGTCATTGAATGTTTATCATCATCCCAAGACGAAGAAGGATCCACTATTATGTATGTATTCAGCTGAGAAGACTACGTCTTCAGAAACACGTATTCTAAGTCTGCATGATTCATTCTCAGTCTGAATCTCAAAGTTGCCTTTTCTTCCCTAGCCAATGCTACTGGGAGTCATGTAGATAAGCTACATAATTTATGAGAATGATTTGATTTTAATTATCTCTAATGATTAAAGGGAATCTAACCTAGTAAACTGAACAAAAATAAAGCAGAAAATATGAAATGTAGACTAAGAAAGTTATAATTACTACACGTATAGGCAATAGACACTTCAAATTGGCTACAAAAATGTTCTCGAAATCCCCTTATATCTAGGAGGTGACTAAAAACTACTATTAAAAAAAAATCGACTAAACATTGAAGCCAGATATGTGCGCAGTGTTAACACTGTCTACAAAATTGATTACATTTTAAATTATTTCGATTTCATGAGAATCCTTATAATTTACAGCGTTTTTGATACACCCTACATTATCAAACAGTCCCAATAACCTCATGACAGCTTCCTTTCCATTGCATTGCCATGGCCAGTACTCATCTCTCTTCAAGATGTAACAAAGTTGGTT
This sequence comes from Strongylocentrotus droebachiensis, assembly GCA_035222895.1. NCBI lineage: Eukaryota > Metazoa > Echinodermata > Echinoidea > Camarodonta > Strongylocentrotidae > Strongylocentrotus > Strongylocentrotus droebachiensis. The sequence continues at coordinate 940,378 of JAVYIG010000053.1, forward strand.
CAGTTGTCGTATTGGATGCAATTATTTGTTCTTTGTGACAATTTTGTGTGGAAAGCTTTTCAGTTCTTTCGCCACAATAATTATATGCCTAGTATAACAACTACAGAAATTATGTTCTTGATATTAATTTCGCATGACAAATTTGTCAGTTAACTTGCTAAAATTATCATATATATAAGACAATTGATAACCCCGATAGATATTCCTATAATGTAAAGCTGTTTCAGTTCTGTTAGTACAATCGTTATATACATGAGGTAATAACTGTAGTAAATAAATGAGTTATTATATGGTTTGTGTGGAAACTGTTCCACTTATATTGCTACAACACTAATGAACATTATGATGATTACAGAAGAAAATTTCTTGATAGCGAGGTTGTATGAATATTGTTTCATTCTGTTGGTACAATAATCAAATAATCTCTGGCCCTCTGCTTTTTAGCAGGTTTCATGAAAACCTCACCATTCTTTTCTGTTTTGAGCTCTTTCCTTCATTTCTTGGTATGTATCATTTGCTTTAAAACCATCCAATATTATCATTCTTTTCCTTTCTCTTTGTGTTTTTCCTTCTATCCTTCCCTGAATGATTTCTCTCAGGTGTCCATCAAGCTGTAGGGTATGCCCAATTAATTTCTTTTGTCTCTCCTATCATGTCGTTACTAATTTCCGCTCTCCCCAACTCTCTGTAAAACTTCATCATTTGTCACTCTATTCATCATCTTCCTTCACAGTAGAATTTTAAAAACTCTCCAACATTTTGATATCTGCCGTTTTCAGAGTCTATGTCTCTGTTCTGTAGAGAGCAGCACACTCCAAAACATATGCATATGATAATTGCAGAAGATATTTTATGTATTGTTAGGTTGTATGAATACTATTTTAGTTCTATTGGTATAATAATCCTATATATGTGATAATGATTACAAAATATGTTTTCTTTATTGTAACGTTGTATGAATACTGTTTAAGTTATATTGCTACGATGATATTGCATATAAAGTAATAAATACAATACAAATGGTTCACAATGAGGCGGTTTGACAACTGTTCAATGTGTATTTCTTGAATAATCATGTTAATAAGACAATAATTACATGCCAAATTGTCTTTAACATGAGGCTACGTGACTAGTGTTTCATTTGTATTGCTACTATGGTCATGTACATAAGACAATTATTACAGTAAATATTTTCTTAATTGCAAAGTTTTATGAGGACTGTTCATTACTTTTACTACAATGATCGTATACACAAGGTAATAACTGTAATAAATATATGCGTTATTATAAGTTTTTATGAAAACGATTCTAGTTGTATGGCTACAACAACCATTTACATTAGATAGCTTAATGATTACAGAGGGTATTTTCTTATTGCTAAGATGAATGAAACCTTTTTTTCTTCAGTTCTATGCTGCAATGATCATGTACATTATGTAATAAGCGCAGTAAATATATGCTTACCATAATGACAATAAGATTCGTTTGATAGCTTCTCCAGTTGTTGTTGCTACAGCGATCATGTACATAAAACAATAATAGCAGCGGATAGTTTTGTTATTGTAAATTTGTATGAAAATTGTTTCTTCTGTACTGCACCAATCATAAGATGTCTTATAGGCAAACTTTTATTTGAGAGTTTATCATTTATATTATTAAGGCGGAAGAATATCATTGGAGCAATGCTACTTTAAGATTACTGCTGATAAAAATGCTATCATATTCACGATATGACAAAGTAGTTTCAGTCTTTGTAATAGGTTTTGAGGACACAAGTGTGATATCCAATATGTGCCACATAATATGTACAGTGTTTATCTACTGTGTACAGTTTTCAGTAAGATTGAATATCGTTATGATTTGTAAATGTATTCTTTTCCTTGTAATAGTATATATTTCAGCTGATATGGACCTTCATGGTAAAGTCTCCGAAAGGAATTGATATTAGCATATCTTTTGTTAACGTTTTCGTTTCTTGTATTCAGCATACTTTATATTATCTATAGTCTTTTTTATTTGTTATCGCGATTTTTTAACTAGTGCCTTGACTGCATTTAAAATTGTTTAATGTTTCAAACATGTCTATCATGCCGAGTTTTTCATGGTTCTAATAATAGTGTACAGCAGTACTGAAACTGGTTTCAGAGTCCATGTTTGTGTTCTTTAGAGCAGCACACTCCTAAACATATGCATATGATAATTGCAGATAATATTTGTCATTATTATACGGTTGTATGAATACTTTTGCAAGTTTTGTTGCAACGATAATCATATACATATGATATTGATATCAGGAGAGATGTTTTTGTATCGTTAAGTTAGTACTATTTTAGTAATATTGTTACACTAATCTTGTATATTTGATAATGATTACAGAATATACTTTTCTTAATTATAACGTTGTATGAATACTGTTTAAGTTATATTGCTACGATGATATTGCATATAAGGTAATAAAAACATTGAATACATGGTTCATCATAAGGTGGTTTCAAAGCTGTAAAATTTGTTTTGTTAAACAAATCATGCTTTTGAGACAATAATTACAGACTATATTGTTTTTTATATGAGGCTGTATAACTAGTGATTCATTTGTAATGCTACTGTGACTATGTAAATAAGGCGATAACTGCAGAAAATATTTTCTTCATTGCAAGGTTTTTTGAGGACTGTTCATTTTTTTACTACAATGCTCGTGTACATTTAGTAATAACTAAAAAGACTATATGCGTTATAGTTGTATGGCTTCAACAAACATTTATATAAGATAGCTTAATAATATACAGAGGATATTTTCTTATTGTAAAGATGTATGAAACATTCTTCCTTCAGTTCTATGCTACAATGAACATGTAGATTATTTACTAAGTGCAGTAAATACGTGCGTATACTATAATAACAATGGAATTTGTATCAACACTACTCCAGTTGTGTTGCCACAACGATCATGTACATAAAACAATAATAGCAGCGGATAGTTGTGTTATTGTAAATTTGTACCTTAATTTGTATGAAAACTGTTTCTGCTGTATTGCACCAATCATAAGGTGTGTTATATGCAAAATTTGATTTGTGAGTTTATCCTTTATATTATTAATACTTTAAGATTACTTCTGATGAAAATGCTATCATATTCAAGATATGAGTTAGTAGTTTTAGTCTTTGAAATAGGTTTTGAGGACACACATGTGATATCCCATATGTGCCACATCTATGTGCAGTGTTTTCCTACTTTGTACAGTGTTCAGCAAGAATAAATATCGTTATGATTTGTATATGTATTCCGTTCATAATTTATTCAAATTGATATGGTTCTTCATGGTTTAGTCTCCAAAGGATTTGATATTAGTATATGTTTTGTTAACGTTTTCGTTTCTTGTATTCAGCATACTTTATATTATCTAACTATAGTCATTTTGTATTTGTTTCGCAATTTTTTAATGACTGCCTGGACTGCATTTAAAATTATTATGTCTATCATGTCGATTGTGTCATGGTTCTTATACCAAGATGTATAGCAGTACTAAAACCAATCGTACAATCCTTCATAAATACATTTGAAAAAAGGTGATTTCTTAACCTAAATTAATCATCCCCATGTATATTCATATGCATAATACAAGGCGCTTGCCAAATAAGTACTTGAATTTATGCTCATGAGGTACATAATGCTCCGTTTAGTCTCATTTCACAACGCCCCCTATCGTCAGAGCATGGTCTGAGTCAGCAGCCTAACATGTTAGCCTATGGACGTTTTTTAAAAAAATCGTTAAAAATTCATTTTTTGTTTAAACGAAAAGCACATCCACCCCGACGTACGTTATCACTAGCTCATACATGGCCACGATCTGAGGGAGCTGTCAAATTGACGCTCACCCCAGGTGTGAACTTACATTAAAAAAAGTCAAGTTGGAATAAGGCTTCTGCTTAAGTTTCATCTTTAACAAAAAGAATAAGGCTCAATCCATCTACCTAATCACTCATATTAGAGTTGGGTTGATGCCTCAAATTAGTTGATTGACACACACATTTTGTTCTTACGTTTGCCTAATTAAAATTAGAAAACAAAATCAACGACTTTCAGCAAAACCAAATGGGAACCAAAAGGAACACAAATGTTCTTTGGAATTTTAACCTCCCATAAACATTTAAATGCTCTGGAAACGTAATACGAACGTCTTGAGAACATTGCGGTGATGCTGGATCCAAACAAGGAAAATTGTTAAAATGATGTTTAATCTCGCTATGAAAGAAAATCCAACTTTATTTTTTAATATTAGTTTTATGGTTCACTTGATATCATATCCGATTTATGTAGCAACTTTCCTTTTTTGTGTGGATATAGTTTGCCTTTGTGTTGTTGAGGTTTCTCTTTATATATTTTTTCATGCTCCTGTGGTCCTGACTGTGTTTTATTTTGATTGTGATAATAGCGATATACTCATTTTTATTGAATGTAATGCGACCATTATGTTCATAGACATTACAATTTTCCTTTGTTTTCTTGAGTTGTTTAATTTGTTTGTTTCTATCTAGCATGTTAAGTTCTGTTTTCTTTTGTTTGTTTGCTTTGATTATAATGTTATCCTATCATGCCAGGATTGATTTCAGTCAATATTTATTATTCGAATTCGAATTTGACTTTGCTTCAAGCATTTATGTACAACATACTTTGATACACTATAGAAATTAGCCCAAATCCCATTCTGTTTAAAAAATGGCTGACTTCAATAATAAGTAATTGACTCAAAAAATCAATACACGTATACTGGCTCTTTATTTTCAAAGAGCGAAATATTTCATCTAAGTATTTTATTCATATAGATTTAAGTCATATCAGAATACTGAATATAGAATCTCGCCCTCCTTGTCTATTGCTCCGATGAATCATTTATTTTGTTTCGTATTACTGACAGGGCTGCCAGATATGAGAATGCAACTTCCCTGAAATCTTTTTTCGTAAATTGATTATAAAGTGTTATTGCAATACAGAAAAACTTTCTTAATCATGCAGATATATTAGATATAATTTCGGGTAGTCTTAGTATTATTATGCTCATTCAATAGCGTCATTTTTAGTGATTAAATAAAGGATATACCAACGAAAAGCCAGGTAGAAACTACATTATGTACTTTTATTTCTAGACCTCTTAGAAAAAGGAAATTGTCTTTTGAGGAAAAGGATTTGGAGCATTATAACTGACAGAAGTTTGGTAGACGATATGATATGATATATGTGCTTTTATGGGGCGCAGTGGTGCATGAGATTGTGTGGTGATCTGATTGTTCTCATCCAACCTCCGAGCTGTGTGTATACACCTACACAAAAGGTGAATGAGGAGATGATAATGGTATGTGTGTGTGCGCGCGTGCGATTGTGTGAGGGTGGGTAGGGTTAGGGTTAGGGCTGCATACTCCGACCTGTAGCCCTGTACAAAGGGTGGGCTTAGTTTTATATGAGGGGATATTTTATATAAAGGTGTATGTGGCCGCAAGCACGTGGGGGTGTGTGCGTGTGTCATGATGTCTTATCTGGTTTGCTTCCTAAAATCTTTAGTTTTTTAACGTTCTTTTTTGTCCTTTCAATTAGATAACATTTATTTTAATTGAATTTGAAATGATTTATTTTTCCACTTTTCATAAAAAATAATTAAGCAATATACACGATGTATGCATAATAATAAGTCAACACTTTAACGAATAACGATATAGTAAAAAATTAGGAAGAAAAAAAAATCAAAAAAGAAGAATGACAGAATAACATAAGACTACAAACAAATCAATGTTAATGAAGGGGATTATAAAAAGTGATAAACTTATAACATAACGCTATGTTTGTATTAATAAATGTGTAATTAATATTGGAAAAGATTTGGGGATGCATCTCCCTGACTTTATTTACATGTTAAACAGAACCACTGCCATTTTATTTTGTAAAGTTAGGCAACTGGTTATGATACATGTACTTTTCAAACTTTAATTGATGACATCAAGCACTAGCTTCTAACACTACTACAGCACAACTGGCACCACTACTACTACTACTACTACTACTATTACTACTACTACCCTACAGCTACTACCACCATCCCTACTACGGCTACTATTACAACCAACATAACTAATTCTAACTGCTACCACTCCTGGTTGCAAAGGGCACAGGGGGCAGAGGGGGCATGCACCCTTTGGTCAAAAAAGTAGAGGGGATTAGAGAGGAGAAATACAAAGAAAAGTGATAAAAGGAAAACAAAGGAGGAAAGTCTTGGAAGAAGAAGAAGAAAAAGAAATAGCAACTTTTTTGTGTGCTTGTCAGAGAAGTAGTTCCTAGCCAAAACGGCCCATCAAATGATAATGACCTTACTACCGCTACCACCACTGCTACTACTACACTACTAAACATGGCAGAAAACATTAGTAATATTAATAGAATGCTATTTAGAGCGCCGTATTAGCAGCATCGCTATACAAGAAAAGAAAAGAAACCAATAGTTTTATTTTAATTATAATATACTTCTTATTTATTAGAAGGGAAACAACGTGACCTATAACAAAACATGATGACTTCATCAATAGGTGTCCAGAGGATCCCTTTTGAATATGATATGCATATTACCCCCCCCCTCCCCACCTCCACCCCCTACCCCCACCTCCCCACTCCTCCCCGAAAAACAACAAAATGGACAGGTGTATCATCATACATTGATAAACATTTTGGTGATTGATCGTCTTTTATATAAAGCTTTTTTTATATCTCGATCTCGATTGTTTCATGAAAATAAAGAGCGCCATCACGTGGCGCTACAGCCACACAAATTGTAATCATTCATTTGATTCCAGACTCAGCTGCAAGAGCAGAGGTTCACATTTACATGTAGATATAAACAATACAAAATAATAAGAGGGGAACATATTATTAAAACTGACATATTTACATGTAGAAATAAACAATGAACAAAAATAAGAGGGGAACACATACAGATATACGAGAAACAAATACTAAACCACTTTAATCAACCTCTGCCGACTGTGACAACATCTGACTGAACCAGAACTTCCACATATAAAAATTTACATTCAACCCTTTTCAATTATTTATAATAATAAAATGAAATGCAACTTTCTAGGAAAGGATATTTGTATTTTGAAACATCCTTCTGGTAGGCGTGTCGTCATTTCGAACTTACCCGAATCGATATAGAATGGAGTAGGATTCCTTAGACTCGTAATAATTGTGCATACCCCCCCCCCCCCCCCCTCCCAAGATCTTATCCAAGACCTAGTGAATTGATACTCATGTACGGAACTGCATTTTGATTTTTCTTACAATCGCTCATGGCGACCCCCCCCCCCCTCCCCCCCCCCCCCTTTCAAAATGTTTGCTCACCTAGTACGCCACTGATTACTGAGTGGCTACTCTTACCTTCCCCAAGATTCAAGATTGCCAATTTGCCATCCTTTTCACTGTAACTAAAGAGCTACCACGCTAAATATATAAATTAAGATTTTATTAAATGAATAAACAATTTTACGAATGTTCATCCGATCTTATACGATTTGACTCATTTTGCAGAATACAATGCACTGTAATTGGTTGTCATTTGTTTGAGTCGGACTTATTTTTGCGTAACATTTGACTTATGTATGGAAGTAATGCTCCACCGGTCTCACGTGTACTTTACCGTTTCGTACACTACATGCGCTTTACATATGCATGCACATTATCAATCCGAACTTTCTGGATGCTACCAGTGTATTCAGCATGCACGCGCTAGTTATAATGCAGCTGCCCGGTGGAATTTGTTAGATTATTAATGAATGAACTATTGCCCAAGAAGAAACTATATCTCTGCTGCTGCTACTGAAGAGAATAAATCGGAATATTTCATCTACTGATCATTGGATAATTTACGAAGAACAACTTGGGGGCAGATAAACAGGAAAGATACTCGTAAATTTGGGGAACGAAGGAGACAAAGAAGATCAGAAATGTCGGTGGTAGGGTTCGATGTCGGTAACCTCTCTTCGTACATTGCTGTAGCGAGGGGAGGTGGCATTGAAACCATGGCTAACGAGTACAGCGACAGGCTTACTCCGTAAGTTTCCACTCATTCCCTTTCTTTCTTGAGTAGACCTAATGTATAATTGAGATAGATCTGGACTTTAGGTCTAGATCTCTAGACCCAGTTATAAATTCTATTTTGAGACTTGCACTGCTTGGTCGATGGTCGTGGGCTCGTGGCATTCTTTCTGAACTGAAGTGTGAACATGCTGCATTTAATTTAGTGACATGAAATTGATGGACACTAAATTGGACAGTGAATATGAATGAGATTTTGAGTGAATGATCGAGTTTGTCTCTTTTTTTGGAAGTCCACCTGATTAAATTGGTATTAATAGAAGCAGCGAAGTAGAGAAACAATTCAGTGAAAGTTTGAGAAAAATTGGACTTTTGAATCTTTCAAAATCATGAAAAACATGGAATCTTGTTGGAGATAAATTGGCAATGCAGTCAGAAGTTGTGATGTAATCCCCTCATGAATTACCACTGATCTGAATTACAGAATGACCCAAAATCTCCATTTCTGAATGTTAATGGAATAATAAACCTATCTTATACATGTAATTGATATGGGGGTGCATGAGAGAAAGAACATGCTTTCCGTGCTATACGTATGATCGAGGAGGCGAGTTGGCTCAGTCGCTAATCATCATCATCATCATCATCATCATCATCATCATCATCATCTATACAGGAGTGTAGGATATCCTGTAGGTCTCCCGGTCAGATCACTTGGTACATTAGTAAAGGTCTATAAATCAGTGCATGCGTGGATGTCAGACTACAGGTATGCTAGAGGTCTATAACAAAGTGTTTGTCTGACCAAAAAGAATCCAAGCCGTGTTTAAATGAATTGATGCTGGTAGCAGTTACTAGAGACACTGGGGGCCGTTTCTCGAAACCGTCGTAACTACAAGATCAACGACATCTCGCCACTGTCGCGCAACTTGTCAGCTAAGTGTTTCACGAAGCCGTCTTTGCCAAGATGAGCGACAACTTCCGCGACAAGCGAGTTGTCACTGCTCCGAACCCGTCATATCTTTTTAATTGCTGTAAAGCGCCATCACAAGTCAGTTTGTTGCCATTCCATGGGCCGCGAAATGTACGATTAGTTTCACTGTCATTTTGAGAAAAATATAGACGAGTCCGGTACGTACATGTAATTCTCTGGGATGCGAAATGCAAATGTACAAAAGTGAGAATACAAATTATACAGAAACTTTAAAAAGCTAAATATAAACATTAAATTACAAATCATTAAACTATAACATATAAATAAGAGAGATAAGAATGTTACACACCGTTTTCCATAGTCGATCCATAGTCTTTTCTTAGGATACCGTCATACCTTTGGGGCCTATGTGCATTATTATTCCCTCTCTAATTACTTCTTCTAAATTATATTTTAAATATCAAATCAATTATATAACGAGTATTTATGAGACTCTAGAATAAAAACTGGCTAAAAAAAGGTATTTTGCCTAAAATTTCTCGTCACAAAAAACAAAAAAAAGTACGTATTGATAACCTATCACATTACGGTATCCTTCAACTACCTTTTGAGTGGATTGTCGAGAAAAAAAAATTCACTGGTTTTTCTTCAATTTTAAGAATCTTTACAGAAATATGCAAATCGTTTGATGATCTACATTTGATAATGACACTATTTGTTATTTATTTTAGGAGAATTAATATGTATATGGTTCTTTTTTAACAATTTTAGCCCCAAAACTTGTTTTGGGTTATTCGTGATAAATCAAATGGATCGTGACAAAGACTATGTTCTTGAGCTGCTAGTATCGCGATATATCGATATCATGTCTGTCATGGCTTCGTGAAACGGTTTATCCACATCATGACATCTCCGTAGGTCGGCGACAAAGATATGACTGTCATGGAGTTGGTTTCGAGAAACGGCCCCCTGGTAAACTGTTCCAAGACTGGATGACCCGTTTGCTAAAAAAGTTACTCCTGCCTGTCGAACCAAAGATTCCCGGGTTCGAATCCCACCCAGGCGGATGACTGAAGCCTGCGTTGTGTGTTAACATGCCCCTTCCCTTGTTCATAGACGCAAGTTATGTCAAGTGGAAAACACTCCGTCCCTCGGATAGGACGTTAAATGGAGGCCCTGTGTACAGGAGAGTCACCACCCTTGCACGTTAATAACTCATTGCACTATTCGTAGAGTAGGGGGAAACCGCAGTGTAATGGTCCACCTGCACACCCCAATCAGGTCGAGAATACGGCATCTGCAAGAATCTTCAGTATTGAAGGAGGCAGATTATCTTGAAGAAGAAGAACAAGATCGAGATAGGCATGAAGAATATATCTTTTTATTAGAGCCGTAGCCAGAGTTTGATGTTTTTACATACATGTACATGTAATTGATCAACGTCCTGGGGAGGGGTCTAAAAAAAGTTCAACCAATCTTGGATTTTTTTTTTTTTTAATTAATTTTTTTTTTTTAGGGGGGGGGGGGCACGTGCCCCCCTCCCCCCCTCGTGGCTACATCCCTGCTTTTTATCACAATGGAATTTAATGACATTCTTGCATTCAACAAAGGATAAAATGTGAGGGGTGACATACGACATCAAGTCACATCATTCATATTTACATGTAGAAACCGCGTTGCCAATTTGACTCAAAGATTTGAAATATTTCTTGAAAAATTATGGATTTAAAAAAGTCTATTTATTGATTTCTTACATTATTTTATTCGGGGGGGGGGGGGGTTGAGGTTCCAATTAAATTTGTCAAATTATAAATCATGATGGAAGAATAATAGCTTCGCATATGACATGATGCACTTGTAGGCCTATTGAGTAAGATTGGGCAAGATGCGTTCAGCCAATATTAAGTCATCAATGACTGGAACACTCTTCCTGAAGAGGTAGTCACTGCTCCGTATGTCTTTAAAGGGCAAGTCCACTCCAAAAATAACTTACTTTCAAGAGAAGCAGAAAAATCAGACAAACCAATCAAAAAAAGTTTGAGCAAAATCGAAAAACTACATGTAATAAAGAAAGTTATGAATTTTTAATTACATGTACATGAAAAACTTTGAAAATCGATTCACTCATGAGTCTTTGACGTCATTGCCTCACTATGCTATCCACTAATTGTTTTCTTTATACATGTATATTGATAATATAAATTTCCAATTTTCCCCTAAATATCATATTTCCTTACACCAGCATCCCAGTTATATTGATAGTAATGTTTTTGTGTGGATGCAATAATGTAGCATAATTGTTTTCAATTAAATCATGAAAATTGTAAATTTTGATAAAATATTTATATAAAAATCAATGATTAAATATGAATATACAATATTCAGACAATAGTATCAATTATTCAAAGTTCATAAAAAAATTGTATACCGGTACATGTACATGTATGTATGTGGTTGTTTTAGTGTCATTTTATTTGATACCTGTATGCTTCATAGGAGGATTATCAACTTGTTACAGCAGGTACATGTACAGTACATTGTACATGTACATGTACATGTAGGTATTACAAATATCTTCAATGTACAGTAGTTGGAAACACAAGGGAAAAGATACCTTGGACCTGCCCTTGCAGAACTTCGTTTTCAATGCCAGATCTGGAGATTAACTTTTGTTATTTATTTTTAATGCTACAAGATACCCCGTCCAAGATATTTTATCCTGTATTGTGAAGGTGACCCTTCTACTCTCCCTTTAAACCAGCGTATAATGACAGAATATTTGACAATTATGAGAGAGGCATGATCTGGTGAAAGTAATCTTACTGTCACTGTCATGAACCTGGAGAATGTTTAAATTTGGACTCTTTGCCCTTGTACATGTCTGTTTGTTTGTCATTCTGTCTGTGGATGTGTACATTAGCCTGGTGTGTGTGTTTTTAATTGTATGCTGTATCATCGGCATGCCAGGAATAGCTCTGGTATGCACGGGGGTCGCATTCTCCCTCTCCTGGGGTTAACTCGGAGCCCCATGTCACAGGGTCTATGATCTCTTCCCCTCTTGGCAGTCCCTCATTTAAGACAGTGTGTGCTATTTTTATTACCATGTAATGTAGCCTTCAAGAACATGAGAGGAACATGTTAGGGCTCGGTTCAATTCAGGCAGGCATCAGGCCCATTAATTAATTCATTTGAAATTGATGCGTAAGTGGATTGCCATGGTGTTTGTGAATGGAATTAATGAAGTAATTTCATAAATTTTCATTAAATGTAATAGGGAGTGGATACATGATTAAAAGAATACTTTTTTTGCAGTTTTGTTTTGTAAAGAAATTACTGAAATTAAAAAAAAAAATTATATAAGGTACCGGTAAATTCAAGGAAACATTAACATGTACATTGTAAGCACAAATGTTTATAGAGCCAGCCCCAATAGCCTGATATAAATATAACTCATTTCCAAATCAGTTTTTACATATTATGTACTTTGTACAGGTACAGTGTACATGTACATGTAGGTAGTAGGTGCAGTACACGATTTGCTACAGCTCTGATAAAATTAGTGATGAAGGCTCATTAGCATGTATCCGTGAGACAGATACTCAGTGCTGATTTTCTCTAATCCCTAAACTTTAAGGATTAGATTTGGGAACAATTTATAATATTTTTTTCAGGGTTATAGTGGGAATGGCCCTTCATACTTACTGGCACAGTGCCTGATGAGAAATACAGTTGTAGTGTCTTTTTTATTTATTTATTTATTTTGTTTTATTTACCCAGGGTACCCAGGGTAACCCCATCTATATTAGTGTCTGTGATACTGATATTACTGATTCTTATTAAATGGTAAAAGCTTGCAATTCCAGAAACTTAACAAATATCTATGTATGACTGGTTTAAGAACTAGGAAGTCAGTACTGTAACCATAACTGATGGCTAATAAGAAGGTAAATTGTCTTTGACCCACATTTAACTACACCACATGATCGTTAGTAAAGTGCTTTATAAATGAGCCATCATAACTAGTGTTATTCTTTCTTCTTTCTGTCTCTACAGTTCAGTAGTCAGTTTTGGTGAGAAGTCGAGGACACAAGGTCACGCCGCACGCAGTCAGGTAAAGTATGCTTTTAGTTTCTTTGTTGCTGGGACTTTAAGACCAACAATCTATTACAATAGAATATGTTATGACCTAATATAAAGATGAGTGGAAATGATTCAGCTGCAGAACTATTATGGAAAGCAATTTTCATAATCATAGATTGTAGGTTGAAGTGGTGAACTCTATTTCCATGCACATTTATAATGTGAAAGAATTAGTGTATTAAATATGGAATAGGCCAGTGGTTTGAGTAGTTGTCTTGGTATTTAGATTGACATACTGTCTGGTTTGTTTTATAGTCAATGCTCCTTAAAGGGATCGTTTAGCAATGTTAAATCTGAGATACACGGCCCTACATGTACGTGTTATCAGTGTCTGTGATATTGTGTAATATTGAAACCCTAAAAAAATTGCGCTTCAAAATGATCAAGAAGTGCCTCAAAAAAGTAAAAATCTTTGAGTGACCGGTTTTACCACACTCTTTTTCCCCAATAGACTATAGTGTTATGAAAACCGTCAGGCGAACGGTTTTCAAAATTTGTAATTCCAATCATAAATATTTTGATAATCAGACAGGCGATCGGCTTGTAAAAGTCATGGGGTTCCTGACTGACCTAAAGGTTTATAATTATCATTGCATCGTGAGCTAAATCTAGAATTTTGTTTCAGAATCTGAGACAAAGTTACCGGATCCCTTTAATATAGGGGCATTGACTAACAAACTACATGTACAAAGCAGTTCAATGTAATCGTCAATACACTGTAGACCAATTAACTATTGTATTGTATTCAAATAAGTGGATGTACATGTTTCCATCACTCCTTCTTGTACTGCTACCGTATAGTATACATACTGTACATGTACATCACATGATACATGTACATCATTCAGATACATACAAGTACAGCTTTAATATTCATAATTTTCCAATGACTAATCTTTTACGATTTCTTAGAAATGATGAATTTGTTAAAGGAATGATAACACACCAAATGGGACTGGGTGTATTTTGTTCTTCACAAACTTGTGTCACCCACCTGTCTTTTCTTAATTGAGCGTAATAAATGTATTACGAGACAGTATTGCCTTTGGCTTTGGAAGAGTTGGAGGATTACGCTTCTAGCCTTTATACCAAACACTTAATAATAATAGATTTCTTCATTAGGCCCTCTCGGTTGAGTTTCATATCTGCAGCCATTGTTTTTACAGAATAAGACAAAAATACAATAAAATTAAAAGAAAATGCAGGGCACTATTGACAAACTTAGTACACCTTTTCAAAACAATATTTTAAAGGGAGGCTTTACTACTGCAGCTAGAAGGGATTAGACCACCCAGAGAGCCATCGAGGTCACTGTGACAGGTGGCTATCTCATTAACTCAGCTCTCATTTAACATAAGAAAAAGAGGATCATGGGGGACCAACAGGCACCGATTTGGGAAGTTTTCTATATAGAGGGAGCAAGTAGCTACAAGTAGGACAGTGTGCCTTTAAGAGACGAAAATGATGTGAGTCTGAATCTGAGGCAAGGAGCTCACACATTCACAGCCGGACTGAAATGAAAGACTGCATGTGAGTCAGGTTTAGACTCTGGATCCCCCTTAATTCATGGGTTTCCTGTATATTTACAAACCTCTCTGTAGTAACATTTTCATGCAAGCTGGTTTTGAAACAGTATAGTTAGCATTGCAAAACATTGCGGAGCTACATTATGTAGCCATGGCGTTGAAACCTTATTTTTTACATGAACTTAGCAAAATTATTGTCCTGAAGAAATGAAAAGAAGAAATGAAAAGAAGAAGAAAAAGTTCTCTGATCTATACATGTATATGTACATGCATTTCATTTATTGTGAATGACCGTGTAGACATTTTTGTTTTCATCATTGTCAAAACTTTGATGGAATGAAATATCATTGTTTGGTAGATATCTATAGATCTATATTCAAATTTAAATTAATATACTGTAATGGCAACAATTTGTTGGCTCAAAGGTGTACCCTCTTTAGTGAAGTATTTTGCTGATGTGAGTTTATAATCTTTTGTGGGCCTTCATTGTCGACTTAAAGCTCAAAGCTCAACTCTCGTTCACACCTATACAGTACATGTACAGGTACTGTACATGAACATTTACAAGAAAGTCTTTAGACAAGTGTACAGGTACATGTACATGTAGCCAGGGTGTCACATGTATTGAATACAATAGTGAATTCAGTGTCATTAATTCAACTGCTGGTAAGGCATTGCAGGGTGGGAGGGTCAGTGTAGAGTCAAAGTCCCATTAATCAGTGTCCTTTCTGTGTACCCTAATTAAGCAAGAGGGGGTCATGAAATTAAGGGCCATAATCATCAAGTTAAACCAAAGTGCAAACTACACTGTGCTGCAAGTGGAAGGAAGTGTTAATTCAAGTGCCGGTTAAATGTAATGCATTGGGTATGCTTATGAATACTAACCTGTCTTGATCTTAAATTGCATACTCTGTACAGTATGTGCACTAGAAGCTAGAAGGGGCAGGGGGGGGGGGGGTGAGAACTTATGATAAATGTTACCAGTAGATTATGTGTTCATGTACATTTTGTACATGTACTGTTATACCAACTGGACAATTACAATTTGTTATTGCCAGTGTAAAGGTCTTCGTTGCTCATGGCACAAGGGCAGGCAGATTTGTAACACCTTCAAACTACAATGTGTATGAACATATCCTACATGTATATTAATCAGGAACCACCACTACAGGCAAATGGAAAGTTGGTTTACTTAAATGGCCTTGTTCACACAAGGCACATTACGGTAACCACCCTATAATACAAGCAAGGCTGTGCCAAAAGTTCAAAAGTTTGAAGGTATGTACATGTACCGTGCCAACTGCACTGTTCCTAGGTATGTTGATTTGCATAAAATGGGCCCCTAATCCCCCATAGATGTACCCTCTGATCCGAGTGTTAAAATGATTCAGAAACTTATGTGTACGGGAGTGCACTACTTAACCGTATATTCTTGTCTCATTTTATTTTACTGTATTACTTGTGTCTTAAGTGCATTAATGTTTATTATATACCTCACTTAAGTAATCCAGCCATCTGATTGGTCGAAATTGCATTCATAAACTTCAACTGTTCCTGTAAAATTCTCGGTAACCATGCTTAAAACATTTCAATATTTTTAATAACCATGGTTATTAAAAATAGTTGGTCAGCCTCCATGGTTACCCCATAGGTTTACATGTTAAAAAATGGTTTGAGCGATGGACGATACCATATGTGTGCGAAGGATTGGTCGGTAATTTCAATACAATTGAATCTCGATCGATCTTACCGACAATTTTATCTTGCATTGTTGACATGAAGACGAAAATAAACTTCCAAAAACAAAAAAACAACATCTGCCGATAGATCTTGATCTAAGTTCATGCCAATATGCATTGCAAAAGTAAAAGAAGGGTGCTTTTGCGAAGCATTCATCACGCCGAAGCCGGTTTCAATCCATTTTAATGTATATATTGTACAAAACTGCCAAGTATTTTAACAGCGCGCGATGGCCGAATGGTGTAAGGCGTTGGTTTAAGATGCACCACTCATTGTACGCAAGAGTTCGACTCTCACCTTCGACAAAAAAAAAAAGTATTTTTTATTTTTTAGTCTATTTTTTTTCGGCATATAAAAGTATTAATGACTGCTTTAATATTCGAGAAATAGTTGTTTTTTATACGCTCTCGGGAAGGTTACAATTGGGCTATTCCCCTCGGCACGCCTCGGGTAATAGCACAATTCTAACCTTCCCTTGAGCGTATAAAAACAACTATTTCTCTCAAAGCAGTCATTAATACTATAATGTCTAAACAGGCCATACACGTTCATTTACACGTACCGTTACTACAGTACACTTAGCCCTTTTGATATCACAAACATAAAACGTTTTTGAATTTTACACTGTAGTTTCTATTCTACATGTAGGGATTTTCATGGTAAGCAAAGGGTTAAACAGAGGCTCTTCTCACTTTTCAACTCGTCTACACAGCCATTAATCAACCTTGCATTACTTGAACAAGCTATGTATCCAGGCCGTAAGGGTTCCTCCCATAAGGGTTACCCCTGATGCATTTTCCACCTGAATTGCCGATTTGCAGGGCAGGTGATTGAGATTGTACATGTAATGCTCGATAGCGAAGGGGCAACACTTCTGGGTTATTTATGTCAGGCATGCATGAAGGGGAGGGACAAGCCAGGTAGATGTACATGTAGCTGAACTATTTTCCATTCACACACAGAGGGCTTGCAAATGTACATTTTTTAGAATATGACTTACATGTACATGTACATCATGTAGAATGTACATGAGTTCTTTACCTTCATTTGCAACATGATAAATATAAAATGAAATGAAATGAAATGTATGGACATAGACAAAATACATCTACAGTGGATGTACTGAATTTTCTCAAAGAAATAAATAAAGAAAGAATTAATTTATCAAATATGCATGGCTTCACACAAACAATCGTTCAAGGCACATGGCTGTTTAAATCTAAGTATGACCCTTAATGGTATCAAAATTTTGATAAGGGGTTCATGTACATGTACATTGCATGTACAGTACCGGTAGTTTGCAGGCAAAAGCCCTTGTCAGTGATTACACTAAACATTGTCTGCATTGTGAGACTAGAGTGACTGCATAATGCATAGGCTCTGTACATTACATTTTAGCTACTCTGGATAGACAGCCAAAGACTGACATACATGTACATGTACACTGTAGCTAGTCTCTGCTTAAGGCTTCAGGAATACATGTAATTGTCACCGGAGCAATGTCTGATGACACTTGGCGGTGTGTATCTTTGTATTGTATGTGATATATTTTTGCTGTGGTCTTGTTTACATGTATAACTCTTTCCTTTTACACCCACTTACAGGCAATCACGAACTACAAGAACACACTCTCACAGTTCAAGAGATTTATTGCACGGCAGTTCAGTGACCCCTCAGTGCAGAAAGATGCCAAAGTGGTACCTTATAAAATCACACAGCTCCCTAACGGCAATGTTGGGATGCAGGTAAGTTTTAAACTTCCAAAAATCACTGTCTTGTTCACAAGAGCTCTCTTTGGATGTTGTATGAAAAAAAAGTTAAGGATTAATTTTTTTTAGGGGGGGGGGTGGTGGGTGCCTTTTCTTTCTATTTTTAAATATCAGAAGTAGTTTGAACACTCCACTTTTTTCTTAATTTGTTATTATTTTTAATATTTTACCCAGAGTTAAATGATTTTCTTCGCTCTCTCCAAATAAAGCAAATTGGATTGTAGCTTTCCCTGTGGTAAGTGTGATTCGAGCCAGAATAATTGGACTGTTCGTAGAACAACAATTATTAAACATGCACAATCAACATCTTTAGACATCTTATTTTTTATGTACTTTTGCCTCCATGGCGGATCGCTCTTTTGCTACTAAACATCTTGATCATGTGTAAATGAGACCTCTTGTTTCACACCTGCAGGTGCAGTATCTGGGCGAGACGGAGACATTCACACCAGAGCAGATTTACGCCATGATTCTGACGAAACTCAAATCGACAGCAGAGATTAACCTTAGCAGGAAGGTGGTCGATTGTGTCATCTCGGTAAGAACTTGTCAAGCAGCCATTTCTGAAGCCCACTGCACATGATTACAATCCGACTGGGAACCATTTTTGAAAGAAATTGCAAAAGTGTGAAATTGGACTTTATAAACATGTAATACACTGTATTGATAATTGAGGTTCTTAATGATCACATGAATGGTAAAAGTAGAACTGGGATTTAGTAGGCCTTTTACGAAGACAAAAAAGATAAATGGCCCCAAATCTCGGGAAGCCTTGTGATTGGTTTGATGTTTCTTTGATTTGCAGCTGATTTAAGCTTTTTCTTCCACATTTTCTAATATAAAACTGAGAGGTACAGTCTACTTATTTTTGTTATAACAATCAGGATCTGCCACCAAAAAAGATTTAGTGTTGGAACGGTAGTCAACAATATTTTTTTGCACATGATAATTACAAGTCGCCAAGTTCATGTCAAATTAAAGTATCATCCTGGATCTGTCAGGCACTCTTAATCATATCTTACTTGATTTTATTTCTTCTGATCAGGTTCCGCAATATTACACTGATCTGGAACGTAGAGGTGTAATCCATGCAGCAGAGATTGCTGGTCTCAACTGTCTAAGGGTCATCAGCGATACTACTGCAGGTAAACAAAAACAAAATACCATTTGTAGCTTGCCCCCCTCCCTCTCTCTAGGCCTGTCTTCACTATCTCGAGATTGTCAAATATCCAGCTATTTGAACTATCCCGATCGCAAACTATCCAGCTAATTTGCGTCTTCATCAGACCGAAGGATATTTGGTCAGGATTGTCATCCCAAGATATCTTGGGATAGTTTGCAAAATATCCAGCTATTTGTCCCGTGCGTCTTCACTAGACAGAAGATTCGCAATACGCGCTAACGCTGAGCAAAATATCTCGAGCTAATTTCTCAAGGTCGAGTTTCAAGTTTTGAGGTCGAATCACGAGATAGTGCAGACACGATTTGTTACTTCGGGATTATTTCAAAATCAGAAATAGCGGGCTATTTGGCAATCTCGAGATGATGAAGACGCGCCTTCTCTCTCCCTCCCCCTCACCTTCCGCACTCCCTCTCCTTACTCTCTCAGTCAAGGACAAATACTAGATAAAAAGTACCATTTGTAGCTTCCCCCTTCCTCACTCCCTTTGTCTTACTTTCTGGGTGTTACCCTCTCTGTATCCCTTGTTTACTTGCCTAAACTTGTCTGTTTGGTTCATTAATTTATGTAGTTCAGGGGGCAAAACCACCCTAGAATCTTGTTTATTTTTAGTGTTGTTCAATGCATATTCTTAAGTCTTGAATTAGATAAAAAAGTGTTCTTCTCCATTGTTGAAATGGGCTGTGTGTGTAATTGGGGTTTTCAGATGTGTATCAATTCGGAGGCAGATCTTTAGCATCACCATCTGAAAGACACAACTTTGAACTGGTCTGTCTGAGTCGGTTTGTAGGCAAAGCCAGACAGCTGATCATACTACAGTGAAACATGTCTATAAAGACCACCCAAGAAAAGGCAAAATGATGTTAAAGTCAATCCATTCTCTGAGCTTTGTTGTCTGTGGTCCCTGTCTCTGTTCCTACAAGGGCTCTTCCCATAACTTGACAGTGTTTTACTGGCAGACTTTGGGTGGCCTGTATGAAACGGGACTGGGTTACCGCACACAACAGGGAGATCCTCACTGGACACCACGTTTAGAGTTCTTCTCTGAATTCTAGCTGGTTCCATTTTGTGATGGTGTCTTGAAACCACTGAAGAATGACATTATCTGATTGCTTGAATACGTGATATTATCATTTATGAAAGTTAAAGTCACTTCTTCAAGAGTATGACTGAACATTACGAAGTCCCTTTGACAAGAAAAGTGGTCTGTAACTCTGTATAGGCACTTAGGCAGGTGGTCTTTAGTGGTGTTTCAATGAGAAACCATTTTCAAGGGAAACAATAAATTTGATCTTTGTAGAATGGTGGTCACTAAAGCAGGTTTGACTGTACTAGACTGAGTGACATACCCCATGCTTTATTTGCTTTTTGAGTGATGTAATACCTTTATTCTCCTATGGACTCCCGTCAGTATCCTGTTCTTACCCCATCATTATCTTTATTTTGTTCAGTTGCCCTGGCATATGGCATCTACAAGCAAGACCTTCCCACTCCCGAGGAGAAGCCAAGGAACGTCGTCTTTGTGGACTGTGGACATTCCTCCCTTCAAGTGTCTGTATGTGCATTCAACAAGGGTAAACTCAAGGTAAGATATATGTGTTGGATGAAATTAGTTTGGAACAAAGGCACTTCTGCCCTGCCCCCTCCCTTTCTTCTTCAGGGGGGTGTTTCACAAAGATCCTAAGTCAAACTTAACGCTAAGTTGGACTTAAAAATTATGGAGAGCCATCTGTAGCCTTAAAGTTAAAAATATTTAAAAGCAAAAATTCAAGTATATTGGACTTTCTATAAATTCCTTATCAAGAACATGAAATCTCCTTGATAATAGAAAATATGGATGATTTGAATCAACATTCTATGCTTTTAAAAATAACTTTCGAAAATGCGAACTTAGAGATAAGTTCAACTTAGGATCTTTGTGAAACACCCCCCTGGAGTATCATAGCCATTTCTGACTCCTCTCGACCACACCGGCTCTAGGCAGTCTTACTACATGTAGATCAACTTTTACAGGTAGTATGATGCAAATGCACATTAAACATTTGATCGTTCAAGATGTGACAGCCTGTCAAACCTTCCTGTAACTCCTTTCATGGATGTCAGCCTGTGTTGCAAATCATTGAGGTTTTGACTCTTCATTTTCGATAAGTTTTGTTTGACTTTAATCATCAGATTTTACAATTCTTTTTGTGACATTTGAATTATTGATATCAACTGTATCATTTATATAATTTTATTATGTTGTCAGACTACTGTAAAACTAGAAACTTGACAGCTATTTATTGTAGGGCATGAAACCTTTTCAAACCTAAAACACTTGTAAAATTTGTAAACATTTTATGCTGCAAAATAGAACAATCCAAACATTACATGTTTGCAAAATTTGTGGAAGCTTCTAATTTTACACTACGTTTTAAATCATATTTGGTTAACACTAGTTATCTGACTTTATTTTTAATCATGTGTTTTTCACTCTAGGTCCTAGCCAACGCATCAGACAAGAACTTTGGTGGGCGTGACTTTGACTGGTTACTGGCCGAGCACTTTGCAGTAGACTTCCAAACTCGGTACAAGATGGACGTCAAGTCTAACCAGAGGGCATGGCTTCGTCTCATGGCCGAGTGCGACAAGACCAAGAAACTGATGAGCGCCAATGCGACGGTCATCTCCATGAATATCGAGTGCATCATGAACGACAGAGATGTCAGTGGAAAGATAAGCAGGTAATGTGCATCCCTGAAGTGCTGAATTGTATCTCATTAGAAATACGCCCCCCCCCCCCAAAAAAAAAAAAAAAAAAATAATAATAATAATAATAATAATAATAATAAATTAATTAATTAATTAATTAATTAATTAATTAATTAATTAATTAATATATATTATTTTTATTTAAAAAATTTAATGAATAAATAAATGAATGAATAAATATTTTTTTTAAAACATGCTAAAGACAAGTCCCATAATAAAACAAGTTGAAAATACATGCTACAGTCGAACCAGCTTTAGCAACCAACTGTTTTTACAGATTACATCCCCCCCCCCCCTCTGAACAGTGTTTCTCATAGAAGGCTACATTAATGGGAGTATAGGAAGAAAGACCGCCTGGCCATAACCATTTTTCTGGCCTCCCTTGAGCAGTCTTTATATACCATATCTTGCTCTTTAAAAAAGCAACAACAAAAAACTGTGATGGTTTCATGACTTGTATCATGTGGCATGTCAGAAAAACCATCATGTTAATTGAAATCATCGCACAGTTCACACAGTTTGTGTTTCACAATCAACTTTTTACAGTTTTTCCTATCCAAATGTTGTCATTCCAGTTGATTGAACGAATGCAGACTTGAACAAAGAAATCAGATCCTTGTATTCTTGTACCCTGGGGTTTATTGACTAAAATTGGAGACATCGGATACTCCGCCATAACATTGCACCACAAGCAATCATCTAATTACATTTGAGTTCACTCTCTATTTGTCATCAATTTGATTGTAGATGTGTGCTAATTATAACCTACATACTCACATGTATCATATACTAAACTGAAGTTGAACAACCAGATATAAAATGATGTGTTTGAAGAAAACTTTGTTGATAGCACTCGGGAAAAATGAAATGTTTTTCTTTCTCTTCAATATCCTTTTTCTCTTTTTGTATGGTACAGGGCCGATTTTGAAGCACTTGCAGCAGAGTTGTTAAAACGAGTTGAGATTCCACTCAAATCTGTACTAGAACAGACAAGTAAGTATGGTTTAAGAATGAAGTATGAAAACTTTCTATATCTTAATCTCAAGATATTTTGGGGGTCAATAGATTCATATAACATATAACAAAAAGGCAAAATGATGTTAAAGTCAATCCATTCTCTGAGCTTTGTTGTCTGTGGTCCCTGTCTCTGTTCCTACAAGGGCTCTTCCCATAACTTGACAGTGTTTTACTGGCATACTTTGGGTGGCCTGTGGGAAACGGAACTGGGGTACCACACACAACAGGGAGACCCTCACAGGGACACCACGTTCTGAGTTCTTCTCTGAATTCTAGCTAGTTCCATTTTGTGATGGTGTCTTGAAACCACTGAAGAATGACATTATCTGATTGCTTAAATACTTCATATTATTATGTCTTGAAAATTATACTTCTTCAAGAGTATGACTAGTGAGTGTTTTGTCTTGCTAACACCAGATTTTTGGGGTAACAGCGACATGAATCCTCATTACGAAGTCCCTTTGAGAGGACTTAAAGCCCTTGGAACCGTGGTTGCTTACAAGCATTGACATGCTTTCTAAGCAGTCACATATAAATAAATGCATCCAACCATCCCTATTGGAGCATCGTAGAAGAAGGTTGAATGCAAATCAATAACTTGTGTCATTTTTGTTGCCATTTCTGCAGAGTTGAAGCCAGAAGACATCCATTCTATCGAGATTGTAGGAGGATCCAGTCGTATCCCTTCCATCAAGGAAACGATAAAGAAGGTCTTCAAGAAGGAGTGCAGCACGACGCTAAATCAGGATGAAGCTGTGGCAAGGGGTTGTGCTTTACAGGTAGGTGAACAAGTCATTGGTGTGGTGGATTACCAAGCACTTGGTTTTATTTTCATTTCTCCTTACGACTCATTACTAAACCATATGATTTATGTTGTAAATTTATATCAAGTGTGTATGAAAAAGAATTTATAGAGAGGTGTATCAATCACGTTTGATCATTTACGTATGTCGGCACTCAAAAGACATTACTTGGTCTTTAATTAGGGTCCATCAAAGTCAGTTTGTGTTTTTGAAAACGGAGAGCTGACCATACCGCTAGGCCAACTTTGTTTGCCTTTTCAGAGACGTACTTCAAAAAATGTCTATCATGACATCCAAGTACTTTCTCTATTTTCATCGAAACAAGAAATACTTGTGTGGGTGTGTGTCCGTATGATGAAAAGCTAGTGTTGTAGTTGAAGGGAATCCTTCTGTTTCTTAATCTTAGATTTTGAGTTAGGAACAGTCCCATTTCCAAAGTTTAGAATCTATTGTTAATTTGGGAAGCAAAATGATGTTAAAGTCAATCCATTCTCTGAGCTTTGTTGTCTGTGGTCTCTGTCTCTGTTCTTACAAGGGCTCTTCCCATCACTTGACAGTGTTTTACTGGCAGACTATGGGTGGCCTGTAGGAAACGGGACTGCGGTATCACACACAACAGGGAGATCCTCACAGGGACACTGATAGAATTCTTTACTGAATCTTAATCAGTCTCTTTCTGTGATGATCTCTTGAAACCATTGAAGAGTGACACAATCTGATTGCTCTGTGAATAAATGCAGTCATTGTTTTTCAATTACTAGACAAGGTTACAACAATGTCAAATCTTTTCAGTACATTTGCCAAGCAATGTGTTTTTTAATTGTTCATGTGATAAAAAGCATATTTGTTTAACTTCCAAAATTTACCAGTCCGGGGAAAAACAATATATAATTGTTATCTTGTGATCAAGAGTTAACTTAGCAAGGTCATCACTACCATGCTTTAGCTATTGCCTAGTGGTAAACCATGTTATAGATGATCGAGACAATGATGCAATAAAGAAATTCCAAAGCTGCTTATTTTCCCAATGAATACATTTACAAATAATTTACCATAAATCTCAGTGTATAAGACGCACTTTTTCCCGCCTGTTTTTTTTTTTAAAGTTGGGGGTGCGTCTTATACATACAATTTTTTCTTGCTTCCCCCTCCCCAAAATAGAGGTGCGCCTTATACACGGAGATTTACGGTAGTTTGATGATTCAGTTACCATCTACTTGTCTTTTCTTGTTTCAGTGTGCCATCTTATCACCAACCTTCAAGGTAAGGGACTTCACTGTGACAGACCTGACACCTTACCCTATCGAACTAGAATGGAAAGGAACAGAAGGAGAGGATGGGTAAGTAATCTCTTGACGTTACCTAATTTAGATCAGGGTTCCTAACTTTTGTAACGAGGTGGTCCATCTTGAAATTTTGAGCATCAATGCATTGGCTCCCTTTTAAAGTGTGTTCTATTTTGGAGGGGTTGAGAGTTAGACAATACAGGCCCGTTTGTACTGTGCACCTGTTAGTTTTGAGCTATTTATTCTGACTCTGACGGTTAAAGAATAAAGTATGAAAACTTTCTATATCTTAATCTCAAGGTATTTGGCGGGGTCAATAAATCCATATATCATATAACAAAAAAGCAAAATGATGTTAAAGTCAATCCATTCTCTGAGCTTTGTTGTCTGTGGTCCCTGTCTCTGTTCCTACAAGGGCTCTTCCTATAACTTGACAGTGTCTTACTGGCAGACTCTGGGTGGCCTGTAGGAAACGGGACTGGGGTACCACACACAACAGGGAGATCCTCACAGGGACACCATGTTTAGAGTTCTTGTGTGAATTCTAGCTGGTGTCATTTTGTGATGGTGTCTTGAAACCACTGAGGAATGACATTATCTGATTGCTCAAATACTTGATATCATTTTATTTTGAAAGTTAAAGCCACTTCTTCAAGGGTACGTCTAGGGAGTATTTTATCTTGCTAGCACAAGATTTCTGGGGTAACAGAGACTTCCAAACAAATCTTGTCGTTTCCACTGCTCTCTTGTCCAAGTCTCAATACTTTTGAAAATAAGTCAATTTCTCTTTTTGTGAGTTAAAGATGATGTTGAGTTCTGGTCATGCGGTTGCATTGTGAAAGAAACGGTGTGGAACCGACCAGAAAAGGTTGATCATCTAGCATATAAGAATTTGTGTGTATTGCAAGGTTCTGGAATCATCAAAATGATAATAAATTTGGCCAACTCTTGGTAAAGTTACAAACACTGTACACAGAAAGATGTATATGGGACTACAAGAACACGCGTAAAAAGCCGGCCCCCGATTTTTACGATGTTACATGAATATTTAGAACATGAAGGCATTTGAAGAGCCATGCTTTTCAGGGAACATGTCTTATCTGATGTTTTTCCACACTTGCATAATAAGAATGAGTAACGCTCACAAATTATTTTTCACCTCTTCCCAGAACTCAACCTTCTCTTTAAAAAAAGTACCTGTATTTTGATAAACGTTTACTTCTATCTCTATAGAATCCACCAAATACAACATACTTTTTTGGTAGCTTTATTTGCAAATGCAGAAAGCTGAACATGTCAACAGAATATGGATTTAAGTTTGATAATACTGTACCCTTAACTTTTGCTATAAGAATATAAATTAAGTAATGTTTTCTTATGATGTAATTTATTATTGTCACTCTTCCCCTTCTCTATCTTCACAATAGGTCAATGGAAGTGTCCAATAAAAACCACCAAGCACCATTCTCCAAGATGCTGACGTTCTACCGCAAGGAACCCTTTGAGCTTGTGGCTCGATACGCTGACCCAAACCTGCCCATTCCTGAGCGTAGGATAGGTATAACCGACTCTTTAACTTCTTTTAAGAGCAACCTTAAATCCCATTTGTTTAATTTCGGGTTTTGAAGACAGACATTCATTCATTCTTTCATTTTTGCATTTTCTTTCTTATGTAAATGTACACGATTCTTTGTCATGATGTAATGTGTTCCCTAATTTTTTGAAGCGCCTTTAGCATTTAATTAAAATGGATAATGGCGCTATATAAATCTCATGTATTATTATTATTATTATAACATTCATAAAACAAACACCACATGCTCAAGATGATGTTGACGCTATGTTTAACATTCATGTCAATGTCACTAGCATCTGATAGATTTCTGTAGAGACTTTGGTGTCATGTAGGTGTAGCCCTTTGCCTGCAAATTTTGGTTTTCGTTAAAGGTGGTGTGTCCCTTTTGCAGGCTGAAAATGTAAACTTGTGTAAATCCTATGGTGAAAAAGAGATATCACCAACTAAAAATTCCTCTTAAAAGATTAGAACTGGTAAATGCCTCTATGTGGAATTATATCGACTGTGTCTTTATGATGAAAAGCTAGTTTTGTAGTCAAAGGGAATCCTTCTGTTTCCTTATCTAAGGTTTCGAGTTAGGAACAGTCCCATCTCCAAAGTTTAGAATCGTGTCTTAATTTTGGAAGCAAAATGATGTAAAAGTCAATCCATTCTCTGAGCTTTGTTGTCTGTGGTCCCTGCCTTTGTTCTTACAAGGGCTCTTTCCATAACTTGACAGTGTTTTACTGGCAGACTTTGGGTGGCCTGTAGGAAACGGGACTAGGGTACCACACACAGCAGGGAGATCCTCACAGGGACACCATGTTTAGAGTTCCACTGTGAATTCTAGCGGTTGTCTTTCTGTGATGATCTTTTGAAACCATTGAAGAGTGACACAATCTGATTGCTCTGTGAATAAATGCAGTCATTGTTTTTCATTTACTGGGCAAGATAACAATATTGTCAAATCTTTCAAGTACATTTGTACATGCTCAAGATAATGTTGACTCTATGTTTAACATTCATGTCAATGACATTAATTAGCACAATTTTTGAAACGCGTTCTTTAAATTATTCTTAGAAAATAGTCTGATTTTCTGGCCATTGTACCATATGGTCGTACGTTTTGTGCTGCGCAAAGATTCAATCAGCTTAATTTTTACCATTACAGGAAGCGGGTTGTGTACAAAAGCTCATATCCTTTACAGCTCATTTTATGTATGTTATTACCAACGAGAAAAAAAAGTCAGTCAGTCACTCAATAGTGTCTGACAGTGAAATCTAGAAGGTAAACAGGTTTACTTGCATTATTTTAAATTATAGGACACCGATAACGTTTAAATTTCACAGATAGGACATACGTGACATATTCATAATGCATACAAAGTTCTACAGAATTTTGTATTTACCACAATAAATCAATGTATCTACCTATTATTTGCTAGTTTATCTAAACTACGCAGCCATCAAGAACTTAAAACATCACATTCGCGCATGCATGTGCCAAATGTTGATCAACGTCTTGCTAAAGAATGTTAGTGATGTGGCAGGTAGCTATAGTTGGACATAATAGACTGTTACCCATGCCTTGTTTCTTATAGGTCGCTTCAAGATTAACGGCGTGTTCCCGACGACTGAGGGTGAGAGTTCAAAGATCAAGGTCAAGGTTCGCGTGGACGGTCACGGTATCTTCAAGGTGTCGTCCGCCTCCCTGATAGAGAAGCTTCCTGCGCAGGCGGAGGACGCGATGGAGGATGGCAGCCCCGAGGAGAATGGACCCAGCAAGGAGGA
This sequence comes from Strongylocentrotus droebachiensis, assembly GCA_035222895.1. Classification (NCBI taxonomy): domain Eukaryota; kingdom Metazoa; phylum Echinodermata; class Echinoidea; order Camarodonta; family Strongylocentrotidae; genus Strongylocentrotus; species Strongylocentrotus droebachiensis. The sequence goes on from JAVYIG010000053.1 coordinate 968,947, forward strand.
AGGAAGCGGAGCCTCGCAGGCAGAGAATGATGCCCCCATGGACCAGAGCCCAGTGACGGGTGGGGCTGGAGAGGGAGAGGCATCGGCAGACAAGGAGGAGCAGGCAGAGAATGGTGCCAAAGAGGTAGGAGAGGTTCCCCTTTAGATCATCTTTGGCTTAGAAGGGGTTTTCCCTAATAAAAATGTTTCTGACTCGGAATGGATTTCCCCAGCAGAATTTCTTTAACTTAGTGGATATTGAAAAAAAATTAGTTTTGAATTAATATATTTTATTTTTAAATTCAACAAGACAATAAACATTTAGATAAAGAGAAGCTTGTTTTACTCAAGTTTTTAAGAAGCCAAGCTTGATGTGCTAAAAGATTAGGTTTATGACTAAATTGAATATGCATGAAAAACATACTTTTTCCTTTCTCAAGTTGTCCTAACGTGTTGTGCCGTTGGGTAATCACAGTCATCGTATTTGTCGTATTTTAATTATCTTTGTAGACTTCTAAAGATGGTAAAGATCAGACCAGTGAGGGCAGCAAATCAGATAAAGAGAGTAAAGATCAAAACAGTGAGGGCAGCAAATCAGATAACAGCAGTACTGAGACAGATGCTAAGGCAACCAAGAAGACTAAGAAGACCATCAAAACGCATGAACTGACCATCACTGCTTCCACTGATGAACTCTCTGTAGCTGATGTCAACAATTACTTCGAAAAGGAGGTAAGTGTGTATTATGAATGATGGAGGCAAGCCAGAGGTATGTAATCTGGATCTAGTACTACCCTAGAAAACCATGGAATTAAACTCTTTCTACCTACCCACTATCTAAGTGACATGAATCTCCTCAAAAAAGGACCAAACTGTCTGCACTTTTTCATGTACCCCAGCAGCATTAGTACTGTCTTGAGTCGCTGGTATCTCGTATGAGAACTTACCATCTGTTAACCCTTACTGTACTGGGCTATTTTGAGCACCCACTGACTGGGGGGGGGGGGGGGGGGGCCTGGGAGGCCCCCCCCTATGATCTCGGCCGTCGATTGTCCGATGAACACGAAAATTTGCATGTTTGTATATATCTACGTAAGGAACAAGATGGTATAATTAGTTTTTTCCGAATATGCAAATTTTTGTCGTTAGCCTAATTAATTATGCAAAATGCGCTAATTTTATGCGTTTTACAGAAAACGTGTCAAACTCCACTTTTTGAATGTGATAACTCATTATTCATATGAAACTTCTTTTTTAACACAAAAAAAGTTATTTTAATGTAATTAATAATGATAATTCATGCAAATTTTGATGCGATTTTTATTTTTTGCTTGTTTTTTTGATGACATGCGCATACTAATTGTTATGTAACGCCTTACAGGTATATCCGATTTCGACGAAAATGGTATCAAAATATGCGTAAGACTTGAGGGAAAAAAGTCATGAAACGACAATTCAAAATTCCAAGCGGTTGCGGCGCAATCTCCGAAAATGTTGAGGGGGGGGGGGGGCCTCCCAGGCCCCCCCCCCCCCCCCCCAGTACAGTAAGGGTTAATCTCCAGTTTCACTATTTATGAAAAAATGGAGGGGGGGGGGCAGGCAGGCTAATGAATCAAATGTGTTTAACATTGTTCCTGTCTGTCTCTTTCTCTGTCATTATATTTCATTATATGATTACATGTAGTTCATTTCATTTGCTAGTTCTGAATTTGTCACAGTTCATTCACAAAGTTTCCCTAATATTGTGATTTCTAATGCATACAGACATCCCGCTATCTTGCGCTTAAAATTGTAATTTACAAGTACCGTTTTCGTGTCAATTTCTCTGTAGGGTAAAATGATTGCCCAGGACAGGCTAGAGAAGGAGAAGAACGATGCCAAGAACGCAGTAGAAGAGTACGTCTATGAAATGAGAGAAAAGCTCTGTGACAAATTCGAGCAGTACATCTCGGAAAAGGTTTGTTTACCTCTGCTTCTTTTGTTTTGTTTTACTGGAGATTTTTGGTTTGTAATATAAGAAAGCTTTGTGGAAGAGGTTTTTTAGGAAAAGAAGTTGCAGTAAATTCCATTATTGAGATTGGCTGCATATGAATTCATTAAGCAAATAAGTGACATGTCAAATCTTTGAACCAAGAGGGATTTGAATCTGCGACATCTAATGCTATCCTGGAAGTGACTATTACCACCAGGCTATTTCCGGTTTATTGCACAGACAGATACATGTAGCTTAGAGTTGCAGCAAAATTCTTCAAAGTTTCTTAGATATTTTTGGAAGCAGTGAATGTGTAGAGCCTTGGATTTGAAGTAAAGTTTGTGTATCTGAAATGAAAACAGAATTTATGAGATATGTGTGCTTCTGTTGTAGGATGTATTTTGTGTTTAATTTTTTTTTTTTTAATTAAAAAAAAGTCTTAAGTGTTGTTTGAAGGAACTTTGAAGATGAAAAGCAAGATGATGTTAAAGTCAATCCATTCTCTGAGCTTTGTTGTCTGTGGTCCCTGTCTCTGTTCCTACAAGGGCTCTTCCCATAACTTGACAGTGTCTTACTGGCAGACTTTGGGTGGCCTGTAGGAAACGGGACTGGGGTACCACACACAACAGGGAGATTCTCACAGGGACACCAATGTTTAGAGTTCCACTGTGCATTCTAATGGGTGTCTTTCTGTGATGATCTTTTGAAACCATTGAAGAGTGACACAATCTGATCGCTATTCCGTAAATAATATTTATACAGTTTTAATCAAAGTTGTACAGATGCGAAGGAGAGCAAGAGCTGATTTACTTTTTCGTATTTTATAAGTACACTACAGATTAGTCCAAAAGCTTGATTGGATTGGTGAAGAAAAACAATCAAGGATTCTAAAATGGCCATGGGCACCTAGGACTGGTTTTACCTACCACCAGACATCTCCAGGACAGATTTGTTTTCACTTTCTTTAACTTGACTTTTTTTTTCTTCACAGGAGAGGGGGAGTTTCAGTAAGCTTTTGGAGGAAACGGAGAATTGGTTGTATGAAGACGGAGAGGACGAGACTAAGAGTGTCTACCAGACAAAAATTAGTTCATTAAAGGTACGTAGACCCACTGCAGACGGTGACATTAAGAAACCGTTGAAAGAGAAGTTGCTGTACTGATAAGGTGGAAGATAATTTGTAAGGTTGTTCATCCCCCCCCCCCCCCCCCAGTATGGAAATGTGGAAAAACATCATATAATTATTAAACATGGACAGGTTTGCTTGGATCATGCTCTTGTATTTCTAATATGAATACAAATTTGTTTAGGGTTTAGACCAGATTTTAAATGTCACATGTTTTGTAGTCCCATTTGCCCATATATGTGTTCACAAATTGTCATTGTTTGTGATTTTCAGCAAACTAGTCTATTGAAATTTTGATGATTCCAAAACCTCATACATACAGAACTGGTCAGAGTAAGTTTCAGACACCAGACAGTTCTTTCGCGATTAAATTTCACTCAACCTCACACTTAATGCCCTATTTCTGTATACACATTTCAAAGTGCACATGTCTATGGCACGTACAGGGTTAATTTTATGATTGATTCTTCTAGAAACAAATTTGTATTATTGAAGTTAAAATTCAAAGCAAAAAAGAATGGATGTTGAACAAGTTATAATACATGATTATAAGAATGTTCTCACTTCAAAGGAATTGTCAGGGTTTGTTTTAGAGGAAAGCAAAATGATGTTAAAGTCAATCCATTCTCTGAGCTTTGTTGTCTATGGTCCCTGTCTCTGTTCCTACAAGGGCTCTTCCCATAACTTGACAGTGTTTTACTGGCAGACTATGAGTGGCCTGTAGGAAACGGGACTGGGGTACCACATACAGCAGGGAGACCCTCACAGGGACACTGTTAAGACTTCTTCTCTGAATTCTTATCGGTGTCTTTTTATGATGGTCTCTTGAAACCGCTGACGAATGACATGATCTGATTGCTAAAAAACATAAATGTGGTTTGTTGAATTGGAGTCTCGCACCGAGCAGAAGAGGGCAAATATAAGCTCATATAAGCAGACTTTATTAATAGTCTGAATGAGCAACTATGAAAAGGATACTAGTAACTGACAAGAAATTATTAGAAATTAGTTAGTAACAAAAAAACCAAAGCAAAACTTAAAAGAAAACAATACCAATCTTTAACATTTTCCCCCTATATATTTATATATGAATGTCATTGTTTGCATTCTCAAAGTTTGTCACAACCACATTCACCACTTTCTTAATGTTAGCTTTCCAAATTTTTCTCTTAAACGAAACAGTGATCTACTACATTCAGAGTTTGACATTGAGATGGCCTTTTCCACCTCTGCTAACCAGTATATGTTTTTTTATTAACAGAATATTTACTTTCCTTGATTGTATTTTTTCAGAAAATTGGAGACCCAGTTGAGAACAGGTTTAAAGAAAATCAGGAGAGGCCTGGTGCCTTTGAAGACTTAGGCAAGGCATTAGTACCCTACATAAAATCATTGGATCTCTATTCAAATGGGGTAAGCATTATGAACGATAGTGTCAATTCCACTTCAGTTTTCTTTTGAAAAACCCTTTACTAAAGCATTACATTCTTTGTACAGGATAACTCTTATTATGCACATTCTTCAACTGTGTGAAATCATCTATCCTTTTCATGTTATAACCTTATAGTGATTTATGTTGAATTATGTACATATTATTATAATTTGTATGCTTTATAATTCTAAATCTATCTAAAATCAGACACTGGCCGCGACAAAAAGATAAAACCTTCAATTCAGTATTTTGCAAAACCCTATCCTTGTCCTTGTGAGAAATGATAGATTCAAGAACCCTTAACCAATGTCCCCTTTGACCTTTTTTTTGCCCTTTGACCTTTTTTTGCCTTTTGACCTTTTTTTCGCCCTTTGACCTTTTTTGCCCTTTGCTCTTTGAACCCTCCCCAGGATGAGAAGTACTCTCACATTGAGAAGGAAGACATGGCGAAGGTGGAGAAGTGTGTGAAGGAGAAGGTGGCCTGGAGAGATAGCAAGGTGAATGCCCAGAACCAGAAGGCTCTTCACCAGGATCCGGTTGTCACAGCCGCGCAGATTAGGTCAGAAATACAGGTAAGAAGGAGCAGAAATTTTATTTTTTAAAGTTTTTAGGTGATTTTAGGGTTGTGAACTGTTTCTGATTGCCCATCATCTGCAAAAGACAGGGCTTCGCATTTAGCCAATCATTGGTGCACAATAATTAGTAAAAAACAAATTTCAATATTGAAGTTAAAATTCAACAAAAAAGAATGGATGTTGAACAAGTTATAATACATGATTATAAGAATGTTCTCACTTCAAAGGAATTGTCAGGGTTTGTTTTAGAGGAAAGCAAAATGATGTTAAAGTCAATCCATTCTCTGAGCTTTGTTGTCTATGGTCCCTGTCTCTGTTCCTACAAGGGCTCTTCCCATAACTTGACAGTGTTTTACTGGCAGACTTTTGGTCGCCTGTAGGAAACGGGACTGGGGTACCATACACAACAGGGAGACCCTCACAGGGACACTGTTAAGAGTTCTTCTCTGAATTCTAATCAGTCTCTTTTTGTGATGGTCTCTTGAAACCGCTGATGAATGACATGATCTGATTGCTAAAAAACATAAAAAGTGGTTTGTTGAATTGAAGCCTCACTCAGAGCAGAAGAGGGCAAATATAAGCACAAACTTAAAAGAAAACACAACAAAACATTGAAGAAACAGAATGCCAATCTTTAACAATTGTCCCTATATTTATAAATATATAATACTGGTTAGTATATTTTTCAATGTTTTAAGATGTTTTTAAAGGATGTAAACTGTTTGAGATTGCCCATCATCGGCAACAGACAGGCCTCGCATTAAGCCAATCATTGGTGCACAATAATAATTAATAAAAATAATTATAGGCATTTCTATAGCGCCGTCTATCTAGAAATTCTATTCCGAGGGGCATTAATTATTACCCTGGCTTTAGCCTGGCTGCCATTACAGAGCTCCAGCAAATAAAGATTAATTTCTTGCCAAAGGACATGAGTGCCGTATCGGGGATCGAACCACGATCTTTGAATTTAAAGTCAGGTGCTTAAACCACTCGACTACGACACTTCTACACATATGTCAGCAAAAGGGTATTGCTACAGTACTACTTATGCCTCGTAATTTCTAGAGGGATATTGAGACCATTTAGCAGGGTGTCACTGAATGCCTTTGGCCTCTGAGTAATTTGAGCCTTGAGTCAATGATCTTGTCCCGTGCAAAGATTGACGCCCCTGATTTTCCCCCATTTACAGAGCATGAAATTTGTATGCGATCCCATCATCAACAAGCCCAAACCCAAGCCCAAAGAAGAACCGCCCAAGGACAACGGTCCTACACCGGAAGAAGCTGCCAAGGAGGGTGGCGCCACCCCTCCAACCACGGAGGGGGGCGAGGAGAAGATGGATACCGGTGACCAAGCACCTACGGGAGAAGCAAGCAAAGAAGGTGAAACCAAACCAGATGAAACCAAACCAGATGTGGAGATGGAACTAGATTAACGTTAAATATCCGTAGTGCTATTCTTCTCTTCTTTGTTTTATACGCTCATCACGATTGATTGTGATGGAAATTGTACACTGGTCGTAATTTCGTTGAATCACAGTCAAAGATTAATGCCATGCATTATTGTAGCAATTTGTTGATTAAATTCCAGCTGTGAATAGTGTCTAGGTGAAATATATGTCGCTACCAAAATTTATATTTTCCATGCATCTAGTGCCAACATTAACTTTCCAATCGATATCTTACATTGTAACAAATAGTTTAAAAATTGTAGTAATGATAACCCCAAAACGAAGCCATGCTTATGAACAATCAGAATTACTTGTATGGTTATCAAGTTGTTAGTTGATCGCTTAAAGTAAGGCAATATGTGACGAGAAAGAAGAATACATTTGTCTTTTCTCTCAAGAAGAGTTTTAAACTCAATTTGCCCATTATGTGAAATCGTATTAAGTTTGAGTTGATTTTGTTGTAATTTCTGCTGCAATAGATCATGTATTTTATGTTTTCCTCAGAAATATTTTTTCTATTGTGAATGAAGTTTGTAGAACAGTCATCTATTTACAGCTCATGTGAAACTTTGACAAAGTTTAATTTAAGCTTTAAAACTGATGCCAGCTAATACATTACAGATACATGTGATTGCATTTTACGTTAACTAAATCTGGCTGGGAATTCTTTATGAATTTTACCATACTTATGGCTTACAGCTATATAATTTTTTTCTGAACCCCATATATTTGTGTATTTATAACGACTTCTAACTAATTTGTCAGCTTTAGCACTAATAAATCGACAACATCACATTAAAACAATATGTTTACACAAGTTGTATAATTTTTTGTGACCTCTTGTTCTCTCATACCATTTGGAACTGTTCATATATTGTATAAACATATCCATGAACCTGATTATTTATTTGTAAATCAATGTCTCTGCTACCAAACTAAGTTGTAACTAGACGCAGAATAATCTAGAGTTCCGTAGCAGTGCTTAGAACCGTGAAGCTACTGTAGCAATTTTAAATGTCATCACATGATAAATGTTTTTGTGACGGTAGTCCATATGTGATGATGATGTATTAATGATATTTCATGCAAAAATGAACAGATGATTCTACTATTTGTGTAAATAGTTATAAATGAATGTGATTATATATTCTTGTTCATGTCAGTATGGAAGGGAACACGAGCACATGTACAGGCTGGCCGCTTATTCAGCATACGAACTTGTACATTGGTGGACGCTATGCACTTTGTCTTGGTTCATATTAAAGTCAAATTGGACATGGTGGCCTGCATATTGATACCAGAAGATATTTATGGTAGCAAAGCATAAATGTCACTGGAACCTTATTTGTGTAGCCAACTTAATGTTGTGATATACTGAGAGATCATGGATTTGGTTTGGGTTTTCCTTTGCAACTCTGAATGGAATTCTAAATGGGATAGGTTGGGAGATTGTTTGCAAATTGTGGATGGGGCATTCAAGCCAGGACGTATTCAATTTTGTTTCGCCTCCCATGGCTTCCAGTTTTATTTAGTCATAATTCTGTTGGGTTAAGGATAATTTACTTCACAGAACCTTTGCATTTACTTCTTGGGCAAGCAGATTATCCAAATAATTTTTTATCTGGTATTGAATCAGTGTCAATCGGGTGTTTGATTATTCCCAGTGTAATTGAGTTACAATGAGTGTAAAAGCAAAGACTTACAATCCCTGTATTGAAAAATGTACATTGCATACCGGTATACAAGAGACAGTCATGAATGGAGGTCTCCAACCAAAGATTGTTAACTCCACAATGGAATATGTGAATATTTTGTGGCAACAAGGCATATAATTTGTATTTTCATTTCTAAGTGTTAACTTGTGTCTGGTAAAACAGGGCAAGAAATTGAATCTATATAATTATGTTGAATAATATAATAGGCCCAAATAAAATGTATTTACCTGCTCTTTCTAAATATGAATAAAGGGATTTGTGTTTAAATGTGGAGTGTGAGATTTAAGTAGGAAATATTCAGACCCTTTCTTCAAATTTGTGTATGAATTGAAGACAAAATGGAGCCTTGACGTTTTGAAGCACAAATTAATGAAGGTATGTATCACAGCACCTCTGTAAATACATCATGTGACTGCTATATATATCTGTTCTGTATTTGCACCAGGGCACTATGGCACAAGGTGAAGAGTTGTATATCATCAACTCGGCGAAGTGCCCCTCTAAGACTTCGTCAAGCACTTCTCTGTTGCGATACACTTGCAACTGGAGAAGACAGTCAGAGTTCTTGATATTTTAGTCAGGAAAACTACACAAAATCCCTATAACTATGTGTTGCAATTTATCAATGGCTTTGCAGAATTTGAAATCTTAGTAAATAGAAAATTAAGATGGGTCAACAATATTGTTTTTCTACACTAATTACCCCAAAATGAACTGTGCCATACAAAATATACATATTGCTGCATGGAGGTTACTTTGTCAGGGATTACATTTTTAGTATGAGATATCTGGATTAAGAGACAAGATTTATTATATAGAAATCCTCAAGTATGGCATTTTCATACATGTTTAAAAGGGGAGTCTAGGTAAAACAAGATAAATTATCAATGGTCATACTGTCTTTACCTATTTCTACTCAATTTCTTTGACACTATGGAAACAAATGAGAAGCAAATGTATTTTGCTGTATTTATATGAAGGAAACGAATGACAAGCTTGAAGAAAAATGTGTGTGGAAAAATATTGTTAAAGTGATAAAGATTAAAGAGCTTAACGTGATTTTTGTTGTCCATGTGCTGAATTCCTACTGTAGAAAAACATGGCATTGACCGTATTGATATATGAATGAGAATATAAATGAAGAAAGTATTAGTTTAGGTGTGTAATAAGACGTTACTTTTGTTGTATTACTGTATGAATGAAAAGTCAATAAAAGGCTCAATGTTTTTTGTCAAAGAAACATTAAAAAGAGAAAGGACAAGATGTTTATCTCTTATTCTTTATTTTAATCTGCTTTGTTCATAATTTAAGAGTGGGGTGTGCATGGGTGTGTGTGACGAGGGGAAAAAAGAGATTGTGTGAGAGAGAAGGTGGGGGAGGAGTTGCAGAGGGAGAGAGGAGAAAGGGTGATAACATTATTAATTCATTATTTGTTGGTAAAGAACTTCTTCCTTTCCAATGTGGTAGTTTACTAATATCGGTTAAAATGAAGTATGGAGGGGGGGGGGGTGCATGTATGGTCGGCTGTACTGTATAGAAGGTGTCGCATGAATAAGTAATCATCAAAACAAAAATATGATATACTGTACTTTATTCCTGACTTTCTTTATTATAAACACAATGAAAGTAAATGGACCATTTTCGTAATGTAATCAAACTTAAAGGTACTATGTCCCATTTGCAGGCCAACAAAATGAAAAAGTTAAATTCCAACTGCATTTGAAAGATAATACTAATTTAGAACTTCCCTAAAAAAGGTGGGGCTTGAAAATGTCTTCAAGTGGGAAAATAACGACTATTAGTTGTCAAATCGACTTTAGGGCTATAGAGCCCAAAAGTAATAGTCTTGATTTTCAGACAATTGTACCGAATGGTCATACGTTTTATGCTGTGCAAAGATTCAATCAGTTAAATCTTGGCCATCACAAGAAATGGGTTATTGATGTAGACAAATGCTCATGTACCCTTTACAACTCTTTTCATGTATGTTATTACCAAAGAAGAAAAAAAAGCCAGTCAGTCACTCAATAGTGTCTGACAGTGAAGTCTAGCAAGTAAACAGGTTTCCTTGCATAATTTGAATATGAGGACACTGCTAACGTTTAAATTTCACAGATAGGACATACATGACATATTCATAATTCCTGCAAAGTTCTACAGCATTTGAGGTTGGCTGCAAAAGGGACATAGTACCTTTAATGCATAAATCGATTTTACAAATAATTTAATTCACCTGTAATGATGATTTTCAATAATCAGAATGCCAATTGCATACATTAATTTTTGAAAACATTGTGGCTACAAGTATAACTTTTGTAACCATAGTCTCGAGAGTGTGTCTTCTCATCCATACCTGGGTGTTCACATATCGAATACATTGAGCTGGAATACTCATACTCAGGCAGCTACCAAGAAAGCCCAGAGAATACAGAATGTAGTCCGCAGGAACTTGTGGAGTTGCAACAAGAAGGTGAAATCAACTGCGTACCTGGCGTTAGTAAGACCGCTTCTTGAGTATGCATCGTCAGCTTGGGATCCCTCTACCAAGCAGAATATCAAGTCCCTAGAACGTGTCCAACGACAAGCAGCCAGATTCTGTACTAGCAACTACAGCAGAGAAGAAGGCACAGTCACCAAGGCGCTAAAAGACCTGGGAATCGCTTCAAACTAGAAGGAGAAACCAGAGACTCGGCATGTTATACAAAATGAAGAATGGACTGGTCGACATTCCTTTGTATGACTATGTACAACCGAATCCCAGAGAAACCAGGGGGAACAACCAGAAGTTCCTACAACTTCGCCACAAAGCTAGAGCCTACCAGGATTCCTTTTTTGTGTCAACCATCAAGGACTGGAATAACCTCCCAACCTCCATAGTAAGCAGCCCATCATTAACCACTTTTAAGAACAATCTACTTAAACATTCCCAATAATTTGATTCGAGTCAACCCACACACAGCGTGCTCTGTCTACAAATACGTTAGCGTGGATGTGTCTGGAAAGGACATTTTGCTGACCAAATCATACAGATACAGATACCTAACAACAAGTAATATATGCATTTTGCAATTTGACTAAAATTGCCTATTCTTTGAATACCCGCGTCTGTCTAATAGTCATAGATCTGTTTACCAATCGTATGCATACTTCTTGAACAACGGTTGTTCTTGCACTCAAAACTTTCCAGAGGCTAAACTTTCCACATACACAGTATCAACAAGTATTATAGATAAAGTGGATTCGTTAGTTCTGGAGAGGAACATGAATAAATTGAAACGCATCAGTAAATAGGTCTATTATCTAGACGCGCTCCTCCCGACCCGTCACAATAGAAATAATATGTCAAGTACCTGTGCTCCTAATGCATTCATACATTTATTTGCAGATTGATGGCACAGGTGCAAACATTCCTCTTTGTTAGATGCACGCTGATTGGTCACTTGTATTCTATGGGCGTGATTTCGTCGAGTAGCGTCCGCAGTCTCACCGCGAAGCTCTCGCCATGCTAATTTGTTAGCCCGCGATACCGGAAGAATCCTGGTAAAGTTTCTAAAGTGTACGGAAAACTGTACCGGTGATACACTCCACTGACATTCAGCTCGACTTGTTGTGTGAATGGATTGCCGTGTTTTATAAAACTACATTGTTCTGTTTTTGTCGCCAAGTTATACTTTAGGTAAGCACGTTTTATTTTAACATGATGATGATTGATGAATGCGTGATTTGACAGGGTTTGGAAGATGCAGTTTGCTTGCTCTTGGAAGTATGAAAGTATAATGTGTATGGGCGGGGTAGCAGACGTCAGATTCAATTGTGCACTGTACTACTAGTGCTTGACTTATCTTTTCATCCTCGAATCGCTGTACCATAACATGAACTGTGCCATGGCAGGTGCACCATGCATTGTGCACGGCACTCGGATCCCGATTACAAACTACATTTATCATATTAGAATGCAAATTACTGAGAAGTAGAAGGAGACGGAGCATAAGCAGAAGAAGAAGAAGAAGAAGAAGAGGAGGAGAAGAAGAAGAAGAAGAAAGAGAGGAAGAAGGAGGAAGAGAAGAAGAAGAAGAAGAAGAAAGAAGAAAGAAGAAGAAGAAGAAGAAGAAAAAAGAGTAACAGAAAAGAAGGGGGAAGAAAAAGGAAACAAAGGGAGAAAGATTAGAAAAAAACAAAATAGGAATGGAGGAAATGAAGAATAAAGAGACAATCAATGTGACTGCACATGCAACAGTGAAACATTATCAAGGGAGAAGATACGAAATGAATTCTATTGTTTGTCCACAAGAAACAGCTAGGTGAGTTGTCCGTGACTAAATCACAATCCACTAACCAAATCGCCAATTTGAAATTTACTTAAATTTATAGTGATCTGTACTGATCTCATTTTTAAAATTTTATTTTTGGTTTGATTTATTTCAAACTTTTACCCTCCTGTTTCTCTTTCTTCTTCTGCTTTCATATAAATTAACTTGTGACAAAGGTCGGGTTGCCCTGTACTACTACTAGCTAGCCAGATTCGGATGGGATGGAGGACTTTACCTTACTCAAGTATTGTGCATTTAAAATTTATTTTGCTATCTTTTTTTCAACATAGTGTCACTAGTAGATGGGGGTAATAAAGTGATGATTAATCTAATACATTTCCCATATTTTTAAACAAGATTTTGGAATAATGCACTATTTCATTATAATTACATAACTCAAATCATTTTCCATTTTCTTTTCTCGTCTTTGAAATAGTCCATCCAGTCATCATGGTGCGTGCTTTCCTTGTGCTATCACTGGCAGTGACTTTCTACTTTGCTCTGGAAGCGAAAGGTAAGGTTACTTGTACATTATTGATGGTTAAGGCTTGGGGGCAGGGAAAAAAAAAACACACTGGGGCTCGGGCAAATTCGCCCCAGAAATGCCAAGAAGAGGCCCCCAAAATTTGCATAGAGTTCAATGCAAAACAAATGAAATAGTAGTTGAAAAGTAGCCCCCCAATTTTTTTTAAACATTTTTTTCCCTGCTTGGGGGAGGAAGGGCGGTGCAGGATGCAAGCATTAATTCAACCTCTTAATTTCTTTTGTTTTGCTTTGGGGTATTTCACCCTCCCATCTTTTTAAAAAGATTTGTCCTACAATTTTCATATTGTTTTATTTTATTTTTGAGAGAGCTCTTTTGAATCATTGTTTATTCTTCTGTTTTTGCTCTGACTTACAGTATTTTTCTCTAATGCCCACCCTCTTTCAACAATGTTCTTATCTATGTACATGTATATCCTTATGACTGCTATTAGCTCGCCCACTTGCATAATTACATGTATGTGACGACTGACCTTCATACTTGTACCACCCCCACTGTTTTAGTTTCATACAAACATAATGTTGACAGTGATGTTGACGGACTCATTTAGCCTTTGTATCAGACGAAGTGTAATCTATATACCCCAAAGAAGAGCGATGTAAATTATTTTCAGATATTTAAGTTCATTTAATTGTATAACTTGTATTAGTGAGTATATAATTAATTCAGTATTATTCGTCTTATCATTTAATTGCATGAGGCCGTGGAAACAACTTATCTTCTGCATCTCAAAATTAGCTTCTTTTAATAGTTATATAATAGTAGGCATATAAACTACATACTTTAAATTTAATTTTGTGAGGAAATTTGTATCAAACATCCGTTCAAACCATGAAGAATTGTACTTTAAATAGCTGAGCGTAGAGGAGGGGAAACTGTGCCCCCTCCCTTTCACTGAAGTGTCCTCCTTTACCAATTAATCAACATTTATTAAGATATATTATATTTTGGGGCTTTGTCAGATTTTGACACATGTATTAGTGGGGCCTTCTCCCACCAAATTAACAAATCCTGGACCCACAACTGTTGATATATGTAGGGATATCTTTGTTGATATTTTTTTTAAAGGAAACGTACATGTATATTGTATTTATAGGGCAGATTTCATTATCTCATTGTAACAAAGTTAAGCAAATCCAAGAATGCTTAAAGAAAATGGACCTTTATGTTCTCTCTTGGTATTTACCGGTACCGGTATGTTTTTTTGTATGGGGTGGTAAATCTTTTATCAGATTATTTTGTAAAATTTATCTGTTTACAAATTACAAGCCAGTAATGTAATATTTCCATTTTCCAACCTAATTTTGGCAGAAAATCAAAGTAAAAAATACTGCATTTTTTTCTTCTGAAAGTTATACAAACAACCTGTACAGCTTCAGATTTTTTAAATTCAGAAGATATATAGTCTAATTCTAAACTGGTGTCACTAACGTGTAAGTACAGATACATTATCAAAATAATTGTTTTTATTTGTTGGGGGGGGGGGGGGAGGGGGGACATAAACTTTTCCACATCCATATTTATTTTAATCTTTTTTCTTCAAATACATGTGTAATATGTACTCGAACTCAAATTGCGTTCTTTCTGTAAACTGAACGTAACATTACATTTAGTTCAGCAATCCTTACTCTTTTATTCATTATTTTTTGCAACAAATGTTATATCCAGTGTAAGAGATTTTTCTGTAGCTACACATGTAATTTAAAAATCACAACCTGTTTCATGGTAAAAGATAGCTTACATATTAAGTATAAAAATATAAATTGAGAATCGTTTCCCTTTAATATCCTAAATTCAAGTTTATTATTTTCCCTGGTTAAGAACATGACCTACATGTAGATTAAATCAACTTGAAATATATTACATTTCATTTCCATGTATTAAGCTTGATGTTCTGACACACATACGATTGGTTTCGATCAGGGAGAAACCCAATGGTTGATTTTTCACCAATCACTCCGAAGCGTTTCTAGAGCAAGAAATATCAGTTTCCAGTTTAATACATGACTAATATGTAGGCATACTTCTTTATTCGTTATTGAAAAATTAACAAAAATTAATTCAGGCAAAAAATCTGTTGTATGTGACATGTACAAGGAACATTAGGAAGATTTATCCCGTTCATGGTATTTGATGACCATTGATAACCCTTTCCCATTTTTAATTGCTCAAACACTGTGTTAGCCCCCCTCTCCTTTTTTAACAATATTTTTTCCCTCATGTTCCTAATTTGGACTATTAAAATTTGTCCTCGGTTCATTACCTAAAACCTGTTCATGGAACAATCCATGCCATTTTTTTTTGATAGGGCACTCAAAGGTACCGGTATATAAATATGATATGCAAGTTACAGATTTATGAACTAAAGGGCATATATACAAACTTTCAAAAATGTTGGCCTGTTTTGCCATGTTTGGAAGTGATAATAATTGAAAGATAATATACATCTCTGCAATATGAGATAAAGCAAATTTTATAGTTCAGTAGTTTGAAGATTTCGAAGAGTAGTTTGAAGATGTACGTAGAAGTAATGGAATACAATTCTGTGTCAAACTGTCAATTTGCTGTTTATTGGGCAATTTCTTTTGTACTCTGGAGGAAGGAAACTTTGATGGTGAACTTGTGTGAACGCTTATAAGCGTCAGTAATTTGACCCTGCTGTAGGTGTGTCAGTACTTTGGTATCTGACAGCGATGACCCCATCCACATTTGAGGTCAACCAGCCAGACTTCCCACTAGTCTTAGCCTAAGAGACCCATTTGTTTTGCTTTTATTCTTTATGCCCATTTTGGTTCTCTGAATGTAGAATTTAAGCTATATTTGCTGAAAATAATGCCCTGTATCTGTGATATGAAATTTTTGAACAAGCAACCCTGATCTGTGCAGCATTTTCATAATGCATCCCCCCCCCCAAAAAAAAAGAAAAAAAAAGAAGAAAGAATGTTGATATTGAGTTATGGAAGTTGAGACTATATGCCTTCAAAATCAGACCATATGTTGCCAAGATGTGTTTTGCCATTTGCTGTGGCTGACTTAATAGGCGTGTCTGCACTATCTCGAGATTGCCAAATATCCAGCTATTTGAACTATCCAGCTATTTGCGTCTTCATTAGACCGAAGTAGCAAATTAGCTGGATAGTTGGTCGGGATAATATCCCAAGATATCTCGGTCTAGTTTGCAAAATATCCCACTATTTCCCAACTAGCGGGATAGTTTGCGACCGTCGTCATTAGACCGAAGTACGGAGTCAAATATCCCGATCCCATCATGCACAACGATTTCCGGTTTTCCTCGCACAGTATGCGATCTATACCGCTCAGCGCACTGACCTTGAGCTCAGCGCCGCGCTAGTACAACTAGTAAACACGGAAAACCGCAAACTAGACCGAGATATCTTGGGATATTATCCCGACCAACTATCCAGCTAATTTGCTACTTCGGTCTAATGAAGACGCAAATAAGCTGGATAGTTTGCGATCGGGATAATTCAAATAGCTGGATATTTGGCAAATCTCGAGATAGTGCAGACACGCCTAATGAAGTGGCCTTACTGGCCTAGAATTTATCAATTAGCTGCCCTTTTTTATTTAAACCTACAAAGTCTTGACAAGGATCTTTTGCAAATCGTGATATTGCTATATTCTGTTCCTTATTTTGAATCTCTATATATATATGATCTCATCTTTGAAACAACTTTTTCTGTATTAGGAACCTATATAGTATTATACTGGAGAGATTTCTTAAAGAATGTGCTGCTAAGATGGGGGATAGATTTGCATACAAAGTTACAAACCTGTCAGAAATCTCCATTATTGAGATCGGCTACATGCAGGCCTGATAATTACCCACTTTAAATCGGTTTCCTGATAAAAAAAAAATTCTCCCCATTTTTCTCAAATTTTCTTACTCAAAATGGGAGGAATGTTTTGTTTTGTTTTTTACTCAAGGGGTAGGTGGTTGATCACTATCAGAAAATGTCTGCCTTGCCTTCTTTTGTCGCCCATGCATGTTATAACAAGATTTTCCAAAAGATTTTCCTACACATGGATTGATATTCTGGCTATCAATATCAATTCTTAGTTTTGGTGTTGGAACTGCAGAACTTTGAAAGAAACTTGCTTTAAGTTATTCTGAATAGATTATGCAATAGTTTAGGGGTTTCATCGATTCTACTATTGAAATAATGAATGTTTACCGGTATGCATGTCTTCCACCTATGAGGTGCTTCAAAGGTAACTTTGACAGATTTGAGAATTACACTGCCTATTCCCAAACAATTTGCGTACGGTAGAGAAAATATGAAAAGAGAAAAATGTAAAATTGATTTAGATTCAGATATTGTGTTTGGCATAACCACGTTTTTCTATTCATTTTGTCATGTAGTGCCCAAACGTTCAGTTAAGGATCCTACATATCTTATATTTTGTTGATACATGTGTGTACAAGTACCAGTTCATTGAATTATGATGATTAGGAAATGAATGTGTAGCCATAGTAAATTCATCCTGATGAATGGATCACATATATATCTCCTTTCATGTTGTGTCTACAGCTGAGCTGGAATGTACCACTGTGTTCAAGGGGTGTAACATCGTAGGCCACCAGTGCGAGTGCGGAAAGCAGACGGCATGTGAAAATCCATGGATGTTTGCTAGCAGCAAGCTCTGTCGCCAGGCTATGTTTGGTAAGAACAAATCTGTTCATCTTTTCTTCATTAATGGATTAATTTTCCTTTGAATTATATCAATATAGAGATTAACTATCATTGTTTCATCGTCAGTAGTAGTATTAGTAGAGGTGGTGGTAGTATTGGATTTGGTTCTGATAGCCACTAGGGTACTACATGTATCTCTTTTCCCTAGAGCTGACACTAGGCCTGCCTTCATCAGCTCGAGATTGCCGAATAACCCGCTATTTTAACTATCTCGATCGCAAATTATCCAGCTTATTTGCGTCTTCATCAGCCCGCAGTTGCAATTAGCGGGATATTTGGTCGAGATAATCATTCCAAGATATCTTGGGCTAGTTTGCAAAATATCCCGCTATTTGGCAAAGTATTTCCCTATTTGTCCGGTGCGTCTTCGCTAGCCCGAATACTCGCACTATGCGCAAAACGCTGAGCAAAATATCTCGAGCTCGAGCTGATGAAGACGCGATTTGTAACTTTAGGCTTATTTCCCAAATCAGAAGGCTTTAAATGTACCCCAAAATTACAGTGGAAATCTACTTCTAATTGTTGTTTGAAATACTCTTTTGAGAGTGGTTCCCATTATATTCCATATCAGCTACCGTAAGTCCATGCATGGACCAATTTAAGAAATCCCTGGAAACACATCTTTCTTTTAATTTATACTTATTTTAAGTCTAATTCAATATTGTGTATTAATTAAAATGTAAATTCTGTGACACTGTAGTTGTACTATGTAGAACATACGTACTAAGTGCTAGTTATATTTGTTACATTGAATTTTCAAGTTTCCGCTCCCATAGGCCAATTTTCAAAGAGTTACAAATTACAGAGAGTTACTTGAATGAATCGGTTCGTAGCTTATAATCTCAGTGTGATTGATGTAGGTAGGTATGAGCCTAATGAGGGACCCCAATCAGCAGCACTTCTTGAAGGCCTTTATTATTCAGACCCCATGCTTGTGGGGTAATGGGGAGAACAAAATGGGATAGCCGAGGAAGAAAATAGATTCAGTTGTTTAGACTGGATTAGAACAGTATCATAACAAGTGGGCAGGAAAACAGATTGGGAAAGGAAACGGACTGTTTCCCTGCTGTTTTATGGAGCATAAGAGGAAGATTAACAGGAAAAATTAGAAATCAATTATTTACATTGTGCAGTAGGTTGCATAGGAAGCTGACTAGACTTGGGAAATAAAGGAGAGAGATGGATAGGAATATAGAGGGGGGAGAGAGAAAGTGCATGGAGAGAGAGATATAGGGGGCAGAGAGAGAGAGAGAGAGAGAGAGGGGGGGGGGAGGGGAGAAGAGAGGGAAAGGAAGGAAGGAAGTAGGAAAACGCAAGCAATTATAAGAGAGGATAGGTCAGAGGCTTCTTGCATAAAGAGTGGTTTAACACAACTCAATGTTCAACCAATCAAGAAAATATATTGAGCCTAGATAAAAGTACTACATTGGTAAAGAAGGATGAAAAGGATCCATTCCACCCCCTTCCCTCCCCTATAACCTCCCCTATTCTCATAGTTGTTGTTTTTTGTCTATTCTCTCCTTTCTCCATATTTCTCATTAAAATAATGGCTTCCATCCCACCCCTCCACCCCCTCTTGTCTTCTCGTCTTCCACACTTTTGTCTTCTTGTTCCATTCCCATCATGCAGGGGATGCATGCCAAAACCATGTCTGCCATAACCAGGGGGTGTGCGTTCAGCAGAAGGAAGGTGCCATCTGCAAGTGTGCCGGTACTGGTTACTACGGTGATCACTGTGAACAAAGTAAGTTTTTTTTAGATTTAAAAGATTATTTTTGTAGACTGAAATTGCCAGTTGACTCTCTTCTTAAATCGTTATTTTATTCTTGAAATTGATGTGACAAGACATTGGGAAAATGGATGGTATGTATAGCAGTTTTTGGTGCTACAGTGTATGTTGTTAACATGTACTGTACAGTCATACCCTTTCTAAATAGCAATCTAGTTGCCTTTTCACAGGTCCGCATAATGCCAACCAAATCCTAAATGACATACACACCCTAACAGGTATTCTACAATTTACGAGTAATTGATTTTAGGCCAATAAATACCATATGACCAATGTAAAATTATGCTTTGGAACAAATCTTTGAAGATTTAGAATATACATTCTTTTTTTCATGAGGTCCTTAATGGTCATATAAAAAGTAGAATTGAAATTGTGGGAATTTCCAAGCCTTCCAGTTAAAAAAGAGCGCCAGAAAATGACCACAAAATGGTAGCTAGTTGGGCTTTTGCTGTGGACTTGGAAGGCTCATAACATCAACGAGAAATATTTAGTATTTTTGTAAATTTCCTTGCATCTAATCCAATTTTGCTTTCTTTCAAAATCTAAATATTTGTCAGGACGTAAGATGTGATATGGCCTTTAAACAAAAGAAATGATACTCAAAGTTCTTCCTTCATTTTTTCTCTTTTCTCACCAGTTTGCCCAGCCACAGAGGAGATGAAGAGAATGGATGCCCTCCCTACTGCCTGTGTTATACCATAAAGATGATAAGAGATGATCTTGCATTATTATCCTGCATTTCATAATTGACAATCTAGTCTTCCATCTCTGAAATACATGCTGTCAATCAGGACAGGTCATTTGGGTATTTTAGTACCAGGTTTTGGGTTACCTTTACAATTTTACTACGAATGTTTGCGCTTTTGCTAAAAAAAAGAAAGAAAACTAATCAAGTTAGTTTCAGAGGTTTTTTAGCACCATTACAAGCATCAGTTCAAGTGTGATATTAGCCATCAAAAATCTTGAGATATGTGGGCTTTAGCATAAAACCGGCACTTATAACTGCAATGGGCATGGCATGGGAGATTAAAATGAAAGACAAAATCAACAACAAAAAAGTGGTCTTGGGGTATTAATTGTTTTTGTATAGATAAAAAGAGATATTTTTGAGATGAAAGCGTACTCAGAATACCGCCGATGGCCTTTCAACAGCATGTAGTTTGTTTCTTATAATATTCTATTAGGGGAAGGGATGTCATGATTTTCTGTTTTCCTGAACTGCATCAGGAAGTGATAATGAGCTCATTCTTGTTTTTTCAATAAAGATTTTCATGAACGTTACAATTACTTGCTAGCTATTTTATTTCAAAAACTTAAAATACAACCAAGGAAAAAACAGGGGGGGGGGGAACAAAAAAGATCCATGACCTTTTTTTTAACTGTGACTCAACTCAAATGAAATGGTAATTTTCTTCTTTAATAAATTGTTTATGTAATCTTTATCTCACCTTTATGGAGCACATAACAAGTTTATCATCTTTCATGTCTTGGACAGTATTTTTACACCAACTAGTATTTGTCTAACCCACCATCATTTGTGCTGCACTGCACTGCCATTTTCTAATAAATTACATGTAATTATAAAGTGTTATTGATGATTTTTTACGAGTTGGGAGAAACATGTAAAAAGATGGGCTGACCTAAACATGCTAAATGTATTTACTAACAGAATATGTCTGTTTTCACCCTGTAACAATTTTTTCATATATAAATGTTGGTGCTATGTTTATATGCAACATGATTTTTATTATGTGACATCTACATGTACAATGTCTGTGCCCTCTTATCGAGAGAAAGTTTTGATAACAAACATGTCTACAAACTTCAGATTTTTAAAAGCATTTCTTAGTTTGATACATTATTTGCAATGTGATGCATTTGTAATATGTGTGGATGTTTTTTTATTTACGACCTTCATTTTAATACGTAATATGGTGCTATTGTGAATGTTGACTGTATGAATAAAAGCTGTTCAGTATTACTAAATTCATCTTTATCTTTATAACAAATAATGACAACTAAAGGTCAGTTTCATTCTTGAGTAACCAGATTATTGAATTATGTCTCTTAGGTCAATGTCACTTGTAGACATTCTTTTTTATATTTTACTTTTGATTATCATATGCTCTCAAATGTAGAGGCAGTTATTACTTATTGCTTTTTATCATCGTTTTTTAACAGTACGACATGTAAATAATTATATTTAACATTTTAGCTTTTGTAATGTACATTCTTTGCTTATACACCTCATTTAAAATATACTTATACTCATACTTAACATCTCAGTATGATATATTTATTTATATAGTTTTGCATTTTAGCTTGTATTAAAATATTGTTCACCTGTAATTATGGAATCGTGTCTTTTTTGTTATGTGTTGTTACTTCATGTACAGTATGTATCACACCGATTACATGTCACTTTGAGCACCACACACAGGCAGAAAAACGAGAATCAACCAAATGTTTATTATGAGCAAACTATAATTTCTTGTTTTTCATTTAGTATACAAGTAAAAGAAATGGGCTTTTGATTGGTAAATCTATATTAGCTTCACTGTGAAAATGTAGTCTCAATTTTTGTGTGTGAACGATAATACAAGATTTCCCTTTTACAAAAATTAGGGGCTTACCTACAGCTTTTACCATTCTCGAGCAATGAAAAGGGACCCTTTTGTGATGAAAAAGTATCTATGGGAGTATCGTGGGAGGAAAATAAAACGTCCTGATTTGTTTTGCCTTGGCTAGATGATTACATTACTTTTGCCCTCGTTATTAAAGAAGTCATTTTCACCGTAATCATGATGCTTTCAAGGTTTTATGAAAATTTTGCACAAGTGGATTTTCAAAGCAATCAAGCTTGGTAGTGCAATCAGCTTTATCATGAAATTTAAGGAATTATATTTATACAGCTCAGTATGGTATGGTACATGTATATCTAGGTTTCTCTACATAATACATTACTGTACCTCCAAGTTCTCAGCAAGAACTGGAGTTGATCAGAGAACTTGCCACAAAATCTTTAGGTGATTGGTATACGTAAGATGTTCAGGATTTTATTACTACAATACCTATGAAATTTCATTGAGATTGGTCGGGTAATTCATAAGATGAGAATAAAGACATTTCATTTTGTTTTATTTAAGAATATTAACATTTCCAAAATAATTAAAATACGATATGACTCAAATACATGTAGTACCTTACACCTAATAATGCTCTACCGGTATGTTTTAACACTGTATTTCAATGTGTGATCAAACATGTGGGGGTAATGGCATGCACAGGGGATTAACATGGCATTGAGTCATGATTTACTCTGCACGAAGGGATAATTCTAAATTGATTACCGGTAAGAAGCATGACCAATCATTGTAACCTATGACAAAGACACCCCTGGTATGATTCACTTGAAGAACCCTTGTCCCAGGGCATTAGATCTAGGATTGAGGCTAAAATTTCTGATTTATTTAAAATGACAGTTCATTGATTGCATATTGGTGATATTTATCTGAATTTTGAAAATAAAAGATTTGAAAATTGTCTGGTGTAATTTTTTTTTTTAATGGCCAAGGGATTATAGTAATACGTCACTTCAGAGATTGCTCTTGTACAAATGACCCTAAAATATCCACATGGAGAATTTCCACTTTGTGCATTTTAGAATAATCACTGCCAATGTGATGGAAAATGTGTATCAAAGATAGCATACACTATGAACATGATCGACAAAGAAAGCGGACAAAATATACAGTTCCTCAGGTATACAAAGGAACATCCCTTCACTGCTATTGTGTAAAAATATGTAGAAAACAGGTGTCACATGCATACCGGTATTCACCTTTTTACATAATAGCAGCGAAGGGATGTTCCTTTATCTACCTGAGGAACTGTATATTTTGTCCGCTTTCTTTGTCTGTCTTGTTCATAGTGATAGATAATGATAACATAACTTTTATGAACACATATCCAGCAGTCGTCTGGATTGGCTTTACAGTTTTGTACAAATGACCTCTACTAGACCAAACTTGGAATAGGGGTAACGGAGGCTTTTAATAGCTGAAAGGTAAGTATTAGCTCCAATGGCCAAACGGTTTTCACCTGGGTCAATTTTGTTGTATTTAAATCTGCCATTACGGTACGTCCCATGTCTGAACACCATAATAGAATAGCTTGCTGTTAATATGAGCAGAAAAAATAGAACAAGATAGCTCATAAGAAAGTCGTGAATTTTTAATGATGTAAATAATAATGCAAACTATGAAAATCACTACAAAATTCTTGGTATAAAGATTGTATTAAATACAACACATGTGACCTACATATTTGTGAAATCCGTTCGGCCCGAGCTAGAGCTTACATTTAAGCTTTAATGGCCCGAATTAAAAAAGATTTCTGTCGATAAACCTAGGTTTCGATGCGTTTCAGACAAAAACCTTTGTGAATTCGGGCCATTAGAAATGCATACTGGTATAACAAGTTTGGTCCAAATATGGAGAAATATGGAGGAGGATGCAGAATAAAACTGCCAGATTTAAATTTTATAATAAAAAAAATTACAGAGAAATCATTGTTTATGTGCATTATTTTATTATATTTGGCGTTGCCTTTCCTCCATTGGGGGTTTTGCACATGGACCACTACACCAGGGTTTCCAACTACTCTAATAAGTGCAGTAATTTCTTTCCTCTAATATCCTGACCATGGCCCAAAACGGATCTGGTCGATTTTAATCCATCTAGCCTGTGGGAATGAATTGTCATATGCCTTCAAGGCCCAGAGACTAAATCATTGAAAAGGGGTACAACACTCGCCTGAGAGAAAAACAAAACGGCCCTGGCCCTAAAAATGTCAAATTCAGTTCCAAAGCATTTTAAATATCAGATATTTTGATAAAAACCTACAACAGCTGCTTTTCCTATTGAATGCTTGATAGAAAGTGCTCTAGAACTGTAATGCAAGGTGAGGTTTTCTCAAAAATGTATTGTAACCTTTTCTTTACATCCAGAGCATTTTGGGGCAGTAAAACTTAGTGAAAAGGGGCCTTTGGGGTTGCTTTATGCATAGGGGAGTGTTACATCCACCCTCCTGATAAAGATTGTCAATTTGTATACGTTTGTAATGTACAGTCTACTGTAAATCCTTCAACAAAATTTGGTCCATGGGTATTAAAGGAAAAATTGACCCCAAGTTTGAAGGGAGCATCTGACAACTCGTTCCCACAGATATTTTCATCAGTCTTTGTTTTGTATTGTCCATTCATACTACTTCTGAAGGTCAAAGTTTGGTACATGGGCTAGATGGACTGAAATTCTGGGGTCTACGGTCAGTCTAATAAAAAAGTTTTTTCCCTTAATTTAAAGTTATGGATTAAAGAATTGAAACAATTAAAATAAAACATTGTATTAAACAATCAAACCAGTATAACCTATAATATCTTGGGGGAGTTAAGGCTCGTTCAGATATGATGCGGCAAACAGCGGTGTTCTTTTTACGACGACAAAGTATACTATGAGGAAAAAAAACCGCTGCAACTTACTGCACCATATTTGAACAAGCCTCAATGATTACAGATTTTCCCCAAGGGATGTGACCCTGACTGTATTATACTCACTTTACTTCCCTGACATCATCATCATAATAATAACTTAAACATCCCCCCCCCCCAAAAAAAAAAAAAAAAATGCAGAATTTTTATTCACCCACATTTTTGATTGGTTAGGTTTTTAGATTTCAAGAAATGCAATAAACACCATAGCTTTAGTTATCAAATAATCAAAATGGGTACAAAAACCCGGCATATTTTGCTCTATAAATGAGTTAAATATGGTATTTCTTAACTGTATCCTCCAAATACCATAAATATTCATATACTTGATAAATGTTTCAAAAGAACCATGGCATACCTTGAGGTTACTGTATGAACAACATTTTGTAAAAAATCACACAACCAGCTATCAGAATGATATAGATATTGTAAGGGTTGTGCATGGCATGAAAATAACTACATATTTTGACAATTTCCACGGGATTGCTTAATTAACAAATTTCAATTTTGCTACACAACCCCATCAGTACTTTCCTTATTGACATACCTTGAACTCAGGAATCTACGTACATTCAAAATATACTGTCAATGAAACAATGTGTATGTGCTGGGACATTTGGTACAATGCCTGTCATCTGTGTTACGTAAATAAATAAGTAAATAAATATCAGATTAAAGTATTCAAGAAAACACAAATGCTTTAGGTCTTTACAATGATAATGTGGACAGGAGTCTAATTGAATGTGAGATATATTCTTAATCTTATATTTGGGGAATTTTTCCCCGATATATGAAACTGCTTTTTTTTTGGTCAAAGTACGAAAGCATTGCTAAGATAACTTATAAATCACAATAAAACCACTTTACCAAATGAGAACAAAATTAATGAAAATTCAAATGTAAGCAAAAGAGAAAGGTTACTAATGCATTCTATTATTTGCCTTTTTCTTTATAAGAAAGTACTGTATGCATGAAGTCCAAATACATTAATTAAGTTGGTGTTAATGAACACCTTGGGACTAAGAAATAATATAACCTATGCACACCACGAAATTCAGTCTCTGGATATTTTCAAAATGAAAGTGAAATGAAACGTTTAAAACAAAATACAAAGTTAACATAACAATCCTTAGCACATTCAATGTCAAGACTGACAGCTACATCTACAACAAACAAAGAAAAAATTGAGCAGAATACCATTTAAATTCTTGGAATAAAATGAGCAGAATATGATCTTCAAAAGAGAGAGCCGTTTCAAGTTCTCCTGAAATATCTTAAGTTGATTGTAGTATTCCATTATATGCCTCAATCATGTGCAAATAAATGACAGGGCCAAATATTCTATGAAAACAATTTGTAAGCCATAAATTGACCTTGAATAAGGTATGAACAACCTCACTCAGTATAATAAGATACATTACCCTATGACAAATAAATGAAACGTGAAAATGGAAAACACAATGTACAAATGATGGATACGATTGGAACCATAATTTACAACAAAATTGGTATAGGCTTAGTATAGACTACAACGGCACGTTGCTAAAGAGATACGAGACTGACTCGCCATTGTGCGTCCTGCGGATGGCCTCTGCAAGCATCATCGAGATGTCAATGACCTGTGTAAGAGAAAGAGAGAAGAAGATTTAATGAACACGGCAACACTAATCCTAAAGAATGATGATAGCTATACCAGGAGGGTCACAGAAATATCATGTTTTAGTGAGGGGAGGGGGGGATGGGTACTAGAAATATTAGATGCCATTTAAAGGTCGAGTGACATTCAAATATAAGTTGATTCCTGACTGTTGATGTGGAGGGCTGCATACAACTCATATTTTGTTATTCAAACATCTAAATAAATTTCATATTTTTTAATACATTTTTAAAATAATTTTCTAAGACCTGCAAAGCTCCACCCTAAAAACATGCTCCAGATCTCATTAATCTTGTGACATCATCTGTCAATCATTAGTGAGCTAACAAGAGACAGCGGTATGTAGTTTCACCAGAACTGACCACCAGTTACAATAGACCATACAATACCAACATAGCATCACCAGGAAAAGAAAGGCAATGTGGAGGTATTGTTTTGTGAGCATGTGCTGAGCTTGGGGAAGGAATCAACTTACATGTATATTTGGAGTGTCAAATTTGAAAGAGCATACCATTTAAATGACAAAATCATCTGTTTGATCAAAATCAGTTCAGAAGCAGCTGAAATATCCATAAATATAACCATTTCTAATACTTGTGGGGCCCCACAAATATTCAATAATTTTGAACCAGCCGTTGATAAAACGAGACAGCGCCTTAAATACTTTTAATTTCAGCCAATGCTAATGTTGGCTTTATTGTGTTGGTTATAATACGCACAACCAGCCGGCCCATGTATTGTTATTATTACTAAATTAACGGTCACCATATTTTTTTGAAATTGGAGCTGAATTGGGTTTAATCTAAATTTCACACATTTTGGGTCTAAAATTACCTTCATAGCAATTTAAGGTCCTAAAAAGCCACTAGAAATGTCATAAATAAGAATAAGAGCAATTACCGTGCACTTTGAAAGCACTTGCGGTCTTAAACAAGAACTCAACTTTCCCTTTAATACATTGGTACCTAAAATCGAAATTAAAACTGGACTGAAGAAACTTCTCCATAGGTAAACAAAGATATCTAACAAATGTTTTGACATGAAAGTAGTTGAACTTATTCATTTAAGCGGGACTGCACTACCTGTAGAGCTCTACTTGCGCCCTCTATACAGTGTGAGTCAAAAAAAACTTTACACCTAGAAAAATGATAATAATTTTAAGAATCATTTATGAAAAGTAAATTATTATACACCATATGAAAGAGTGTTTCATCCCAAATCGTTTGGTACCATTTTGGGTGGTATGTGTTCACGCTTGGATAAATAGGAGGCATTGTTTGTGAGAGTGCAAAAATCGACTTGCGCCAAATAATGCTTATGTGATGTTTGAATAAAACAATTGGGATTTCGGTATTAATTCGGTCTTTGCAGATCCAAATAATATCCCTACCAAAATTAATCATGTCACACATATCAAAACACACACAGAGTCACACTCAATAAGTCACACAAACACACGCACACACTTACACATACACACACACATACCAGGGCGCGACAAACCCGCTTGCCCGACGTCCCGGGGCAACCAAATTGAGCCGTCGGGCAAGTAAATCAAATTATCACTTGCCCGATTCGGGCAAGTGATACTTTTACAGTAATTTCCTAGTGTCCAAGAACTCTACCATTCACCCGTCAACTTCTTACCCGTCGTCAAAATCCAGAAGCAAAAAAGCGATCGTTCCGATTTCGAAAAAACTTCACAGACAGCAGCCAGCTCAGCTAGCTCAGCGCGCATGCAACAGTGACACTTCAAGCCATGAATGCCGCTCCGCCTCCGCGCACGGCCGGCCGTGAGCTAGCTAGAGACAGCTAGCGCGATCGTACCAGCTGCGAGCTTATTCGCGCTCTCTCTCTCTAGCTCTGCAGGCCGCACCGACAGGCCTTTGCTATTCTCTGATTGCCGATTGGTTGAATCACGCCAAAAATGACGTCATTATTCTAGGGAAATGAACACGTGCGAATCGGAATGGAATAAACAACAGGGATTTTCTAGTAAGTACAAAAAGTCAAATGTTTGATATTTATTCATAATGACTGTTAATGATTGTGAACATATTATTTAAAACTCGCTGCTCATATAAATCAGATGAATGTTTTTGTCTCGTTTTCAATTTATTACTGCGGTCTCAAGATCCGACCGAGCGAGTCATTTTGATAATAGTATCGAGACCCCCAGAATATAAGCCGCTGTTGTTTTGTTTTCATGGTTTTTCGCTTTAAAGTTTTGGGCAAGTGGAAATATTGTTTGGGCAAGTAAATTGAAAACCCACTTGCCCGACAGGGCAAGTGGTGAAAAAAATTCTTGTAGCACCCTGCATACGCGCGCACACACACACTCACATAGCAAATTTAGATGCAGACTGACTGAGTCCTTTGGGAGAAACAATTCATTATGATGTTAATGCACCAAACTTTCATTTAATGGCATTATGATTGAATTTTAATTCCATTTTGATATCAATTGGGAAATTTGCAAATTTACAGTAATGTTCATTACGTAATGATGTCTTGGTTCCAAAAAGGTAACCACAACACATATGAAGTTATAAACCGCATATTGAAACAGAATGTCTTTTTTTTTGTACATGCGTATTTTACTCCAAATGAACACCATTATCATATGTTTGTGTGTGTGCGCGTGGGTGTGGGTGGGTGTGTTAGTGTGTGTGTTTCATATGTGCGTGTGCGTGTGTGTGTGTGTGTGTGTGACTTTGCTACTGAAAAAAGCATCTGCAATGCATCTCATTTCATACATTCAATTCATTCTCTCACTTTAATACTTTGGCGCAATTCGATTTTTGCACTCTCGCAAACAATACCTCCTGTTCATCCAAGCGTGAACACATACCACCCAAAAATGGTACCAAACGATTCAGGATAAAACACTCTTTCATATGATGTATAATAATTCACTGTTCATAAATTATTTTTAAAATTATTAGTAATTTCCTAGGTGTAAAGTTTTTTTTGACTCACACTGTATAGCCAACAATGCCTAAGCGTTGATCCCCCATAGTCCTCTTTTACTTATGTTAATTGAGAACTTATTTGATGAGAGATAACCACCTGCCAGTGACCTTGCAGGGAGGTCTAAATTCCCCTGGCCAAACTAGTGCATACGGGATTGGAGAAGAATATTACTCACTGCAATTTTACTGCTCTGTTTGCACTTATCCTCTTGAGGGATTGTATTTGTGACGACGACCTTCTCAAAGCAGGCGTTATTGATGCGCTGGATGGCAGGTCCGGAGAAGATACCGTGGGTGAGGATAGCGTAGACTTTGATGGCACCAGCATCCTTCAATCTACAGGAGAGAATGAAGAATTTGAGACGGATAGAATGACTTTTATGGAGAAGGCGCAATGGCTCAGTGGTATAGTAATGGTCTGGACCCTGTCTTACAAAGAGTTGCGATTGATCCAAATCAATCGCAAGTTTGCATGCCTACATTATAATCCATGTTTTGCCTCTTCTCGTAGACCAATATTATCAATTTCAAAGTCATGAAAAGGCATTAAATATCAAAGAAACATGCTCTACAACAACTCCTAATGGCAAAATAATCCCAGCTATGATTTTTTAAAGCATTTGATAACCCAAAACTTGAAATTTGTCGGCATTAAAAAAAAAAAAATTGCTGATACCGATCACAGGTGCGAGGGTGTCGCTCCGTGAACCTGGAACATGTCTACAAAGAACACCCGTCTCCAAAGACCGCTTTTTGTGTTTCACTTTGGCGGTCGCTATAGACAGGTTTTTACTGTACATTCATCCCTGAACCAGTGACTTACTTTTCAGCAGCATGGCATATGGTGCCACAGGTATCAGCCATGTCATCGACCAGGATAGCGACCCTGTCCTTGACATCACCGACCAGGACCATGGAGGCGACCTCGTTGGCCTTCTTGCGCTCCTTGTGAATGAGGGCGAACTCGATGTTGAGCCTGTCTGCGATGGATGTCACCCTGAAAGCCATGAGAGATTATGTATTACTGGAAGATCACCTTTTCATAGTTGCTTATTCAGACTATTAATAAAGTGTGCTTATAAGCGCTTTTATTTGCCCTCTTCTGCTCTGTGTGAGGCTTCAATTCAACAAACCACATTTTATGTCTTTTAGCAATCAGATCATGTCATTCGTCAGCGGTTTCAAGACACCATCACAAAAAGAGACTGATTAGAATTCAGAGAAGAACTCTATCAGTGTCCTTGTGAGGGTCCCCCTGTTGTGTGTGGTACCCCAGTCTCGTTTCCTACAGGCCACCCAAAGTCTGCCAGTAAAACACTGTCAAGTTATGGGAAGAGCCCTTGCAGGAACAGAGACGGGGACCACAGACAACAAAGCTCAGAGAATGGATTGACTTTAACATCATCTTGCTCTTTTTAAAACGAACCCTGACAATTCCTTTTAAGTGGGAAAAATCTTTTAATCATCATGTATTATAACTTGTTCAACATCCATTTTTTTTTTGTATGAGACCCAACAATAAAGTGGAAACCATTAACTTAAAGTGACTCAGTAACATTGCTCAGATTCTGAAACAAAATCCTGGATTTAGCTCATGCTGCAATCATAATTATAAACCTTTAGGTCCGTCAGGAATCCTGTGACGTTTACAAGCCGATCGCCAGTCTGACTATCAAGACATTCATGATTGGAAATCGAAATTGCATTTTTTCGTTTTCCTAACGGTTTTCATAACACTACAGTCTATTGGGGGAAAATGAGTATGGTAAAACCGGTCACTCAAAGATTTTTACTTTTTGAGGCACTTCATGATCATTTTGAAGCACAATTTTTTTAGGGCTTCAATTTACCCCATATCACAGACACTGATAACACGTACGGCCATGCATCTCAGATTTGGCATTGTTAAACGATGCCTTTATCCTAAACTTTATTACAACCCAAGCCCTAACCCAAAGTCTTTGATGAAATAGAACCTCCAGCGATTCAAGAATTGTTGCCTGAAACAAGTATGTTCATTAGGTGGAGAGTTCTCATCCAATCACCAGATGACGCCCAAATCTGTGTACGAAAACTACAGTATGAATAATGGACAGAGAAGTAAAATTCTTGGCCCTAAAATGACTTAAATATAAATCAATGGTTGTTGTTCATTAAACCCTCATAAGTAGATGTTCTCTCGACATCTCATTGAAACACCTACATCAACTACATGTCAGCAAACTTGAATTCATTAAAGGGTTTCAATGGGATGTTTGCACATTTGTAATCTTCAAGAAACAGATTCGTGAAAAAATACCCAAGGAAATGCAATTTCAATATCCTAAAAAATAAAGGCCCAACCAATGACTACCGTAAATCTCCGTGTATGAGACGCACTTTTTCCCGCCGACAAAAAAAAGAAGGAGTTTTGGGGGGGGGGTCTTGGTCTTATACACAGGTGCGTCTTATACACGGAGATTTACGGTATAAGAAAGTCATATTGTGGAGCAATATATGAATTTGCCACTGAAAGGGACTGGTTCTTGATCCTTAAGTTCTTTCATCCTTACCTCTTTGCGCCTCCTGCATCAGGTGAAACGATGATGCTGTTGGCCCATTCAGAGATGTTCTCTTTGATCCACTTCAGAACAGCAGGCTCAGCATAGAGATTGTCAACTGGGATGTCAAAGAAACCCTGAAAAGAAGAAAAAAAGAAATTTAATTTTAGTATAGTGTAGGCATCATCTTCCTTTGTGCCAAGTAATATCATGCTATTAGAGTATCCAATTCCATCCAATCCAAAATGAATTTGATGATAGTGCCTTTGCTTTGCAGTTACAAAGCAATGTACACATTGTTCCACATGTTCGGAGACTTAAAGCCATACTGCACTAGAAGCACTACCTCAAATCCCCTCTAGCGCCATCTCAGGTCAGCTGTAGCAGTATGGTCACGTATCTCTCTACTTCCCTGCCTGCGCTGCTTCTGTGTACTAAGCTAAGATTTTGGTGGGAGTCCTGCCCCAAATTAAGTGTCATTGCTGGTGCTTAAACAACTATACTGTATAATTAGTGCAAGTTTCTGCTCTTTCTGGACAAAAATAACTGTCACTAATTCTTATAATGCGGTACAGAATACAGGATAAAGATGCAGAACAGAATACAGAATAAAAGTGCAGCAACTCCTAGGTAGAAGACAAATCAACCTCTCTTGCTGTTTCACAAACTAATAATAATAATAACAGCTTGCTGGGTGTGTACCCTTTTAGCACATGCTCAGTACAAAGAGCATGGCCAAGCTTTTAAATTTTGACACATGAGATCCCATAAGTACAAAAGCCCATCCTTGGCTGAATCAAATTAGGAATTTACTTTCAAAAGGCTACTGACAATAGGCACTTTCACTCTACATAAGCCATGTTCAAACTACATTCCTGACACTATGGACAACAAAGAAGACCAAAGACTTCATGCAGACTTCACGATCAGTCATGCATACAGTATTTTGTCAACTCTGTCTGTTGCTATGGCAGGCAGCCAGTTAAAATGAATTTGTTTAATAATTTTCTATTTTCTTTATACTCCTTATCCGATGCCTATATAATGCCAGGTAAAGTTTTTTTTTAGGTCGACTTGTTCACCATCAATGGTATTTCCTATAAGTCTGGAGTCGGTGAATTACATGTATGACCTATGGCACACGAAAACCGACTATCATCGCCCTGTAAAGTAATTGACTGATCAAGACTAGGGCAATGACATTTTGATGTCTTCAGCTACACCCATCGCATTTGTGAGATGCTTACCAATTTGGATCCATTATGAGACCACCCTACACACAAAGCTTTCACAGTCTCACGCAATAGATCTCTACAAACATCAGATCTTGTCCTGTCTTAAAGGGGAACATCACTCCCACCGTGCCTCACAGCCCTCATGGCTACACGACATCCATGCTTGTATCCTGCATTCATAGTTCAGCTAAAAATACTACATGTTTAAAAAGATTGAGAATTCAAAATTAACGTATGACCAAGCTGCAATAAAAAAATTAATTGCACTGTTAGAGGTATACCTGAATTTGTGATGCGTGAAGGTCCATTGTGATGATGTGATCTGCTCCGGCGACAGACAGCATGTTGGCTACCAGCTTAGCAGAGATGGGTGCACGGCTCTGTATACAAAAAAAAAAATCAGAAATTATGATTTAGTATAGGAGATACAGAGGCAAACATGTAGCTCGATAATATAAAGACTTAACCCTGTAAGTTGGGGCTTTGATCGGATCGGAAGATCGGAGGGACACCCTCGCACCTGTGATCAGTATTGGCAATAATAATCCAAGATGGCGGCCCGCATGTTTTGCCTTTCTCTTAGGCCAATATTATTAATTTCAAAGTCATGAAAAGGCACTAAATATCAACAAACATGGTTTACAAAAACTCCAAATGACAAAATAATAACAGCTATTAATTTTTTTAAAGCATTTGATAGCCAAAAACTTGAAAATTGTTGGCCTAAAAAAATAAATTAAAAAAAAAAAAAATCTGCAGATTTTTTCCTGATCATTTTTATTGATCGGCGATCGGTAATTATTATCCGATCACACCTTATCGGCTCAAGATCAGCCCCCGATCCAATGATCGGTTACAGGCCTAAAAAGACTTATATGTAAATGCAAATGCTTTGAAGTACTAATATGAATTTGCAGCGCTAAAATCACATGAAGTTCAATTATAAGACTTCAATTATAAGTCTTCAATAACGTACATGCAAGAATTATTCTGGAAGCGGAGTGACATCTGTTTAAACAGAGACTGCACAGTGCACACACAATACTTTAGTTTTTCAAATGAAATTTTGTCTCAGTTGTACCAAGTACCTGTAATGATGAAAAATAAAGAGGACAGAAACACATGCTACGCTGAAGTGAAAGCCATCACCAACTGTCATTATATCAGCAATGATGCTGATCTCTCCTGCTCCATTGAAAAATTGTTAGTAACAGGCTTGCGCAGTAACAGCATCCAGTAACGACAGATACTGAATGGCAAATCACATTAAAGACTGGCTATCATGTGGCATAGTTTGAGTTATTCTAGCATTTTAGGACAAGGCATGTATATGTACATCTACACTGTACACGTATATTCATCAATTCCCACAAATTCATTCTGAATTCAGGGTTTGGGTGAATTTTATATATTCAGTTAATAATGAGACATTTTTGCTATCACATTTTCAGGTACCGTAATTAACGTTGTATAAACCGCCCTCGTGTAAGATCATTGATGTAAATTAAAAAAAACAGTAGAGGACCTAGGATAGGACCTTGTGGAACACCATGTAATAGAAGAAAAATTGGAGGAATTATTATTATAAACTACATATTGAGATCTATCACAAAGATTAATTTCAAACCAAGATGACAGACAAATTTGAGTGTTGTTTTAGTTTCCGAGTGGTGAGTCAACACACCGATTACTGAGCAGGGAGACATTGCCAGGCATTTTTCTTTTGGTGTACCGTGTATAAACCGCACCCCCGACTTTGAATTTTTTTCGGCGGCAAAAAGGTGCGGTTTATACACTGTTAATTACGGTAAATGTATATCACACATCAATTTACACTAGATACCTCCACCAGCTTATACCATTATGATGGTGTTTTTGTCTTCTTCACCCCACATCGGAATGAATCCCTCTGTACATCACCGCATTAGCCCACATCAGTAAGCTACATGTACCCATCTACCCCTTCCAAAACAAACAAAGATGCTATGTCAGCCCCCTGCATGTAATGGAATCAGAGCTGGACACACACTTCATCAATTACAGACTGACAAGCTTGCACATCAAGACTATGAAGGCGTGCGCAGAGTTGGCACTGAGAACACCATCATGTACATGTACAGATCCAATCATGGCATTATATTGTAATTGTACATCAGTTTTCAGCACATGTTTTCCAAAGGGAAAGAAATTTACCAAGATACATGACCTCAAAAGCAGCATGAACTACTATACAAATTCTATTCCACCAGTCTTCCACCAGTCTTCCATCATATCATACAAACATGTACTGTATATATCTCTTTCAATAATATCTCTGCAATCCTATTTTCCCTAGTCATCACAGGCACTGCTACAGAATTTTCTTTTTTTGACTCATTTATTGGGGGTGGGGTGATCAGCCTGATTTAATGAAATTGGTAATAAATTTTCACAAGCCAGACAAAACAAATCTCCAAAAAATTAAATTAAAAATATATACAGAAATGACTCGATAGAACTGTGCTGGATACAGGTAGTTGAATTAAAACTATCAAATTGCCTACAGATGTACAGCGTGCGTCTTGATTTAATGAAATTGGTAATAAATTTGCACAAGCCAGACAAAACAAATCTCAAAAAAATTAAATTAAAAATATATACAGAAATGACTCGATAGAACTGTGCTAGATAGTTGAATTAAAACTATCAAATTGCCTAAAGATGTCGGAAAAGGGACGGTAAGGTATACCCCCCCCCCCCCCCCTCCTTCAAGCTCCCTGCATTGACAAGTTGAATATCGTAATTCCTTACCTATATGCTACTGTAGTACTTTTTTTTTGTTTTTGTTTTTGTTTCTTGGAAGAGGGTACAGAAGATTGAGCTTTTTAGAATATGTGTGCATGTGCTCTATATTAAAACCATAACAAAAAAGATATTAGCCACCCATGTGCCTGAGGCACCTGTTAGTGTGGGGCTCTATCATAGTTACATGCTAGTTGCTGCATTTAGGTACATGTAGGTTAGTCACTGTATGCCTGACAAAAGGGCAAAAAATAAATAACACATTAATTTTTAAAAAAAAATATCTATAAATGAATTATGAGGCAATGACGGATGATGATTGTCCTATGTTTTTCCTGCATTTTCCAAGCACTTTCCATGGATTTATGCACGCTCTTCGGCAGGAAACAGAACAAAATCCTAACAATCAACTTACCTTGTCCTTCTTGTCTTGCCTGGCATAGGGAAAGAGGGGGATGACAGCCGTAACGCGGGACGATGAAGCAATCTTACAGGCGTTGATCATGATCAGCATCTCCATGAGATTGTCATTGATGTCACCACACCCACTCTGCACGATGTACACATCTTCACCTCGCACGCTCTCTCCGATCTCCACACTGTAAGAATTAAAGAATATATTCCGGAATGATACATTAACTTTAATTAATAAGTTTGGGGTATTTTAAGCTTCCTCAGAGTCCCTTCAGGCCTCCACAAAAAGAAAAATGATACAAATACATGTATGCAAATTGCAAAATGGTCCTAAACATGAAAATGTCTATCAAAAAATGTCAAATTTGTACCCCCCAAAATGTGATTGAGAGCATGAAACAAGCCCATGTAAAAATGAACTGTAATCCGTTAAAGACCTTTCACTAGTCTCCAACTGTTTCCATGTGGGTAACAAAAACTGTCTACGAATTTGAAGGTACATCAAGTTCAAAAGACAACACACAGCTAAGAGGTTTTACACAACAACCAAGCTACTCAAAAGTTTGAACCAGGAGGACAAGTACAGGAGCCCATTCAGAATCATTCCAGCCGTCAAAAAGGTTGGTGAGATCCTTCTGCAAAACCAAGGCAGTACAATTGCTGTACAAGAAGATCAGTAGAAAAACACTGGAAAAAAAACTGCTGTTCTTCCAATGCATGTTTCTACGCTGTTTGCAGACTCCAAGAAGACATATCCTAACATCAACATCAAGAGTTCATCCTTCTTCATGTTAACATCGAGACGTGTCAAACTAATGGGTAAAAGTAATTTGCGTAGATGCTTGTGTGAATATTGCGCAAACCTGCAACTGAAAATCACCATAGTCAACAAGCTTGCAGCAAATTCAAAACCAATAACAGCCTCATCAAGGATACATTCCATGTGATAAAACTCAGCATGTGCAACAAAACCTGAACGTCAAGATTATCATGATCCTGGTTGCACCTGCGGCAGTGTCAATATTGTGGAGTGAAGCTCCTTGAGGAGCACCTCGAGTCACTTGTTGGAGAAACCGGTGCAGATTGCTTGACTCAGTGGAGTTGATGGGACTATGGGAGACAGAAAAAGTTGGCAACAAATCTAAGATGACACTGAATAAACAAGGAAGGCACTGTTCATGAATTAATGTCTGAACTATACGACGAGGCTGAAGGACAAGCATAACATCTTCATAACTGGCAGTGGCAACACAAGGAGTAAGTTGATCAATGATCCACCTCAAAACACTGTCATAGGTGTAGGTGTTCAGGATTTTGCAGAAAATTACGAAGTGCAAGCTGCACACTGGGCACATGAGCAGGCGACGGTTCATCCGTGTGCGCCTACATGTACAAGTGCAAATGGCATTAGAGACCTGTCATTCACTCAATGATTTATATCAGTAATGGCAGAAAGCATGACTATCATGCTGTGAACCACTTTTACTCGCATTGTATTAATCATCTTTTAAACGACAAGCTTGACATACACTGTAGATGTTGTCATTAGATTGAGGAGGCGAGTTGGCTCAGTCGGTAAAGCGTCTGCCTCCCGAACCAAAGATCCTTGGTTCGAATCCCACCCAGGGGGAAGATTTAGCGATGGATGTGCCACACAATATAAATCAAAAGGACCCTTTCTAGCCGTAATTCAAAGTGACATTCCCACTGAAGACCATTTCTTTGGGTCACGCCATGGAAAGGGGTCTTCGGACGGCGAGTCTGCCGTCATTAAGCAGCTGTTAGAAGTGGCAGGGCATTGATTCCAACACCTTGTGCCATGTACATGTACACCTTTGTCAAAGAGATCATAAGAGGAGGTGAAGACTCGTGCATACCCTTTTGAAGTATTTTTTATGTCCATTCCGCCTCTATCAATCGTGACAGACCAGCTCCCAAGAAAGCCGTCAACTAAACCAGGAAGATACCTTGTTTGAAGAAGGGCAAGAACCCACTCACTGTAGTATGGAAGAGGCTATCCTGCTTTTGCCAGCCGTGCCTTACAAATATTGGAGCTTGTATCAGCAGCCGGTACACAGGGGCATGGACTGCAGCCAGTCGTTACTCCAAGACGATGCACGCACCTGAGAAGCAGAGCGAGACGCAAGTTCAGGGCTCGACTGTTGTTTTAAATTTAATTATAAATATAATTAGGTAGGCCTGTAATCGATCATCGGACCGGGGGCCGATCTTGAGCCGATCAATAAAAAATCAGCAGAATTTTTTTTTTAATGCTGAAAATGTTCAAGTTTTGGGCTATCAAATGCTTAAAAAATATTCATAGCTGGGATTATTTTGTCATTTGGATTTGTTGTAGACCATGTTAGTTGATATTTAGTGCCTTTTCATGACTTTGAAATTAATTATATTGGCATTGGAGAAGAGGCAAAACATGCGGGCCGCAATCTTGGATTATAATGTAGACATGCATTTTCGGCATTAAAAAAAAGCCCATTAATTTTTGCCGATACCGATCATCAAAGCCCCAACTTACAGGGTTATAATTAGGCCTAGGCCCCGTACACGTAGAACTTAAGCTCCCATCCCCGCACATGCGCTTTACGTTTGACTTGTCTCAGCCTCGTTTTCAAACCTTTGCGTTTTTAGGCCCACAAGGGCCTTTCAGATTGGCTCTCGCTGGCTGCCTTTTACTCAACTTTATTTATTTATTTATTTATTCTCCTCTCATGGGATGGATTGCCTTTGTCAGCTATAAGCTGTTTTTCAAAGGGGTTCACTAATATCTTCATGAGATATTAGTGCGAGACGGACAACCCATTAAAGTCGACGGTGAACTTGGGTTGTTTTCTAACACGGAATCCTCTTTTTAGCATCGCCAGCGCGCAGTTCTGGAACCCGAAACCTGCAGAGCGCTCCTCATTTTTTAGGACGCAATTTGTCCGCGTTTATGAGGATATCCTTGTTTATGCGGATGATCCTCATTCTCAGACCAGTGCCCGGCTACTGTCCGACTTTCATGACTTTCAATTTCCATCACATCACATCACACAATAAACAGAAAAGGTCATTTGAATATGCCAAACAATAACTTTCAATTATATTTAACTAAACAAGACATCATCTCATGGCACATTCGCAAACATTAGCAATAATTATAATTGATTTTTTTCTTTTACCATGTCTCTTGGTTTGAGAATTTCTTGGTCACAACTCTGCCCAGATCATAGCCGAGTCGATTGGCGATCTTCTGCGCGAGATCATGGTGCGATGAACCGCTGAAAACTTTGATGTTCGGCATTCTGGGAGATATTTGCAATTGATCTTCAGGTTTTCCGTTTAAAATGAGAGAATCTACCATCAAGACGGTTGACTTTCCGATGAATTCCCAATGACAATGTCAAAGCACGAAGAATAGTGTTTATCCCTTTCGTTTAATGGTAAATTGCGATAAGTTTTGTGTACAGCATCTAGCGAAGGTACCAGCAAAACACATGCGTTTTTAAATACACATTCGAAAACTCCAATACAATGAACGTTCGAATCATCATCATCGCAGCAGCATATTTACAGTATAGCCGCGTACGTCACATGCACACCAAAGAGATACCACATGTACAAGGCCAGCGAGGCAGGGTCAAGAAGCGCGCGGTTCCGCGCGAATCTTGGTGGCTTAAACTGTATGTTACTCTTTCAGTTATTCAATATAAATTATCTGATATTAGTTGAATTTCTATATATTAAACTATGTAAATATTTAATATACTATTTACAAGTTTTTATATTGTTATTTACATATCTTTGTAACCATAATATTTAATTAATTTACTTCATAATTTGGTACAATAAACGAGGACGATTCGCCCTCTGGGGCTACGTTGTAAAAGCGGAGATGATAAATCAAAATTATGCCTGCTATGCACTGTTTACCTAAAAGCATCTCATTCGTAAATATCACTGTCACCGTCCGATCGATATGTTAAAAGGGTAATTATCAGAGGTGAAGAGGGGCACTTATCGCATCTGAAAGCAGGGGCGTCGCCAAGGGGGGGGGGGGGGGTGCGACACCCCCACCTGTCAGGATATTGTCGGTAAAATTGCGCTGCCGTCGGGAAAAAAGAGAAAAGGGGGAGGGGGGGGGAAAGAGAGGGAAAGGGAAAGAAAAGAAGAAAAAAAAAGGAAAAGAAAAGAAAGAAAGGAAAAGAAAGGAAAGAAAAGAGAAGAAAGAAAGAGAGAAAAGAAAAAGAGGGAGGAGAGGAAAGAAAGGTGAAAGAAAAGAAAGAAAACGAAAAAAGAAGAAAAAAGAGTAAAAGGGAAACAAAAGAAACGGGGGGTATAAGCGAGGAGAGAGAGGGGAGGTAAGATCCTGAGAGAGGAGGAGTGGGAGTAAAAGAGAGAAGGGGGTTGTTGGGTGGAGTCGTCTCGTCGAGGGAACAAGAAACACACGGGTAAATATGTTGCTGTGTCGGGTCAGCTGTGTCGGTATTGCTCGATCCTCGTGTACTATATCAATGCAGAAGAATGTCGGTGGGCCGACAAGTTTTTTTCCCTACGGACTGTGACTTTTTATCGGCTTTGACGACTTCGAGAGTGACTACAACTACAATACTTGTATTTTCTCGACTTTCACTTTCCTATAATTAACTATCAGCTAAAGAAATCAGAGGTTTAAAATTTTAAGGGAAACTAAATTCAATCAAAGTTTAAGAGTCAACAACGGTACGACGAATCGTCTTCTTTTCTCTATATTGTGATGAAACGCCCCAAATTCCGCGCTTCGAGCGGAAGGGGAAGACTTCGTTTAGATGAGTCGAAAACGGTACAACGAATCGTCTTATTTCTCTAATAATTTAAGGAAACGTCAAAGCTTCCGCGCTTTGCGCGGGAGGGGGAAACCGAATTCAGATGAAAAGGGCTCAATAAGAGTCGAGAACGGTACAACGAATCGTCTTCTGTCTCTAATAATTTAATGAAACGTCAAAGCTTCCGCGCTTTGCGCGGGAGGGGAGAAACTGAATTCAGACAAGGATTAACAGTCGAGAACAGTTCACCGAATCGTCTGCTTTTTCTCATAATTTAATGAAACGTCAAAGCTTTCGCGCTTCACGTGGAAGGGGGGAACTTCATTCAGACAAGGATTAACAGTCGAATACGGTACAATAAATCGTCTTTTTTTCTCATAATTTAAGGAAACGTCTAAGCTTCCGCGTTTCGCGCGGGAGGCCTATCACCCACCCCCCTAATGAGCGGGCTTCGCGCGCTTTTTAAGTGATTCGCTTGCTCACTACCGCCCCTCTATAAAATAAGATCCTAGCTCCGCGCCTGCATTAAAATATATGAATGCTGACTAAGTTGACGAAATAATTCGTATATTTGTGTCGTCGTGGAAAATGACCATTTGCGCATACGCAAGTACTATTGATAGTCCATAGGAAAAACAATTTAGCCTTCGGCCCCGGGTTTATAGGGTTAAATTTGTAGATATTGGACATTTAATTTTGTCGGTAATTGGTGGCTAGTTTTGTCGGTAATCGTTGGCCTCTACACCCCCGCCCCCACTGAAAAAGGTCTAGCGACGCCCCTGTCTGAGAGGCACTGATCGTAAATGAAAAGAGGCACTTATGAAAATGAAAAATGGGCACTAATGATAAGGAAATTTGCATTTGTAGAAACAAAAGGGGCACCGATCAGATTTCAATAGGGGCATTTATCGGAGGTAAAAGGGGGATTTTATGACAAGGGGGAAGTGGCTCTTATTAAAAAGAAAAAGAGGCACATGTTAAAATAAACGGGGCATTTATCAAAGATGAAAAGGGGTAATTATGAGAAGGGGAAGGGGCGCTTATAAGAAGGAAAAAGAGCATTTATTAGGAAGGAAAAGGGTGAGGTGTCAAAATAAAACGGGCAGAATGAAAAGTAATATTTTCATAGATGAAAAGGGGGATTTATGAGAAGGGAAAGGGGCTCTTTTTAAAAAGGAAAGGGGGCACATGTGAAAATTTCACTGAGGTGCGCTTATCCGAGTTAAAAAAGGCGTTTCTCGTACCTGAAAAGGGGAACTTACTAGAGATTAAAAAAGGCACCTATATGAATGGAAAATGGACGCTGACTGTAAAGGAACATGGGAACTTGTCAAAGGTAAAGGGGTACGTATGAAAATGAAAGGGGCACTTATCAGAGGTGGGAAGGTAAGGGGCACTTTAAATAATTAATAGGAAAACTTGTCAAAGTAAAAGGGGCACTTTCCTATGTAAAAAGGGGCACTTCTTACAAAGTTAAAGGGATACTTTTCCTATGTAAAAAGGGGCACTTTTTGGGTACTTGAAAAAGTGGGGGTACTGTGCCCCCTGCCCCCTGGGAGCGCCGCCTCTGATCACTGCATAAGAAGGACTCAGTGCAAAGATGAAAAAACAAAAACAACTAACAACACTAAAAAAAGAGGGGGAAAGGGCAACAAAAATCCATCACCCTAGCATCTACCTCTCATTGAAAGGCCCATGTGGCGGTTGAAATTCCCACTTCTTAGGGGCATACGTAGGCCTAATATATTATAAACATTCATAACTGTTTAAACAATTGTAAATTCTCGAATCGGGTTCTCGGATCCTTGCACTGACTGGGGAGGATCCAGAGCTATATACTCAGGGGCGGCGCCAGGTTATTTTGTTAGGGGGGCGAATATGCGCGCCACCCAGGGGGGGGGGGGGGGGATGTCTGAGGGCATAAATGGCTCGCTTTGGTGCATTTTTGCAAAAAAACAAAAAAACATAACTTCAACTAACAGAAACAAGATTGCGGGGGGGGGGGGGGGGTGTCACCATATTTTTCACAAGGGTCGTTATAGGTGAATTTGTCGTTTCCTTTGAACAATCAGCTATAAGGTTTAGGAGAATTAATTTGATTTCTCTCAGTTGGCGAAAGTTTTTTCATCGTAAATCATTGTTTGAACTTCCGGTAATGTGAATGCAATAATGACGCGTCTTAATCTGATCGCCTGATTTGGTTTGCTTTTTCTCTCTTGTTTTTCTTCTTTTTTCTCTATCTTTATTTTTTCCCCTCTCCCCCGCCCT
The DNA here is from genome assembly GCA_035222895.1 of Strongylocentrotus droebachiensis. Lineage (NCBI taxonomy): Eukaryota > Metazoa > Echinodermata > Echinoidea > Camarodonta > Strongylocentrotidae > Strongylocentrotus > Strongylocentrotus droebachiensis. Next base: position 1,012,770 of record JAVYIG010000053.1, read on the forward strand.
TCCTTATACGTCATATTTTACATTTTATTCTCCTGGCCTTCTCCTTCTCATCCCCTTCCTTTTCTTTTATTCTCCTTCTTTCCCTTTCTTCTCCCTCTTTTCCTTTCCTTTTCCTTCTTCTTTTCCTCTTTCTCCTTCCCTTCCTCTTCCCTTTTTCAAAATGATAGGGGGCGGTCGCCCCCTGCCCCCCTGTGGCGCCGCCCCTTTATATACTACATAATACAGGGGAGACAGGGAGTGTTCGCCTTATTTTTGATCTCGCTCTTAATTCTATAGAGCCGTCATTTGAGACAAGGAAACAGCATGCTTTTTTATGTATCAATTAAGGCATGATTTATTTAGGTAAAGTCCTGAGCTATAGTAATATCCCATTCTCACTCTGGGGTCAGGCACATCGTTTTCACATAAACCAATCATAAAGTCAATTGCGACAAAAAGGCCAAACAGCTCGTCCCACCCGTGGGACTGGTCGTTCCGGCATGAAAAACAATGGTATATGAAACAAATATTGTGTTTTAAACATCTAAACATTTATTTAAAGGGAACTAGAGCCACACAAAAAAATCTGACAAAGGATGCATGGAATACGCTTAACCAAGGTGTACTGGGCGTATAGAACTGGTAATAACATTACACGGATTCAGATGACCAAAGACTACAACTATATAACCATATCCACAACTATTTTTCTTGACCTTCTTTTAAAAATGGCAGTGTTAGGCATTGCAAATGAAATAATAATCCCATCAAATGTTTGTATATTTGATTTGATTTGATTTTTTGCATTTTTCCAAATGAAATAACTGAATAACAAAGAACATATAAACGCAAGGTATAATACAACATAATTATACAAACATTATTAACTTCATGTCCGAAATGTGTTATTGACATAATAATGTACGTATCATAACGAAACCTAATATTTCTATAACTTCTAAGACTGTACAAATTTAGTATTTGTTTTAAAAAAACCCACTACAATCAGTTTGAATGAAATGCGATTTAACATTTCTACAAAAAAAGTTGAATAAACATAACGAGTTACATCATAACAAACCCATATGCCTATATTGAAAGGGGTCTCATCTTGTGACCATGCCTGTATAAAATGATATGTTACATATCATAACTTTCTTGGCATTAATTTCTTTCAAATGATTTCTCACACAAAAAAAGTAAAATCACATTGCATGATTGGTAATGTTAGGAAGGAAAATGATTTTTTGTGATTCCTGGGGGGTGTTTCACAAAGATCCTAAGTTGAACTTAACTCTAAGTTGGACTTAAAAATTATGGAAAGCCATTAGCATCCTTGAAAACATTTTGTAAAAGTTACTTTAAAAGACATAAAATGTTGATTCAAATCATTCATATTTTCTATTATCATGGGGGATATCATGAAGTTGATGTGGAATTTATAAAAAGTCTAAAATACTTGAATTTCTGATTTTCTGTTCTTTTTCTTTTCTCTCCTTTTACTTTTTTTTTTTCCTTTCATCTCCGAGTGATCTTCTCATTTATTTATCTCTGCATCTTTCCATATCTTTTCTCTTTTTTCCCTTTCTTTCTTTTCTCTTTTTTCCCTTTCTTTCTTTTTCTTTTTTTCATTACAGTTACACTTTACTTTAGCACCATGATGGTTTAGCACTTTGAAATTAGCATCCGTGCAACTTAGCACATCCAAAGTCGCAGTCCATGGTACGATTCACTGCGGCTGTCAACAGGAAACCAATTTTGGTATAGCACACAATAGTTCTACGTACGTATATGGATGTGCAATGACACAGTGCAGAGCATGAATGGTGTCATGTTTATTATGTAATACTGTGGCAGCTAAATGATGTTTTCTACCGAAGGCGTTTAAGTGTAGACTGATGAGTGAGATTTCAAGCTTTGGTGTAGCCCCTCCATTATCTTAGCAAATATGGCTAACATTGCTGCAGGCAGAATACAGAGGGAGCTGAGGGAAGTCATGAATAGTGATGAGGTATTTTTTTTTTTGAGTTGTCATTGTAATTTGTATTGGCATTGCATTGATTGAGTCTTGAGAAGTGTGAGAGATTGATGGGGCTCAGCTCAAGTTCAAGTTCAATTAGTGTTCATAAGCTGTTTGGGGCTTAATTTATCTGTTTATCCAATATGTATTAAATCAAAAGCAAGGTACCATGCCTAGACCTAGTAATATTATGATAAGCAATAAGAGTAAGACTCGTACTCGTACTCGTACTAGTCGTAGACCTGTCAATTATGTCATGATCATGCTAGACCTTATATTAATTCTATTTTTATTTTAATGCCAGTGGTAACACTAACAGTAACAGTGAAATAAAAAAAAAAGTTGGATATGTTATTGTTCATGTTTATGTCTGACTATTTGTTGACTGTTGTCGAAACATTAACTCTTGAATCTTGGACTTTAGGATTAGGGAATAGGAGTGCATTTTGGTAATGGTAATTTGTCCTTGACTCCTTGGTATGGCAGTGGGTCCTTAAAAGGTATTTAAAGCTACGTAACTTCTGGCAGAGAGTGCCCTTACTAAATTGGCTGACAGTAACACTTAAAGACAGAAAGGAAGCACACCGTGTTACCTGCCTCTTCAAAATGAAAAATGGACAACTAGACTTCGACTACCAATCTTACACCAACCCTATTCCAGACAGACGTAGACAAGGACACTCCAACCAATTTGAAATACGTCGAACTACCTAGGAGGCGAGTTGGCTCAGTCGGTAAATCATCTGCCTGTCGAACCAAAGATCTCAGGTTCGAATCCCACCCAGGTGGATGACTGAAGCCTGCGTTGTGTGTTAACGTGCCCCTCCCCTTGTTTCATAGACGCGAGCTATGTTAAGTGGAAAACACTCCGTCCCTCAGACTTTAAATGGAGGCCCTGTGGAGAGAGAGTCACTACCTTTGCACGTTAAGAACCGACTGCACTATTCGTATAAGAGTAGGGGGAAACCCCGGTGTAGTGGTCCACCTGCACGACCCTGTATAGTATGACAATACTCTGTTAAGAGGGATGTACTCCAATGGAAGAAGAAGAAGAAGAACTTGAAAATATTATTATTAATAATCTGTTGATAGTTATATTCAATGTTTGTCTTTCTTAATTAATATTTATAAGGGGACCTATGGCTGAAAGGCCAAACACTGATTGTTTTGCATGTTTTGGGTTCCATGCTGGAATTCATAAATATCAGATTCAAGGATGTACATGTATTCTATATGAGATTTTATTTTGAAGACAGAGGTGAAAGAGACTGTGTAGACTTGACCCCTCCCCTCCCCCACTTCTGCTTTGTAAAGGTTCACCATTTGAATGTCTCATATAGACATATACAGACAACTTTCATCAGTTGGGGATAATGATAACATGTAGTTTTTAAGCTTCTACCAACCTTAAATTTGTTATGCAAGCTTTCATCCACTCTTGTGGACTTTCTCAAGCTAAGTGATCAGTTTGAGTCACACTTTTGCTTCGCTGCACTGCCTAGTGTCCTGCGATCACTGGACCAAAGATCGATGACAATAAGTACCCAGAGTCCCTGTTTAGTGATGGCTTAATCCTCTTAATCCATATGGACTCTTTCACCTTCCTTGATCAGAAGTTACTTTCAAAGTCTATTATGAGAGCATCCTCCCATCCAATATTATGTCCTATGTTGAGGGCGTGTTCAGCTAATACTGAATGGGATGGGTTGCTCAATCTGAGGGCTCTTTTGTGTTCTTTTACATGTAGACGCTTATTAAGAGTTATGCTAGTTTCCCAGTATGAATTAGACATAGTTTAGTTTATTTTGGGTAACTTGTCTTCATCATGATTAATTACTTGTTAAAATATAAATAGTGCCTGTCCTAAGATGGTAATGCCCATTGATACTAGCATATTTGAATGTTCATATCGGTGCCAAAATAAACATTTCTGTGCTGACCTACATGTATAAAATATTTTTCACTAAAATCAAAGATGAAAATTTTCAGAAATTTTCAGAAAATACCAACCCAGCTCTTTGATAAATTATTATACTGATATTGATAAATTTTTGTTTTTCTTAATCTTGTTTTTTCTTTTACAGGCTATTAAAAATCAAATAAAGATAGAATTTCCAATTGATGATTACTCAGAGCTTCAAGGGGAGATCATAGGACCGCCAGAGACACCGTATGAGGGCGGTAGATTCAAGTTACACATCAAAGTCCCAGAGACGTACCCCTTTAATCCACCTCAGGTAGGTACCATAGATTTCTTGCTTTCACAATTTTTGTTGTTGTTGCGTTTAGGTACATGTACCAGCTAGCCAATGTAAACAACTCTCATTATGAAAATTTAAACTTTATTGTTAAAGGTAGAGTATAGTACATGTAGGTATTGTAGATGTGTTGTGATCTAGGCAATGATGCCTACGACAACAAGAAATCTAGGATTATCCCTCGCCCTTCAACTCGCTGTGCGTAATGACGAAGAACTCAACAAGCTTTATGTCATCAGGCTGTGGATCACATGGTTTGTGGTTTGAGTCCTGCTGCGGCACTATAAATGTTCTCTGGCTGGACATTAATCTACATTTGCTTCTCTCTACTTGGTAGGAATTTATTCCTTCAATGCTTTTAGCACCTGAAGGCAGCTGGGCTAAAGCCAGGATAATAATGGTACTTTGTAACACTTTGAGCATCCCTAGGATGGTTATGTGGACAATAGGAATGTATTATTATTACCCGTATTCATATTTTGGAGGATGGAAATGACTGACTGACCATCCCCAAAACAGTTTACCACCGTATACAGGTTGTTACTGGAGTATATTGGTTTGAATGACTATATTATTCAATTTTTGTTCCCTACCAGGTAAAGTTTGTGACCAAGATCTGGCATCCGAACATCAGCTCCGTGACAGGGGCCATCTGTTTAGACATACTCAAAGACCAGTGGGCAGCGGCCATGACGCTACGCACTGTCCTACTGTCATTACAGGCATTACTAGCAGACGCAGAGCCTGACGATCCCCAGGATGCTGTAGTAGCCAAACAGGTATGCCCCCTAACCCCATCCCCTTCATCCCTCCCCCTCCTCTCCTCTCCCCTCATCTCCCCACTTACCTGCCGCTCCCCTCCCTTCCCCTCCCCTCTCCTTCCTTCCCCTCCCCTCTCCTCCCTTCCCTCTCCTCCCTTCCCTCTCCTCCCTTCCCTTCCCCTCTCCTCCCTTCCCTTCCCATCTCCTCCCTTCCCTTCCCCTCCCCTCCCCTCTCCTCCCTTCCCTTCCCCTCCCCTCTCCTCCCTTCCCTTCCCCTCCCCTCTCCTCCCTTCCCTTCCCCTCCCCTCTCCTCCCTTCCCTTCCCCTCCCCTCTCCTCCCTTCCCTTCCCCTCCCCTCTCCTCTCCTCCCTTCCCTTCCCTCTCCTCCCTTCCCTTCCCATCTCCTCCCTTCCCTTCCCCTCCCCTCCCCTCCCCTCTCCTCCCTTCCCTTCCCCTCCCCTCTCCTCCCTTCCCTTCCCCTCTCCTCCCTTCCCTTCCCCTCTCCTCCCTTCCCTTCCCCTCCCCTCTCCTCCCTTCCCTTCCCCTCTCCTCCCTTCCCTTCCCCTCCCCTCCCCTCCCTTCCCTTCCCCTCTCCTCCCTTCCCCTCCCCTCTCCTCCCTTCCCTTCCCCTCCCCTCTCCTCCCTTCCCTTCCCCTCCCCTCTCCTCCCTTCCCTTCCCTTCCCCTCCCCTCTCCTCCCTTCCCTTCCCCTCCCCTCTCTCCTCCCTTCCCCCTCCCCTCTCCTCCCTTCCCCTCATCCCCACCCTCCCCTTCATCTCTACCCTCCCCCTCCCCTTCATCTCTACCCTCCCCTTTCCCACCACCCTTCCCTACCCCACCCCTTCCCCACCCCTTCCCCACCCCTTCCCCACCCCTTCCCTCATTACCCCCTCACAAAAGCTCTTCACTTCATCTTCTTCCATCACTCCTTTCCCAAAATCCTTTTTCAAGCATGATGAATGAGAGATATAGAAGAAGGTTAGAATGCATTATTTCTTGGGGGAAAATGGGCCTAAAAAATCTTTCCACTTTTTGTTCTTGTTCACCCTGCATATTACTATTAAATTCAATTGTTCCTGTGCATCCTGGTTGACAGTTCATGATATTTCCATTGTAAAGCTTTGTGCAAATTAATTTGATCATTTACAGACCATGGGGTAACTAGTGAAGTGGCAATAATGTGTTTTGAGGGATTAAAAGCGGTTGACATATTTTGCTTACTCCATTACTATGATAAACTTCTGCTGAATGTTTTAGACTCTTAAAGGTAATACAAAGTTTTGGTATGGGGTCATGAATTTTGTTCAAATGAACATATAAGAAGCATATGCGATCCTACAATATTCAGTGATCATTCTCGAGGTTGAAATTGAGTCTAAATTTATAAAATTGTAAATAATAAACTGTTTATGTTGTATAGCTCCCTCTCAAGGTCAAGATATTAATTAGGCTATAAGTTTGTCAAGAAGATGAAACAATTAAACATTTTATTTTCTATTGTACAAAATACGACAAAGATAGACGTCTCTTAAAAGAAAGGATTAAATTGAACAACCCCAATCTGAAACAATCATTGATGTCTAACCCAATTTTTACTCGTGAATTATTGGGTTACATATACGATACTAATCGTTTTAGATAGCTTTTAAAGCTATCAGGGATCCCCTTAACTTATGTCGATCCTGTAATAATATATAAAATGAAGTATTTGCGGTTTTTCCATGAACAATTGCAACTAACTCCCATCTCGCCTTTTATGTGCATTTTATGCAATTTTAATATTGCCGCCTTTTTTTTTTTTTTTTTTTTTTTTTTTTTATAAAACCATATCACTATTAATTTCATTTCACCAAGGAAAGGAAAGTCGCTCGTGGGCTTGATTTCCGAAGCCCACGCCAAAGCTATACACGAAATTGACTGGCGCAAATAATCTTTGAGATTGAAGAGCGCCATCTAAACGAAGAACCAACCAACCAACCTATAAAACAAGTTTCTTGACTAAAACTGACCGATTAGCTATTCCCGTTTGGAAATTATCTCAACTACATATTCTGAGATTTTCATAGTCGCAGCTACCATTGTACGGCCGTGGGCGCTATTTGGAATTTATCAAAATTTACCGGGAGCACCGGTAAATTTTTATATTCAATTTTTCTCGAAAGCAGAAGTGTTTGAGAGGCTAAATTTTCTAACGCTTATAATACATCCACAGGGGCATCAAAATATATTAAAATTGTAAAGAATCACTATCCACCCAATTTTCAAAATTTTCCAAAACTTTGTATTACCTTTAAGGCTTGTTCGGATATGATGTGGCAAAACCACTGCTTTTTTTTTAATGACGCATTTCTGTATCTCATACACAGAGCTCAGTGAATACGCAAAAGTCCTATGTTACACATACATTTAGTTCCCTTTCATTGACCCGTAAAACTGCAGCTTTTTGCGCCAGCGTACAGCACCATATCTGAACAAGCCTTGAATTCCAGCATTGCTTATATTCCGTTGGTCATTTTTTGTGTTTCAATGTCCAGTACAAGGATGACCATGACGAATACATCAGAACAGCCAAACATTGGACAACAGTCTACGCAGGGGGTAACACCAAAAATCAAGAATTGGAACAGAAAGTTAAACAAATTGTAGAAATGGGTTTTGAAGAAGTGAGTATATATATCTGTATTTTACGTGTTTGCCAAAAAAAGATTACATTTCCCATCTCCTCCCTTCCCTTCCCTCAGATGTTTGGAAGATTCTTACACCAGAACAAAACTTTTATATATTAGTGGTTAAATTGGTGTTGAACTTTCACATACCTTTCTTTCATAGCGCATATTGCTATATGAAAAGTTAAATTTGTGATGCAGGCTGTCTTTATTGAAATGGCCATTTTCAAATTTAGAGATTATCTTTCATGATCAATCAAATACTGTAAGTTTATTTGGTTCTCAATTGTTATATGTAGCATGCAGCCCATGTTTGCTTATTTTGATATTAGCACTTGATAACATATTTTAATTCATTGCCTTGCATTTTGAAATGTTTGACAAAATTAATACAACTGCCATTCTCTGAGTTTATCATTTGCCATAATTCAACATTTATTTTACTCTTCTTTCCTTCTTTTTTCTTCTCCACAGACGTGTGCAAGGGAAGCATTATCTTCATCGTGTTGGGACGTAGCAAAAGCCATAGAAAACCTAATGAGTTGAGAGTTACTTTTCTATTATCTTCATGTATATTTTCTTCTTCTTTTTTCCTATATGTAATTAATCTTATTTAAGTAAAAAATAAGAAAATTGAGGTGCTCTCTAAAATGTAAGAAAGAGAGAGAGATGGAGGTTGTGAATGTTGCTGTGTTAACCCATTGGGTATGGAAACCGGGTGGTTCTTTTATTAGGCATGGAGTCAAGGGGTTAAATGGTACCCGGACAGAGATAACATTCTTGTTGCAGTCCTGGGGTGTTCACTCCTCAAGAAACACTACAGTAAGCTCAGCTACCTTAAGTTAAAGGCCCACTGCACTACTTGTAGCTACTTGCTCCCTCTATATAGAAAACAATGCATAATCGGTAACCATAGGTCCCCCATGATCCTCTTTTTCTTATGTTATTTGAGAGCTGAGTTGATGAGATAACCACCTGTCCAGTGACCTTGCAGGGTGCTCTAATCCCTCCTGGAAACTAGTACTGATAAGCTTTAAGGAGCCACCTCAAAGTGCTTAGAAAAGGGGTTTTCCCTGATTATGCATTTAGTAGGGAGATTTGTTCGCATAGAAATCCTATCCCTTTTATCCTTTTTATCCCTTTTTTATGAATAGGGAGTCATTTTGAAATTCTAGAATAGACTTGTGTTACACCATATAAATACAAAGTGAACACCCCAGTTTTTTTGGATGTGTGATCAAGAAGGTTTTTGAAGGATATCTGAGCCATTTTAGGTACTTATCTGAAAAGCATAACAAAAAATGATGTTTATAATACAAATAGGGAGTGGGACACTGTTAAATTAATAGAAAAGTTTTTTAAAAATTGTGCACTACCTTATAATGAATGCTGCTTTGTACCCCAGCCAAACATAGACAGTATCTTTGCATAAGGCATTTACATGGTCCCCTAGATGGGAATTTATGCTGTTGGTCATCTGGTCACTTTGAACTAATCTCCATCAATGAAAACTTGGTATGTAATCACTACACCAATACACAGCATACTATGTTCTTTGGTATATGCACTGCAAATGCTCACAACATAAACTGCAAACTGAAATACAGAATGTTTTTTGCTTGCATCAGCCATCATCAAGATATTGCTCATGAAATCTGTCACAACTGATCTCATTTTATCTTGTTTCTTAAATCATTCTTGAGATTTCAGTAACTTTCTACAATATTACATTACCATCATATCAGGGTCAATCTGGGGATTCCCCAAAGTTTTTGTTGTTGTTACATACAAGCATCCCACCCTGTCCAAGACCTTATACCTTTTCTGCCGTGACAGAATGAGCAGGTTCGATGTGATTCAGGGATTGAAAAGAGAAGTAGATTCTGGCTGTAAAAAAGAAGGCACTGCAGCTGCCGAAGTTCCATGAATTTTTTTTAGCTAAATCATGAAAGAATATTACATTTTTAAGATACATGTACATGCAAATGTTTATGTTCTTTTCATTTTTTAATGAGAGTCTGGTAAGGACTAACAAAATCTAACTGCAGTTCTTGAAAATATTTTCTTCCGCGATCAACTTTGGTTTCTCTCTAATTTTATTACATAAATTAAATTATGCCTACCGGTATTAGATCAATTAACCCACAGCTAATAGTGCACAGGCATGGAGACGTGTATAATTCATTTCTCCCCCATAAGATATGTTTAAAACTGCACCAAAGTGTGGAGGTAACATTGTATGAAAATAGGTTAACACTGTGACATGGTCTCTGAGTAGATTTCTTGGTCCCACCTAATGACTTTGATTTTGGTAACGGTAGAAGTTGCACTCGATCCCAATGCAGAAATATGTAGAAATCACAGCTTGTGAGGTAGTATTAATATCAGCTCATGACACGGTAGCCTAGAAACCGAGTGAAAAATTTAGATGTCCACTCGATAGCGTTTAGTAGTCCTGGGATTGATTTTATATTTGAGGGACATTTTTTTAGATCTCTTATCATTTATAAAGAAAATCAACCAACCAACAAAAAAAAGTCAAAAAGAAGAAGAAGAAAAAATAGAAAAATGATGTAAATTTTGTGTAAATTTGTTAGGTCAGTACTGACGTACTGGTTCAGATTATTATATTATGTAGATGCTTGGCCAATTAAACTTTGGAGGCAAAGAAGTGAACTCCTCGGTTGCTGTCATTTTTTATATAAAGTGTATATCTTTTATTCTGTACTCGTCTGATATTGATGATTAGTATGTGGAGCCGTGTCTCGGCACACCTACAAAGCCAAATGTTATGGTTTATTCTTGCCCTGGACACGCCCCTTTATATACTCCCATCTTGTCTGTGTACAAGGTATTTAAGTTTAGAATACCAAGACAAATGGATTAATGTATTCATTCATTGATTTTATAGTACACTGTATTAAAAGCTAATCTTGAGTTCTGATAATGATGTAGAAGAGATTTTCACAACAAACAACATTTATTTAAGTCTTGACCATCTTTGCCCAACCATTGAAACAAACAGGACTACCGCTGTCTGAGTTAACTTGACTTCCAGCAAGTTTTTTGTTTGTATTTTTCTTATTTTGCTTGTCAAAATACCAATCTTCTCCACAGTAAACAATTCAGAATCTATTTTTTTCTTCTTTTAAATAAATTTTCCATTTGCTGAACTCAAGATCAGCTTTGACAGCCATGTTGTATCTTAATGTAATGAGAAAGGCCTATTATGTGTTATATTTAATTTTTGTATTAGTAGAATGGAAACAGAGATGTCGTGTGTCGATTAGTTATCGTTTATACCAGAGATTGTTTCCTAGCTATCATCAGGATAACCAGAAACTGCAGGGCATGAAACTTTCGCAAATTGCCAAGGATGACTCTTTTTCAGCAATAAAGTTTTGCGAAATTAAAAAGCTTCATGCTGTAATGCTATCTACATGTTATTCTCATATTTTGTGGTATGAAACTTTTTAAAATCTTGACCACTACCGGTAGTAAAAATTTGTGAAAGTTTTGTGCTCATGAAAGCTTGTGGTTTAGAGTATGAAACGGTGTACGGTACTTATCAATGTCGATCAATCGGCTCATGTGACGGAAAGATGTACGTTTAGATGTAGATTTAAGTTAAGTTCATGGAGAAACCACACCCATGGTTTACTATGGTCCATATTTACCACATAATCAAGGAATCCCCCAGGCCTGCCTAGCTGCAGAATAATATCTGATTTTGTAATGTTTTAAGTTTAACAAAGATTGTATAAAATAAAAATGACATATTTTCGATTATTCGAGGATACACCTAGGCTTCTAGCAAATGCCTCTCTGTGTTTTTGTTAAAGGAATACCCATGTTGCAATTTTCTTCATCAAAATTTCCCAAAGTACTTATGTTTAATGTACAGATTTCTATTTTGTACCTTTCAAGAAAAAAACGGGGGTAGTAATAATGGTGGTATATTTGATGATTTGAATACACTGATACACTGTTCACCTTTAAATTATATCAACTTATGGGGAAAATACAGCTTCACTTATTGATGAGAATTTTGTTCATTACAGCATGAAACCAGCATTATATCCAAAGTTTATTATAACTTTAAAGTGCATTATTACCTACATGTACATAACACTTGACACTCCCAACATACTCTTTGTTTAGCATTATATTTTATTCTTACTTTCAAAACTAAATCTTTTGAGAAATGTATGTAACCAGTAATTAATCTTTTACTAAATTTAGCATCCCATTGATTTCATGATTTTAAGTCCTTCAAGTGTTAAAATGTCGGTGGCAGTATATTGGATTAGTAATTTTAATATGACATTTTGGTTAAACTTACAATAATGTATTTCCTTAGCGAAAAGCTTATTATAAACATTTATGAAATGCTAATACGGCAAATCTCTTGGTTGTGAATATGGGAAAGTGTTTTGCTTGACTTTTTATTTGCTGTAACTTTGATGTGAAGCTGAGGCGAGTCAATTGTAAAATATTTTTGTTTCATTTGCCAAACTGACAAATTCACTGACCCAAGGCAGATGCTTTCAGGTTTGGAAATTACCTCCTAGTTATGGTGTTAACTAATTTCATACCCAACACCAGATATACTGGTGTTAGTGATATGCATAGAGTTTGTAATTTGCCATCACTAGATAATTATGGTATTATGAATGGTGTAATTTTCAGAGCAATTAGTTTATAAAATAACACATATATTAACTATATTGCCATTGCGGTACATTAGGGAATATGGGTATACTGTTTTTAGTACATCGGCTTTAAACACTAAACACCAAATGCCCTATGTAGCACCCAAGAAAATTGAGTGACCCGTGTTAAACATCATTCAACGGTTCATTTGCTTAAACATCATTCACCTAATGCAGCACTTTGGATATTAACAATCTCAGACAATGCTTTGGCTTTAAACGCAAACACACCTATTAAAGCACTCTAGAAATTTGAAGACCGGATTAATATTGAAATAATGGACCATTCATTGCTTCAAACACCTTCTGTAACTCCCTTACTGTAGGGATTCTTTGAATTTGTACACCTGCTGCCAAAAATATATTATTCTGGAGAAATTTCTGTTTGTATTTTTAAAATGTGTATTTCTATGCCAGCCAGTTTAATGATATAGCTGTATAATCTTCATTCAAAGACAAAATAATCAACAACTTTCTTCCATATGCAGTAGATGTTGGTGAAATGATACTGCAAATGGAATTTAGATGATGAAAATGCTTCTCATGGCATTTTCTTATTAAATATCCCATACGATTTGGTATGCTGTGGCATAACGAAGAACTGATACTTTCACATATTTGGGGGCCTCATATGCAGAAATCTTGAGTATAATTTCTAGTACTATATACTACAAAATAGACTGTCAAAATAATTTTGTCATGGAAAACTGTTTTTCTCTCGTTTTGAAAAAGATGTGTATATCAGATGTATTGAAAGAAGTTTAACGTTAGTGAATACCTTAATATAAAAGGTTCTGTTTATCACAATAATGATTACTCCAGTAAACATCTGAAATTCAATAGCCACCACCAGACTTAAGTTTAATGACGAAGCTCCACTTTTGCAATGTATCTGTTATATTGTTTTAAATTTTAGAGATGATTTTTATTCACGAAACGTGTTAACTCTTTACCCTTTCCGTCTCTGGTCAGTCTGATGTCATGTGATCTTGATTTTGTCGATGAAGATACTGTTACCAAATACTGTGTACAAATTGCACTGTTAATTATGTAATTAAAGAAAAGCTCTAAGCATTTGGGACTTTTTGTCTCAGCTGAAAAATATGAAAAAAAGATCATTTATTATAGTCGATTGTGTTTTTATTAATGTTAGTGTTAGTACATGTAGAAGTGATGTGCGGATATAATTATTTGCATGTATGGGAGGGATGAGATTGAGAGAGAGAGAGAGAGGGGGGGGGGGGGGCTCACTCACACACCACACATGTGTACACATGCAGCAAAAGAGAGAAAGATCTTGATTTTGTCGATGAAGATACTGTTACCAAATACTGTGTACAAATTGCACTGTTAATTATGTAATTAAAGAAAAGCTCCAAGCATTTGGGACTTTTTGTCTCAGCTGAAAAATATGAAAAAAAGATCATTTATTATAGTCGATTGTGTTTTTATTAATGTTAGTGTTAGTACATGTAGAAGTGATGTGCGGATATAATTATTTGCATGTATGGGAGGGATGAGATTGAGAGAGAGAGAGAGAGGGGGGGGGGGGCTCACTCACACACCACACATGTGTACACATGCAGCAAAAGAGAGAAAGATCTTGATTTTGTCGATGAAGATACTGTTACCAAATACTGTGTACAAATTGCACTGTTAATTATGTAATTAAAGAAAAGCTCCAAGCATTTGGGACTTTTTGTCTCAGCTGAAAAATATGAAAAAAAGATCATTTATTATAGTCGATTGTGTTTTTATTAATGTTAGTGTTAGTACATGTAGAAGTGATGTGCGGATATAATTATTTGCATGTATGGGAGGGATGAGATTGAGAGAGAGAGAGAGAGGGGGGGGGGGGCTCACTCACACACCACACATGTGTACACATGCAGCAAAAGAGAGAAAGATCTTGATTTTGTCGATGAAGATACTGTTACCAAATACTGTGTACAAATTGCACTGTTAATTATGTAATTAAAGAAAAGCTCCAAGCATTTGGGACTTTTTGTCTCAGCTGAAAAATATGTAAAAAAGATCATTTATTATAGTCGATTGTGTTTTTATTAATGTTAGTGTTAGTACATGTAGAAGTGATGTGCGGATATGATTATTCTCATGTATGGGAGAGAGGGAGAAAGGGAGATATATTTTGTTTGTTTGATTGATTTTATTTCTGCGTTCAAATAACATATACAAGGTTATACATTTTTACATAAGCATTACATACATAGCAAATCATTGTCTCATAATATTATACAATATAATATATAGAGGAAGAGAGAGAGAGAGAGGATACACAATTGATTACACCCGCAGCAAAGGAAAGAAAACGGAAGCTACAGAGGGGAAGAGAGAGGATGAGACAGAGAGAGAGAGAGAGAGAGAAAGAGATGAGCGGAGATTCTGAACAAATCAAGAAAGAAATGTTCAGTGAGTTGCTCAACATTATAATGCCAATATATATAGTTTGACTGTACAAACACTACTTGATGGAACCAATGAAGTGGCAGGAATTAAAAATGAGTGAAAGAGTAAAACGGATAAAATAGGAATCCTTTTTTATCCGTTTTACTCTTTTTCCTTTGTTACTTCCTTCCATCTTTTCTTTCTTTATGTGTCACTTTTTCTTCTCTGCCCTTCTTTACCCTTTCTTTTACTATTTCCTCTATTTTTATTGGGAGGGGGGGGGGGGGGTACGAAATTTCAAACTGATGAAAATCTTACCACGTACAATCTGTCCTGTTAATTACTATTGGGAATATGTAAAACCGCGTGTCCACCTACCCCATCCCACTCCTTGTTTCTTGTATATATATATATCGTTTGTTCGTAATGATGTTTATCAAATTATCTCATTCAATAACCTACTATATGTTACTTTATCTTAGTTTTGGGGGGCCTGTAATGATAACACAAGCATAACTTTTAACGTGCCATTCATAACAGTGTTGTTAAAGCCCCTCTAAAGTGTTGGGAGCCCCAAATTCGCCAAAAATTTGATGGCAAAATTTTACTTAAATTGTATCATAATGTGAAAGAGGATCTAATTTAAGACATACTTCTGCAATTCTTGCAAAGACCCCTTCAAATGTGTTTGAAGACAAATATTGATAAAAGAATAGATAATTTGGGTTTTCTGTTAAACCTAAATTTTGTATTCTTTCATCAATACTCGACTTCAAACACATTTGTTTTGAAAGTCATTCCAGAAATGTGTCTAAAATGACGTCCTCTTTCATATTATGATACAATTTAAGTGAACTTCTGCCATCAAATTGTTGGGGCTTCCAACACTTTAGAGAGGCCTAAGTTATTGATGCTTAATTATGATAATTATATGATTCTCAAAATGATAGTGGATAGCTGGCATGATTAATGGAGGGATTGGGTCGTGGTTTTCACGGACAGGCGGTTATTGGGATCATCTATAATAATGAAAATATATTACTTTTGAAGATTACAATGATGACGATAATGAGAATGATAATAATATTTTTAAATACTACTAATACTACTACCACTACTACTACTACTACTACTACTACTGCTACTACTACTACTACTAATAATAATGATAATGATAATTAGTATTATTATAATAACGAAAACAATAACGATTTTGATAATAGTAATAATAATTGTTGACACATTATTGGCACCTGTAAAACGAATCGTCTTTGCAATTTACTTTGAACACATGTATATGAATTTCGATTCGTGTGCATGACATATCTGTTTTTTCTTCTTTTGTCAACTGCAAATTCTTTATTGACTTTGTAGTTTGGTAGGACATCACAGCTATAGTATAGCATTATAGCTGTTATATACAGGGGTTACTCATTTAGTTAAAGAATATTTAATCACGTGAAGAGCTCTCGACCAATCCATGCACAAAGAAAAATGTCCACGAAGTATATAACAGGATTTTTAATGTTAACGGGCATAATACAGAGCGATTCTAGATATAATAAGGAAAACATGACATCATGACAATGTTTTCTCGCCTACTAACGTAACACAGTGTTGATGAAAATATTTTGCGGGGATTTCATTCAATTTAACTTCATCACTCTTGATTACAACATGACCATTCATTAATTTTGGCACGTTCATAGCACTTTATAAAAGTCTAAAATAATCTAAACCAATACATTCATATCATTAATAGACTTAGGACTAATGTCAAATTGTCATTTTTCTAATACGGATATAACGAAGAAAATGATTAATTAATTAAATATTATATTAAATTAAATATTAATTAAGCTATAAAACAATGTGTCTTGACTAAACTCGACCGATTAGCCATTGCCGTTTGGAAATTAAATATCACAACTATATTCTGAGATTTTCATGGTCGCAGCTATACCATTGTACGGCCGTATAGGCGCTATTTAAAATTTATCAAAATTTACCGGGAGCACCGGTAAATTTTTATATTCAATTTTTCTCGAAAGCAGAAGTGTTTTAGGGGTTAAATTTCTTGTGCTTATAATACATCCACAGGAGCATCCAAGTATATCAAAATTTCCCAAAACTTTGTATTACCTTGAAGAAAAACATTATTGTTATTAATCCGCCTCGTGCGTGTCACGCTACAAACAATAATAGCAGCCTCTTTAGGCTGAACGGGGAGATCACATGTTTTTTTTTATTGTTTTTTTATTATTTGATTTCAAACTCGTATTTCATTAGTAGGCCTATGTTATTCTCCTCAAGTTGAATGAAATACTGATTTTAAATTGAATTAAGACAGTAAAAACGGAGAGTGAGGTCCACATAGCGAAGCTCAACCACGCCGTCGTCTGTCAAGAAAGAGAAAGGAACAAGTATGAAAATACAAAAGATACAAAAGGGCTGTACGACACATGATCCTGCGAAACTACCAGTGGTATTTCCTATAATTATAAACCGAATTAGTAACTTCAATCCTGTGCCTAATACTAAAGCACTACCTTACCCTAATCATATATAACTTTAAACCAATAGCAACCCTAACATTAACACTACCTTTTCTGAAATGAAGCCCGGAGCAATTATTGTCGGCGGTGCAAAATGTCGGATCACCAACAAAAGGGGTCAGTGACTGTTTTATGAAATTCAAGTCAAGTCGATTCAATCGGAGAAAGTCGAATTTTCGTTAACACCATCGACCGATTTTAAATCATCATCAATTTTAGATTAAATGCAAGTGTGAATGTGTATAGAGATTTACCTCTGCTGTCAGGAGATAGTCGTGGAAGTGTTCTGGATCATAGGGATTTAAGATATCTAAGGCACCATCTTGTTGAAAATCAATGCATCTTCATTGGAGAAAATGTACGGAAGAAATGTGATTAATTTACGATCTATTTTACCAAACGGATATGGAAGCATAATTACACGGTATTGTAAGCAATGTCTTCTCTGAGGCAATGAGGATTAATGCCTAAAGCAGGGCTCCCACTTAGCCGAGTTGGAGCCTCGAGTTGTGGCGAGCTGGCGCGATCTTATGGCAAGCAGTTTTATCATTAAAACATATGTCTTGATATCAAGAATTCAATTCTTGATATCACGAAATCGAATTCCTGATATCACGAAATCGAATTCTTGATATCAAGAATTACCATTGCTTTACAACATAAAATTATTTCTTGATAACAAGAATTGTTTTATTGATATCAATTAATAATAAAATGGCTTGCCATAAGATCGCGCCAGCTCGCCACAACTCGAGATTCCAACTCGGCTAAGAGGGAGCCCTGCTTTACCAAAGTGCATTAGCGCATTGTATTCGTTTCGAACAAAAGATCTCCACTAACTGAGCTTTTCAGTTATGAATAGAGATATTGGAGAGAGTGAGAAGGGGTGTGGGAAATAAGAAGGGAGAGGGAGAGTAAAGGGGAGGAAAAGAGAGAGAGAGAGAGAGAGAGAGATAGAGAGAGAGAAAGAGAGAGCATGAGAGAAATGTAGAAAGATGATTGGGCACGTGCTCTATCTATCTATACGGAATTGATGAAAGTGTTGTAACGTTATTTTACCATATACTTTCCTAGCCATTAATTATTTAATCGAGAAAACTGGAGCATTTCAAACGATCCTTACTCATCATAGAACGGCTCATCTTGATCCAAAAGCTCTTGGCAAAGTTTATTGAACCCAATGGTCACGATCAATGCTGATGTCATGATCAAGATGGCGACAATGAGATAGAGAACCACGAAGAAAACTGGAACCAAGGGACTGAATTAAGAAAAAAGAAAGAGAAATAAAGGAAACAATCATTATCATTGCATTCATGCATGTCTATAGCCCAGAGGTCCTAGCATACGATGGAGGAAAACAATGACGCTAAATGTTTTTTGTTTTTTGTTTTGCACACAGCAACACATTTTTTTACACGTGAAAAGAAGAAACATTAATGTCCCCATTTATCTTTGGAATATAGACCATATAGGGCTCTTTTAGACGGATACAGGAAGATCTATGTAATCACTAGTATAATCACTATGACCTATGGATTATGATAGAGAGAGAGAGAGAGAGAGGGGAGGAAAGAGTAATACGATAATACAAAAAGATGGCACGGCCCCTCCTGTACCTTTTCTAATCACTCCACACATGACACCAGTCCCCCCCCCCCTCCATGGCATGATCAGTGCTACTTCACAGTCTCCATTTTTATGACAAAGATCGCAAGGTCTTTTCGATATACGATCAGTGTGTTATACACGTTCTAACCTTGAAACTATCTTCTTCTTTTTTACTAGCTCCACTAGTCTGTAGACTCCCGCGATAATTGCGATGAAAATGGCGATGCTCTGTACAAATAGAAAAAAGTAGATAGGTATAAAGAGGTACAATAAGCGAATATTTCATTTTTAGGATATTTCATAGTCATTTTCCTTAGCAAATAAAGAACATGACTGCTAAAGAAATATCACACAAGCCGTCATGTTTGGGGGCCTCAGACTCTCGTTTTGAGTTAATTTCTATATAATAAAATTTTTGATTTAATAGTGGTTTCCCCTGATACACACTGCTCTACATGTTCTCTGTTATAAGTCTAAAAGGTGCCTCCATCCAATGGCGGATCCAGGGGGGGGGGAGGGGGCCCGGGGGGCCCGGCCCCTCCCCTGGGGAAAAAATCACCCTTTTTTTTAGATGGGCCTCCTCCCCTGGCGCTCAAGGGGGGAGGGTGCGATTTTTCAAATTTTCGGGGGCAAAAAAAAAGAAAATTAGTGCTCACTCCCCCCCCCCCCCCACTGAGCGAATTATCGGCCGGCTGTTTCGCCGCTAAATATTTTCTCACGAATTGGGCCCCCTCCCCTGCCGCCGGCTGGATCCGCCCCTGCCTCCATCCATTGGCATCCCTACAAATTTGTCAGCAAATGCAACTTGAACAAATTTAATAGTAATAATATTAACTAAGAAAATAAACACACACACACAAACAAAAAGATTATCCCCTCTGTATCCTCGTTGAAAAACGACACCCTCCCCCCCCCCCCCTGCTATGTATCAGCGTTTCCCTATCTACACCGGCTCAGGGAGGTGGAAATGTATTTCCACCTCCCTGACCGGCTTTACTTCGTGCTGGATGCGCCTCTAGGGGTACTTTTCTTATAAACATCAAATTGGACTACTCACGTTCATACCAATGACGAAATGACAGCTCGCTGAATTGTTGAGTGTGATATACCTGCTGGGGAATGTCGGATACAAGGGGCAGCCCCCCCAAAAATCAGCCTAAAAGAAGAACAAAAATATAATAAAAAATAGGGGTGGCGGCAGAGGCTCAATATTCTCTGATAACAATTCTAATACGCATTTTCTCAACAACAACAAAAGTACTTTTAGGGGTCCCTTCTTTTCAATCAGAGTGGGACAATAGCCCCCTGCTTCATTCAACTGTTCCTGGACAGAACATTTCGTGCATAGTACTATTGAAACGCGTACAAGATGTTATATTAATAACAAATATCATGCAGAAGTAAATGAAAGAAGCATATAAAGGATTGAGGATAAATTGAATGACGCTAAAATATAAATAATCATTTAAGGGTCGCATATTCATCTTGAGAAGCGCATTATTCTGCAATGAGTAAACCTACTATCATTATCTGCATGGTTCCACTTCCAAATTTTGTTTTACCAGTTTGTCCCATATAAAGGCATTAGGTCGATTTGCTAATTGCCTTCAACTGTTTTCTTTTATTTGATAAAGAAATTCTATTTCGTCACCAGATTTGTCTTTTTGGAGACGCCTTATGCACTTTGATCAGTAAATAACAATGAACCATACTTAACAGAATATTCTGAATTATAACACATTATCGTTAATCGTGTAGCCTAATTGTCGTGTTTATTTACAAGAAAAGCTTTTGACTTTGATACCTCGTATGCTTACAAATAGAACTACAAGTTTAGAGGAGAACAATATTCGCGTATTTTAGCGCACTTAATGCACATATTTTGTGAACAATTTTAGGCGGGAAAATGTTGGTACTTAAAAGTTACATCTGTCTTTGTACTGTAAACAAACAGCAAAACATATCTAGGCCTATACACGGATAAAGGATTCAAGATTGGTTTCCATGGTTATGCTACATGATGCAACAATTTTTATGCTCGGCTCCAACAAATTCAGAACATATTCTTTAACTTGAATCATTATGTTGTAGCTTTGATCCAGGCGTGCATACTTGGGTTAATAGAGCACATCATTTATTTCTAAATGATGAAACATAACATGAAAATCATTATGGCATTCACTACTCCAATGACATGATATACTACTCCTATTATTTCTACAACTACTACTACTACGCCAACTACTACTACTATACTACTACTACTACTACGCCAACTACTACTACTACTACTACTACTTCTACTAATGTTTCTACTACTACTGCTACTTCTACTACTACTGCTACTTCTACTACTACTACTTATTCTAATACTTTTGTTTGTTCTTCTACTACTACTACTACTACTACTACTACTACTACTCTTCCTCCTCCTCCTCCCCCTCCTCATACTTCTACTACGAATAATACTTCTACTTCCAACACCACCACTACTACTACTACTACTACTACTACTACTACTACTACTACTACTACTATACTATTACTACTACTACTACTACTACTACTACTACTACTACTACTACTACTACTACTACTACTACAACTACTACCACTACTACTACTACTACTACTACTACTACTACTACTACTACTTCTATTACTACCACCAATAATACTACTACTATTAACACTACTACTTCCGCTAATAATACTACTACTACTACGTCTACTACTACTTCTATCTCTATTAATGACACTATTGCTACTGTCGCTGTTGCTACTGCTGCTGCTGCCGCTACTACTACAACTGCCATCACCACTATGTCTACATTTTTCTTATCAGAAAATATAGCTTACCTTTAACAATCCCATGACGGTGGCGACTGTGAGGGACAAGCCTACGATCACGACAAGGGCCGTAATTTCGAGGACATAGACAACGACGCGAAAAAGCCCCATCGTGGTCGACGATCACGCACAATATGTACCGAAGTTTTCAATGAATCACGGGTCGAGATGTCTCTTTCAAACACTATGCTTCTAACTTATGAATTTCAGTGTTTGTTTTTTATCAAGCCAATTTTTGCTATGTAGTTTCTAAAAAAATCAAAGAATTTCGCCCGGCAAAAAAAATTCTCAAGAGACTCCGCTCACCCGCACATTGTTCATAGCAATGAAGTCAGCATACAAAATAGAAACTAATGTTTATTTGTGAATATTGCATTTGCGCAGGGATGACTAATATAAAGTCTAAAATGAGTTAAAAAGTTAATATTCAACCAAACTTAAACAAACACGCGCGTCGAGACGATAACAGTGTTTCTATAGACAAAGGTTGCATATTAGTATTTCAAGATCAAACTTTTATAAATAGAAATATTTCTTAAAGAGCCACCTCATATCAAATAAAAATATATAAACAGAATATGAAATATTAAAGTAATAAATGGCATTGCGTGGTTATTATAATTATATTATGATCCCGCCTTTAATAACGAGTTTTTACACTGACGACACGAAAATAATAATGCGCATTAGGCAATGGCTTAGCTCGTGTTCACGTATCTAGAGGTTACTTGCATCATTGAGGGCTCAGATTTTCACTCCCGAATTAACAAGGCCACTGATTAGGGGAAGGGATATCAAAGGGGGTCATTTGTCGTCTTCCTTTAACATCCCTATTTTTAAAAGTACTATCTCTCTAGTTTCCTTTCCCTCTTTTTTTAAATATTTTTTTTATTGAGTTCATTGTTTTTCTTCTTCGGCATGCAATGGTAGTTAGGGAGGGTGCCTGGCCTTGTGTCCCGTGTAGCCACGCCACTAACATTCAGAGTGCATAATAGGCAGCAAAAAGAAAAATCATTCATTTTTTTCGTTGAAAACATAAACGATCTGCATACATTCATACCAAAGGAAAATAAAGCAAATGACACTGCATGATATATTATGTACAATGACACTTTATACAAAAATGATGCAATATTTTTCTTTTAAGAATTCATTGGAATCGAAATTAAACAAAATTTACAATTAAAGACGTTTTCTCCGAATAAATGTATGGAATTGAAAAAATTAATTGAAATACACACGTAAGAACAATTAGCTGAATAAGTGATAAAGACCTTTCAATTTGTTATGGCATATATTTTCTCAAATATCATATATCATGCACATTTTTAAACAACACTCTTGAATATTTATAATTTTACCCTGTACATTAAAAAAGTAAAGAATGTTGGGCATATTATGAGAAGAGGAGGTGCAGAAAACGAGATACTGTCAGGGAAAATTTAGGGAAAGAGAAGCAGAGGGAGACAGCGCTTTAAATACATGGACAGGTGCATTGGGCTTACTGGTAACAGAAGCAACATCACATTACAAAGAACCAGAGATAGAAGTTAAGTAATGCAACTGGCTTAATATGTAATTATTGTACTAATAAGCATATTTGTAGAATATCAATTATTTTGGACTCTATTTAGCTTCACAAATTGTATATCCAATGTACAGTGGGGGTTATCTTGGTCGCAAGGCAATGTTGTCGAACGGAGTCATCATACGCATTGATGGTTGGGCTTCAGTCATTGGATTTAGAGAGACTGTCGGAAACACACTGAAGATGGTTAAAGCAGATGATACTGATGGAATTGATGATATGGTGAGACAGGTACGTACATAGGCCAGGGATGTTGAATACAACAGTGCAAACTATGATCTGTCTATGTTTACCAAAGCCAGAACCATTGAAAGTACAAGCCCGACGTTGATCAAGCTTGTGGCAGAATTCCTGGAAAAGTCATATTATTCATGTTTTCAGGCTTCCTGGATTAAGATTAGCAACATTATTATATATTGCACATATATGCTAATTAGATTATTATGCTAATTAGGCTAATTATACTACATATACATGGAATATCTTCTCGTGAACTATCTTTCAAAAGTGATGTACAATGTTGCATTGCACCATTTTTAGGCTTTATAGATAAGCAAGGACAATGAAGTCCATACATTGTACATAATTATGCTAACTTATGCTATTTAAGACAATTGCATTACTTGCAATCAAAAAGTGGTGTCATAAATTAATTCCTCGTCATAGAAATCCCATGAAAAGCCGTATTATCCATGTTTTTAGGCTTCACGGGTCGAGATTAGCAACATTATTACATATTGCACATATGCTAATTAGATGATTATGCTAATTTGGCTATTAAAAAAGTTGCCCAAGGTTGCCAAGCTGAATTTACTTCAATACCCATCTAGAACACAAATCAACAAAAAAACCTTGTACTTATCAACTTTTCCAGGTCATGTACATGGTATACAATACCGTCTACTGGACTAGATTGTTTTTTCCTCGAAAGGGCCAATACTTAACAGGGTATATTTTTGAAAACATCTGGGCATGCATTTGTACACACTAGTACCCCCTTACAATAAAGACCTTTAAAAACACATTTTTGGCCTGGTTTAAAATTAAGCTTATTAAATTTCCTCTTCACAATAGCTTGGTTACAGCTCATTTGTTTGGTGAATTCAAGAAACTGTTTAGTGGCCGGGTTATCGTACGGCCACCTGATGATGGACCAGACAATTTCAGCCTTGCCCATCACATAGTCAAATGTGTGAACATTTATACAATGACGTTGCTTATTCAGAAACAATAGGGTATTAAAAGAGCCTTTGAGTTGATTTCTCATGGTTACCCTACAACTTTTTTTATGGATACAATACATCATCTTCATGACGAACACATCACAGTATCCTTATGGGAAATGACCGACACAACATACTACACTTTGAGTGACATCACAGCTTTAGTATATCAGTATAGCTAGTATATACAGAGGTTGCTCATTTAGTTTAAAGAATATTTAATCACGCGAAGAGCTCTCGACCAATCCATGCACAAAGAAACTTTTCCACGAAGTATTTACCAGGACTTTTAATGTTAACAGGCATATTATACAGAGTGATTCTAGATAAGGAAAACATGACATCATGACAATGTTTTCTCGCCTACTAATGTAACATAGTGATGATGAAAATATTTTGTGGGGATTTCATTTAATTTAACTTCATCCAACTTGATTACAACATGATCATTAATTAATTTTGGCACGTTCATAGCATTTTATAAAAGTCTAAAACAATCTAAACCAATACATTCATATCATTATAATCGACTTAGGACTAATGTCAAATTGTCGTTTTTCTAATACGGATACAACGAATAAAATGATAGAATGGATAAATGACTTGAACTACATTATGTACAAAGTAATCAATACAAGTATTTCAGTTTGTAGTTGTAGATTATCTAGACGACACAACAGCTTTTAAATTAGATATTTATTGATTTAAAAAACTAACTTTATTTTTATTATTGCAAAGTTGAAACTTTGATTCGACAAAAATATCAAAAATAAATGCTTGGAAACATTCGAAGTAATGATTATTGTAAAGTACAAAACGCTTAAAAAAGCCCCGGCATAGCACCTGAAGAGCTCTCCGAACGCTGCTGAGATTTGTGACATCACAGAATGGACATGATTTGCACAAGCAGACGATGTCCCATGACATCTCACACATTTTCAGTGCCTGTTTTTCATCTTCTCTTGAGTTCTTTCTCTTACTTCACTACCGTCAGGCTAAATGTTTAATCTATTGCCTCACTCTAAACCCCGCGCATGGTTTTATTTTGATGATCGACAAATGAAGCGATACAAAAAAAAATGAAATCTGTCGCTTGTAAACAAAATAAGACGCCATTGTATTTTCAGCTGCACACACCGCGGTATGTTCGGCGTTTCAAGAGGAAACAAATGCCGTCCTTAATATCATTCCGGGGGGTTTTCGATTTAAAAGTCTGGTTTCTTTGATTGTTAATTAACCCCTATCCTGTTAATTTACGAACACACGATTTTAGTTATCAGAATCGGTTTCATATCCTCTTTTGAATGGTTTTAAATGCCATCACATTTATATACACTAAATCCATTATAATTTGAAAAATAATAGCTTTGCAATTATGTTCATTCTTTACGGGATGTCGTCTGCTTGAGCAGGATTGGGTGCATTATGTGACGTCATTAAAACATCGTTATTTTTCTGGCGAATCTCTCGCATATCCCAGATGCTATGGAGGTGGTTTTATTTGTATTTCTATAAATCACCCGATATGTAGTTGACCTAAAACTTGTACGATGGTCATCTGTTAGCTTACCAGTTTCTAGTGATACATTAGTTGACATATTTGTGATTTTCTTTGAATGTCCAAAAATGACAAAGTGAAAATTAAAAAGACTGAGCTGCGCTAACTTTGTCATGGATTACATTTTCAAGTAAAGCTTTTGAGGGGAATCAACATAAAATATAAATTGGAGCAACAGTACTTTAGAATACCCCTCCACAAAAAATGACCAGACATTCGTAGATCAACGCTTCACCAATGAAGATAAATCTTTAAAGATTAAGTTTCTTAAGTAACACTTACAATAATCTTTACCCTATATCTAACCCTATCCCTAAGTCTAACCCTAAGTGTTGGACGTTCATGTACATCAATCTTATTGGTGGGGTATTCTTAAGTTAAGCTTATGAGGAGATCTGCTTGTTGTTATGGAATTCTGCCCTTGGTCTATTTGTACACATTTACACACAAATGTTCGAGAAATAAATAAATAAAGAGATTCTTACCAAACTGTACGACCTCCCAGTAGTACACGTATTGGGTGCTGCCATTTTTAATGAATTAAAATTAATGTATTGTTGTCTGGCTTGTCTGACCATGGACAATGGTCTGACCTAGCAAAGGACATGCAGTCAAACTGCATCATCTTAAAAACAGGTGACTCAAATAGATCATCGATATAGACAGCTTACACGGAGGAAGAAGCAGTCATAAATTTGAATACATTAAGAAAAACAATTGTTATTAATCCACCTCACGTGTCACGCTACAAACAAAAATATCAGCTCCTATACAGTATAGGCTGAACTGGGAGATCACGTGGTTTATAGAAAATAATTTTATTTCATTTCAATCTCGTATTTTATTAGTAGGCCTATGATATTCTCCTTAATTATCCTCCGATTTTTTTATTTTTTTGTAAACATCTTTTCCATGGTGCAGAAATTAAGAAAAACAATTTATCAGATCGGGTTTTTCGTCCCCCCCCCCTCACATTTTTTCCTTTACATCTTGTTCTTGCAACAAACACTTATAAAGACAGTAAAAGCAGAGAGCGAGATCCACATAGCGAAGCTCAACCACGCCGTCGTCTGTCAAGAAAGAGAAAGGAAAAAGTATGAAAATAAGAAAGATACAAAAGGGCTGTACGACACATGCCGTCCCACGAAAATACTACGTGGTGTTTCCTATATATTAACCGAATTCCAAACTTCAACCCTGTACCCAACACTATAGCCATACCTTACCCTAATCCTAACTTCAAACCCAATAGCAATCCTAACCTTAACACTATACAGTGTGAGTCAAAAAAAAGTTTACACCTAGAAATTGCTCATTATTTAAAATATCGTCTATGAACAGTAATTTATTATACATCTTATGAAGGAGTCTTTTATCCCGAATCATTTAGTATTATTTTGTGTTGTATGCGTTCACGCTTGCATGGATGAACAGGTGGCATTGTTTGCGAGAGTGCAAAAATCGACTTGCGCCAAAATTGTTTATGTGATGTTTGAATAAAACAATTGGGATTTGGGTATTAATTCGGTCTTTGCAGATCCAAATAACATCCCTAACAAAATGAATCATGCCACACATATCAAATATCGAATATAAAATATCAACGTACATTGGACGCGCGTGTGTGTATGTGCGACTTTGCTTCTGCAAAAAGCATAATTATGCAAAGCATTTCATTAATACATTCAATTTATTCTCTCACTCCGCTAATCCCAACATAATACATATAATACTGTAGGCATCACTTTGGCGCAAATCGATTTTTGCACTCTCGCAAACAATGCCTCCTGTTCATCCAAGCATAAAAACATACCTCACAAAAATGATACCAAATTATTTGGGTTAAAGCACTCTTTTATGAGATGTACAATAATTTACTGTTCATAGATGATTTTAAAAATATTTAGTAATTTTCTAGGTGTAAACTTTTTTTTGACTCACACGGTATACCATTTCTGAAATGAAGCGTGGGCAAAATTAAAAAAGGGGTCAGTGACTGCTTTATGAAATTCAAGTCAAGTCGATTCAATCGGGAACTTGAGTCGAATTTTCGTTAACACCATCAACCGATTTTAAATCATCATCAATTTTGGATTAAATGCATTATTAATGTGTATAATTATTCACCTCTGCTGTCAGGAGATAGTCGTAGAAGTGTTCTGGATCATGGGGAGGTATGGCACCCTGCTGTTGATAATCAATGCATCTTCATAGGAAAAAATGTACGGAAGAAATGTGAATAATTTAAGATCTATTTTACCAAACGGATATGGAAGCATATATGGTATTGTAAGCAACGTCTTCTCTGAGGCAATGAGGATTAATGCCTTACCAAAGTGCACTAGCGCATTGTATTCGTTTCGAACTAGGGATCTTCCCGTTAAGAGAATATTGCTCTACAACTGAGCTTTCAGTTTAATCATGAATAGAGATATTGGAGAGGGTGAGAAGAGGCGTGAGAAATGAGAAGGAAGAGGGAGAATGAAGGAGAGGAGAGAAGAGAGAGAGAGAGAGAGAGAGAGAGCATGAGAGAAACGTAGAAAGATGATTGGGCACGTGCTCTATCTATTTATACGGAATTGATTAAAGTGTTGTAACGTTATTTTACCATATACTTTCCTAGCCATTAATTATTTTAATCGAGAAAACTGGTGCATTTCGAACGATATCCTTACTCATCAAAGAACGGCTTATTTTGATCCACAAGCCCTTTGCAAAGTTTATTGAACCCAATGGTCACGATAAATGCTGATGTCATGATCAAGATGGCGACAATGAGATAGAGAACCACGAAGAAAACTGGAACCAAGGCACTGAATTAAGAAAAAAGAAAGAGAAATAAAGGAAACAATCAATATCATTGCATTCATGCGTGTCTAGCTCAGAGGTCCTAGCATGCGAGGGAGGAAAAATGAACGACGCTAAATGTTTTTCATTTTTCCTTTTGCACACAGCAACACATTTTCTTACACGTGAAAAGAAACATTTTTACCATTTATCTTTGATATAACAGACCTAGGTATATTATAGGGCTCTTATAGGCGGATACAGGAAGATCTATGCAATCCCTAGTATAAATCACTATGACTTATGGATTATAATAGAGAGAGAGAGGGGGGGGGGGGGAGAGTAATAAGATAATACAAAAAGATGGCACGGCCCCTCTGTACCTTTTCTAATCACTCCACCCCATGACACCAGATTCCACCCCCCCCCCTCTTTCCATCGCAGGATCAGTGCTACGTCACAGTCTCCATTTATATGACAAAGATGGCAAGGCCCTTTCGATATACATCAGTGTGTTTAAACAAAATATATATATTAATCTTTTTATTTTTATCATTTATCTTTTTTTGTTTTGTTATCATAACCCTTCTTTTTTCTCTGAAGAAAATTTATGAAGAAGAAAAAAATATTGTGGAAAAGAAAAGAAATAATTTGAAATTTATACGCAAACTGGTCGAGGAGATAGTACAAACTTTATTTGCGATTTGTTTAAAATGTGAAATATAATTTTGTTTATAAACAAAATTATGTGAATATTTTTCATCTGTAAATGTTTAGCTTTATTTGTAACCCTGTATGGAAATGTAAAAGTTCACTTGCAAATTTATTTAGACCTATGTGAAGATTATTTTGTTATTTTGTATACAATGTTATAGAGATATCGACTGTTTTGAGAGGCCCGGGTAGGCGGCGCGCCGAGGGGTCATGGCAGGACTCGCTAGTTCCCGAAGGGCATATAAAGCAGCCAGACCTCGAATATTAATGCAGTCGATATGTCTTTTATATGCCGAATTAAGACAAAAATCTACCGAGAATTCTTACCTTGTCCTTTTTTTGAGTTAAGATTGGTTAAAACATCACGGAAAATCTGAGACACTGTCTGTAATCTTTGCTTGAAAAATGACTGAAAGTTTCAATCATTTGGGAATTGCAGACAAAAAGCATTGTATGGTGTTCGCGCTCGCATAAAGAGCATTTTAACACGTTAACCAATGGGTATCGCAGCAAATTTTACTATTTTCATGGTAACCTGAATTTTGAGGGATCTCACTTTTGGACTATTAACCGGTATTGACATTTTTTGTTTCTTTACGGGAAAGGCTAAAATCACGACTCCAATTTCGACCAATCAGATGGCTGGATTTCTTAAGTGAGGTATATAATATAAATTATGTACAATTTTCTTTATGAGAGAAGAGAATAAAAACCTATGAAAACAAAAAATGCATGTTCTAACCTTGAAACTATTTTCTTTTTTTTAACTAGCTCCACTAGTCTGTAGACTCCTGCGATAATTGCGATGAAAATGGCAACGCTCTGTACAAATAGAAAAGAGTAGATAGGTATAAAAGAGGTACAATCAACGAATATTTCATTTTTTGGTACTTCATAGGTATTTTCCTTTGCAAATACTGTAAAAGAACATGACTGCTAAAGAAATATCACACAAGCCGTCATTTTGGGGTCTCAGACTCTCAATACAGGGTAAGTTTCGTTTTTATCGTTTTAATTTCTATCTTGATTTAATAGTGGTTCCCCCTCCCCAAAGTTAAACTCAGTGATACACACTGCTCTACATGTTCTCTCTTATAAGTCTAAAAGGTGCCTCCATCTATTGGCATCCCTAGTCACCAAATGTAACAACAGCAACAAAATAAAAAATGAGAAAAACAAACATACACACACAAACAAAATGCGTTGAAAAACGCCCCCCACACACACACACACACACTTTGTTTCAGCGATGCCCCTATCTACACCGGCTCTACTTCATGCAGGATGCGCCTCTAGGGGCACTTTTCTTACTGATTTGGTCTACTCACGTTCATACCAATGACGAAATTACAGTTCGATACATCGTTGAGATTGATATTCCAGCCGGTGAATGTCGGATACAGGGGGCAGAGTCCGTTAAAATCAGCCTAGCAGAGAACACACATATTTTTTTTTTTAAATAAGGGCTTCGTTAAGGGGCACATGTCTCAATGTTCTTTGATAAAAAATTCTTACATTATTTTGTCAGAAGTGTTATGTTTCAAACAAATTCTGATACGCATTTTCTCCCCCAAAAATGGTACTTTGAGGGGTCCCTTCTTTTCAAACCAGAGTGGTGCAATCGCCCCCTGCTTTTTTCAACTGTCCCTGGACAAAACATAATCGTGTATGTACAATCATGAAGATAAAAGAGGTTAAAGTAATAACAAATATCATGCAGAAGTAAATGAAAGAAGTATAGAAAAGATTAAGGATGAATTGAAATGACGCTAAAATATAAACAATCATTTAAGGGTCGCATATTTTTCCTGAGAGGCTCATTATTCTGCAATGAGTAAACCTACTATCATTATCTGCATGGTTCCACAAACTTCCACTTCCAAATTCTGTTTTACCAGTTTTTCCCATTGCCATAAAGGCATGAGGTCGATTCGCTAATTTGCCTTTAACGGTCTTCTTTTATTTGATAAAGAAATTATTTTATGACACAAGTTTTCTGTTTGGAGCATCAAAGATTATTTTGATAATTACCCCATTATATTTCGTCACCAGATTTGTCTTTTTGGAGACACCTAATGCACTTTGATCAGTAAATAACAATGAACCATACTACCATGAACCATTGTAACACATTATCGTTAATCGTGTAGCCTAATTGTCGCGTTTATTTACAAGAGAAGCTTTTGACTTTGATACCTCTTATGCAAGGGTGTCGATTTGTATCCGTGGTTGGGGGGGATGATAGGTGCCAAAATATTTTCGGCAATGGATCAAAGCAACCAAGAGGTAGAAGCGTGTGGGAGGTTGCACCCCTCCCCAAGGGCGTAGCCAGGATTTCATTTTAGGGGGCGGTAGTGAGCACGCAAAGCTAGGGGGTTGGGTGCAGGGAAGAGGGAGCTTCCCCCCTCCCCCGCGAAGCGCGGAAGCTTTGACGTTTCATTAACTTATTAGAGAAAGAAGGCGATTCGATGTACCATTCTCGACCCTTAATCCTTAATGTTTGAACAAGTTCCCCTTCCTCCGCGCGTAGCGCGGAAGCTCTGACGTTTCATTAGATTATTAAAGAAAGAAGACGATTCGATGTACCATTCTCAACTCTTAATCATTGTCTGAATTCAGTTTCCCCCCTCCGCGCATAGCGCGGAAGCTCTGACGGTTCATTAGATTATTAACGAAAGAAGGCGATTCGATGTACCATTCTCGACTCTTAATCCTTAATGTTTGAACAAGTTCCCCTTCCTCCGCGCGTAGCGCGGAAGCTCTGACGTTTCATTAGATAATTAAAGAAAGAAGACGATTCGATGTACCATTCTCGACTCTTAATCCTTGTCTGAATTCAGTTTTCCCCCCTCCGCGCGTAGCGCGGAAGCTCTGACGTTTCATTAGATTATTAAAGAAAGAAGACGATTCGATGTACCATTCTCGACTCTTAATCCTTGTCTGAATTTAGTTTCCCCCCTCCCGCGCGAAACGCGGAAGCTTTGAATTAAATTATTAGAGAAAGAAGACGATTCGTTGTATCGTGTCCTTGTCTGAGTGCAATTTGCCCCCGCCCTCCCGCGCGAAGCGCGGAAGCTTTGACGTTTCAATAAATTATTACTCTTAATCCTTGTCTTTATTCATTTTCGCCCATCCAGCGCTAAGCGCGGAAGCTTTACCGTTTCATTAAATTATTATATAAGGAAGACGATTCGTTGTTACGTGTCCTTGTCCGAGTGCAATTCGCCCACGCGCGAAGCGCGGAAGCTTTGACGTTTAATTTGATTATTACTCTTAATCCACGTCTAAAATCATTTTCGCCCATCTCGCGCGTAGCGCGGAAGCTTTCACGTTTCATTAAATTATAAGAAAAAGAAGATGATTCGTTGTATCGTGTACTTTGACGTTTCATTTAATTATAACTCTTAATTCTAGTCTGAATTCAGTTGCCCCCCTCCCGCGCAAAGCGCGAAAGCTTTGCCGTTTCACTAAATTATTAGAGAAAGAAGACGATTCGTTGTACTGTTCTCTATATTAATGCTTGTCTGAATTCAGTTTCCCCACATGATGTACGTATGGAACGTTCGTTTGCAAATCTTTGCATGCACAGCGCGAATGGTGGGTACTTTTAGCATGTTATCTCACGGCAGTGCTTGTCGCAATAGCTTCTGGAAAGGAATTGTATACTACTGTTAGTGTTAACGGCCACTAATTAAGCCCATTAGTGACTAAACAAAATATATATGCTCTTCCTGGCTATTTGGGAATGTGTCAGTTTGCAACAGAAATGGAGAAACGCGAATTTTGTTGAAAATCATGGGATATCACGAACATTTATAAATCACTTGTATGAAATACGTCAGTTACATAGGCCTACATCAGCTTTTCAATAAAACAAAAATAAGTTGTGACATAATATTCGTTCTCCAAAAATTATTTTTTTAATTTTTTTTTAAAGGAAATATCAGGAAATAAAATGAGTAAAAAAATAAAAAATAAAGATACAATGACGTGAATTTTTAAAAAGGGTGAACGGAAACAACATAACAACTAGTGAACTATCTTATAAGTCATACTAATGTCCGAAGATCTTTCTCCTTGTCTCCGATCTCATCACGAATTTGTCACAGAATTCATCTATGTCTACATTATCCAGGATTGTCTGATGTTGCAGATTGCTACTTTTGCGCTTCGCGCTTAACATTTAGCTCGTTGCTTTTTAACGCTGCGTCTTTGCATTTGGCGCACTGCATTTCTATGATGCTGTTGATTGGACAAATTGAAGAAATTCATCAATTCCTGATGAAGCCGTATGAGCTAGAATTCAATTTATTCTTGTCTCATATACGGTTGTCTCATTTACCTCGTATATATGTATGTATTATGAAAATGAGATAACAAAATGTGTATATTGACGGTCATCTTGCGAGTAATAACCATTAACTACTCTCATCGGGCTCTCATCATAAAATGTTCTCTTAATTTTTTGTTTTGAGGGTGAATTATTGGGGGGGATGATTGTACAGGCCATCCCCCCCACCCGAAATATTGGGGGGGGGGGATATATCCCCCCATCCCCCCCGGGATCGACACCCATGCTCTTATGCCTACAAATAGAACTACAAGTTTAGGGGAAAGCAATATTCGCGTATTTTAGCGCACATAATGCACATGTTCGAGCAATTTTTTGAACAATTTTAGGCGGGAAAATATTGGTACTTAAAAGTTAAATCTGTATTTGTACTGTAAACAAATAGAAAAATACGTATCTAGGCCTATACACGGATACAGGATTCAGGATTGGTTTCCATGGTGATGCTACATGATGCAACAATTTTTATGCTCTGCTCCAACAAATTCAGAACATTTTTTTTTATTTTGAATCATTATGTTGCAGTTTTGATCCAGGTGTGTATACTTGGGTTAATAGAGCACATCATTTATTTCTAAATGATGAAACATAACATGAAAATCATTATGGCATTCACTACTGACATGATATACTACTACTACTACTACTACTACTACTACTACTACTACTAGTAGTAGTAGTAGTACATATGGCTCCGTTTAGTCTCATTTCACGACGCCCCCTATCGTCAGAGCATGGTCAGCGTCAGCAGCCTAACATGTTAGCCTATGGACGTTTTTTAAAAAAATCGTTAAAAATTCATTTTTTGTTTAAACGAAAAGCAGATCCACCCCGACGTACGTTATCACTAGCTTTTTCATTTGAGCCCTCATGTCTCATTGACTTTTGAAAGTTCACCCACCGTAATTTTTCAAAATAGGTTGCAAGCTCGCCATTGCCTATAATACACATGTGAAACAAGTCTAACTTTGGACTCAGTTTACCAAGCGATTTGAAGATTATAGGTCGAGCACACGAAACATAAAACGCATGAATTATCATAGATCACTTCTGCCTATTTCATTTTGTCCATTTCATCCAACCCCCCACCGTAATTTTTCCATTTAGTAAAAGCAAACATTTTGCCGAGTTTAGCAAAAACATGAATATTCATGAACGGTCAGACAATACAGCCTTTTAGTACGTAACGTATAGTGAATGGGAATGTGCGATGATCCGTTCAGGAGGTAGAGGTCAGTGGTTTGTGCTGGCAATGTTCACGCGAGCGAAAATGAGACAATCGGAGCAATATGCTACCACTACTTCTATACTAACTCTAGTACTAGTCCTACTTCTACGTCTACTACTACTACTACTACTACTCCTGCTGTTGTTGCTGCTGCTGCAGCTACTTCTACTTTAGCCATCACCATCACGTCTACATTTTTATTATCAGAAAATATAGCTTACCTTTAACAATCCCATGACGGTGGCGACTGCGATGGACAAACCTACGATCGCGACAAGGGCCGTAATTTCGAGGCCATAGACAACGACGCGAAAAAGCCCCATCGTGGTCGACGATCACGCACAATATGTACCGAAGTTTTCAATGAATCACAGGTCGAGATCTCTCTTTCAAACACTCTGCTTCTAACTTATGAATTTCTGTTTTTTTTTATCAAGCCAAATTTTGCTATGTAGTATCTGAAAAATTGAATTTCGCCCGGCAAAATTTGTTCTCAAGAGACTCCGCTGACCCGCACATTGTTCATTTCGCAATGAAGTCAGCATACAAAATAGAAACTAATATTTATGTGTGAATATTGCATTTGTGCAGGGATGAATAATATAAACTCTGAAATGAGTTAAAAAGTTAATATTCAACCAAACTTAAACAAACACGTGCGTCGAGACGATAACAGTGTTTCTATAGACAAAGGTCGCATATTAGTATTTCAAGATCAAAGTTTTATAAATAGAAATATTTCTTAAAGAGCCACCTCATATCAAATAAAAAATATATAAACAGAATATGAAATATTAAAGTAATGAAATGGTATTGCTTGGTTATTATAAAAATATTATGATCCCGCCTTTAATAACGAGTTTTTACACAGACGACACGAAAATAATAATGCGCATTAGGCAATGGCTTAGCACGTGTTCACGTATCTAGAGGTTACTTGCATCGCTGGGGGCTCAGTTTTTTACTCTCGAATTAACAAGGTAACTGATTAGGGGAAGGGATATCAAAGGGGGTCATTTGTCGTCTACTTTTAACATTCCTATTTTTAAAAGTACTATATCTCTAGTTTCCTTTCCCTCTTTATTTCTTTAATTCAGTTAATTTATTTTCCGGCATGCAATGGTAGTTAGGGAGGGTGCCTGGCCTTGTGTCCCGTGTAGCCACGTCACTAACATTCAGAGTGGATATAGGCAGCAAAAACAAAAATCATTCATTATTTTCGTTGAAATCACAAACGATCGTTATACATTCATACCAAAGGAAAATAAAGCCAATGACACTGCATGAGACATAATTTACAATGACCAATTATAAGAAAACGATGCAATATTTTTCTTTTAATAATTCATTGGAATTGAAATTAAAATTTATTGCAATTAAAGACGTTTTCTCCGAATAAATGTATGGGATTGAAAGAAATTAATTGAAATACACACGTAAGAACAATTAGCTGAATAAGTGATAAAGACCTTTCAATTTGTTATGGCATATATTCTCTCAAATATTATATATCATGCACATTTTCAAATAATACTCTAGAATATATATAATTTTACCCAGTATATTGAAACATATTGAAACATTAAAAAATGTTGGGCATATTATGAGAAGAGCAGGCTCAGAAAACGGGATAATGACAGGAAAATTTAGGAGAAGAGAAGCAGAGGGAGACAGCGCATCAAATACTTGGACAAGTTCATTGGGCTGACTGGTAACAGAAGTAACGTCACATTACAAAGAACCAGAGATAGAAATAGATGGAAAGCCTTGATCGTCAATGTCTGGATCAGACCAGGCACTTAGCAAGCAAGCAAGCAAGCAAATTGAAAAGAATAGAAAAGATACTAAAGATAGATTGATATATTCAAAGGTAGAAGACATATGAAATAACATACATTTTAAACTGGAATTTCTTATTATATTTCCGAATACCACTACCGTAGGTATATAAGCCGAGTATTTGAAAACCACAGGTAAGTTCCATAAATTCCGTGATTAAAAAATGTTAAATATATGAAACAAAGTAAAATCTCAAAATTTTAACAAAATGAAAACATATTTCTATTCATCAAAACCAATCCATCAAATCTAAATTTTCTATGGGATATAAACATGTACATGTACTTATAATTACATATCTTAATGTATGTTTAGAAATAAGCATAAATGCAAGTATTGGTGATACTTGATTCAGATATATGAAAGAATTGGGAACCTACAAAACAAGCTATGCTTTCCAGTAGGTTCCTGTTTCATTTCATAATTTTGAACTTACTTTGTAAACTATGTTCTTTATTGTGCAAACAATTGTTATATGAAATGAAATAAAATCGATCACTCAATCAATCAATAACAAGTTGATTCTCTAGCTAAAAATCATTCCAACTGTATACATTGCATTTCAAGATCTGCATATCTTTGTGACTATCTTATAACATTGCTAGTATGGCCCTTTGTAATGTATTCACGTGTCACTGTGTTATACTGTCATAATTGTTATAAGGGTCATGATTAATTTAATCAATAATTAATAATTGATGACAAAAAGATAAATCTGCCAGGCATTTTGGGTGATCTTAACGTGAGAATGAATGATCTGTAACAATTCCGCACCGCAAATTTGTCAAAAAAGGGCACCAAATATGTCATTCAAGTAAACTATATAATATCTGACGTCAAAAGATAATCCCAGTAGACTTACATCCACGACACCGACAAAACATCGAAATACTTTCCAAAAAGTAAAGGAAAGAAGAGTGTACCAAAAGGTCTAAGAGACCGACAGCCTACGAGACAGACAACACACCGAAACCAGCAAAGGGAAGATAGAAGAATATCGGCCTCGTAGGCAGTCGTTCTCGCGGGCCGTCAGCCCCCCCCCCCCCCCCCCCCCACTCCGTGAACGGAAGGATATCATGCGTGTTACCAAAATGTCCGCTATACTTTTCACGCACCAAAGTCCGGTTCGTCTGACAAAAAAGACTTTACACACCGGTGTTTTCAAAAGGAGGGAACATGCATTATGCGTACCCTAAATAACACTGAGTGGAGGGGCCGGGGCCGTCAGTCTGACAGCCCTCAAAAAAGTTGTTAGAAAGCCTACGACGGCAACATTCTTGGTCTAGTTTGCTGTCGGTCTCGTGGGCCGTCGGTGTAGTATCCTGTCGGTTTAATGGGTTTTTGGTCTCGCAGGCTATAGTCTAGCTGCCATCACATCTGTCATTAATGCTTGGTGTCGAAGACGATTATGTCACCGTTCTGTTAGCCCAGGTAGGGAAGGTTTTGACATCAAAGACCCAGACACCCAAAGTATTGAGACTGACGTTCGATACAAAGATGCACGCGATGTTCATCACGATGCCAGCCTTGACCTGTAACGAGTTCAAAAACAGTTTTATTTGCTCAGAATTAGTTTCAAGATTTGGGTTGTCGCTAACTTCAACAAATTTGTCAGAATTTATTTTTTGATTTGTAAAAGCTTGTCGGAAAATCGCAAAAATTCATGAATGCAAGTATTACTTGTAAATAAAAGCGTATTTACGATCGTAAAGACTTTTGAAAAATAAACTCAATTGTGATTTCGATAACCTATTGTATTGCCCATAAAGGTCTTGGTCGCATTACGTTATATGTAATTGTAATGTTCGCAGATTTCATAAGATGGACCATGTTGTTGAAAGTGCCATAGGCTGAGTCTTCGAAAGTCTTCGGGATATACTTTAAAACTAGAATCCTCTCTTTTCTGACACATTCATAATGTCTCAGTTTATCTCTCCCCACTGACCAACTGAATCCTAAATTTCACTCTCGATTCGAAGTGTTCCAAACAATGCTCCAGACCTACCATATCAAGTACTGTAAGGTTGCCATGGGCGAAGGCTATGGCGTTAGGCGGTGTGGCTACCGGAAGCATAAAGGCGAAGGAGCACGCAATGGCTGCCGGTAGCATCAGATAGAGAGGGTTGAGCCCGACGCTGATGCTCTGATCACGAGGGAAGGCAGATGACAAAAGAAATATATACCAAATTAATAAATGATAAAATGATAATAACATTTAAAATTCATCAGGCACCAAGTACACTTGAAATAGATTGCTCAATGCGCACTAATGCAAAATATGAAATCAAATTAGGAGCGTCTGCAATGGACACAAAAAACAACAAGATTAAGATTTGTTTTGTTTGTTTTTTGTTTTAATTAATTATATTATGTTTTTGACTGATATTTTGTAATTATATATTCTGTTCGTTTCTAATATTATGTATATTTTGTACATTGTATAAACTGGCCCCATGGAAGACCAGCAGCAACAATATAGTTGCAGCCGTATTTTGTCCTTTTTCTTTGTAAGGTTACTATGTATGTATTTATCTGATTTTATTATACGGAAATACAAATAACAACAATTGAACATACAAAAAAGAAAGAGATTTGAGCACATTTATGCAACTTTTTATCACTAAGTAACGCTATGAATTTTGTATTGGACTTGTGTTCCTTAAACTGTTAAACAAAGTCATGAATGGACGAGTCACAAGCATTTTTGTCCCATTATTATGTTACCAACATCATGTAAGTATTAGTATACCTGTCGATTCTGTGCACCAGACCAACATATTACAAATGCCTTTTTTTTTAAACCATTATCTAATTTTTTTCCGGGAAATTGGTTGGGGAATATATATTTTTTTAAATTATTTCTATATACATTTATTGCGTTGGTTTTGTTCGTGATGGACGTTCAGCGAAAACATACTTATACATCATCTATTTTTTTTAAAATCTGCCATTGTTTGCTAGGTAGTGATATATTTGCATTTGAGTTGGCTGTATACATTATTGTGTGTTTTTCCCCCACTTACTTAACATGTACTTGAAGTTTGAGAATTATAATTCTAGTATGTTGGGTATATGTCTTACCAATTCAGCAAAGATGGGTAGGAAGATGGTGGCGGTGGCCGTATTGCTGGTGATCTCTGTAAAAGTAGCCACGATAGTCGAGATAATAATGGCCAAGGCTGCCGGTGGGAGTGCAGAGAACACCGAGAACTGGGCCCCTAACCAGGCGGAGAGACCCGACACCTTTCAAAAACGATAATTATCAACATTTTGAATAATATTGTATATGATTTATAAATAATTGAATCTATGCAATATTAAAAAAGCGTTTTATAAACTACCATTTCAAATGATTATCATACTGATGATAATTTCTTGATTGTGACGAGTTTTCAAGTCCATTGTAATTTTGTTTAACCCATCTTCTGACATAATAATCTCCAAGATTTCGCAGTTGAAGAAAATGAAATCCTTCCTTGGAAGTCATTTAATTATTAA
Source organism: Strongylocentrotus droebachiensis (assembly GCA_035222895.1). Taxonomy (NCBI): domain Eukaryota; kingdom Metazoa; phylum Echinodermata; class Echinoidea; order Camarodonta; family Strongylocentrotidae; genus Strongylocentrotus; species Strongylocentrotus droebachiensis. Next base: position 1,053,373 of record JAVYIG010000053.1, read on the forward strand.
ATGAATCTAAGTAGAGCTACCCGCCCTTTTGAAGGCAGGATATTTCACCGGAATCGCTACTTTAATGTATTTTCAATTGCGCTATCTTTCGGTGAATGCATACATAGAGCGACTACTGCTTCCTGTACTCAAACATCATTACGCACATGTCATGCAGTTGGTGATGCATTGTGGGAGATGGCTGTCGACACATCGGGACAGTGTGAGCAGCAGGTGGCAGTGTATACGTAAATCTGAAGTAGTGAGAGTAGAATACACTGCCTTTGAAATTCTTAGTTTCTATATTAGTGTATATTATGTGCATGTATTTGAATTTTAATAGCGAAATTAAAACCCAACCAAATATAACCCTGGCCTATCATCCCCTTTGATATCCATCGACCACAATCCATTTCGTTTACCTTACAGCCATCAGCTAGGGCTGACCCACCACCAAGGAGAATAATGACACTCCACGCCATCTTCTCATGTATGACAGGCCACGTGAGCAAGGTTGGAATCTTGGCTGGTTTCTTATCTTCTGATCCATCATCATCATCTACAGGAATAGACACCAATTCCGTCATGTCACATTCTGATGTGTATCAGCACAACTGGGCAACTACAATCTCTTCCCCTGGACTGCCACATCAAACAAGTGCCATACCCACCCCAGAAAACAAGTCCGGACAACTATCACCATCCCCACAGACTACCAGCCGCGGCCAACTACCATCCTGCCCCGGACTGCCACCCAGTCAACTACTTTCACAACCCCAGACCACAACTACCGGACAACTACCATGCCGTCCCCAGACTGCCAGCCTGCTCGACTGAAATGTTATCACCCCCGCTCTTTCTCTTTTATGTTCTCCCTCCCCCCCCCCCCCCCCCCTCTCTCTCTCCTCCTCCACCCTCTCCTCCTTCCCTTTCTTTTTGTGGGTGATTCGATGGGATGGGGGGGGGGGGATGCTTCGCCATTGGCCTTAAGAATGAGAATGACTCCCGATGATAGCATTTCATGATGTATTGATAAATCAATCCGTCAATCAATTTATTAATTCGTTAATTAATTGATAAATTAATTAACCAATTATTTGATGAAATACTTAATCGATTAATAGTGATAATAATGATATTAACTTTTTCTCATAAAAAGCCTTACAAGATCCAACACAACCGATCAAAGCACTTACAGTATTATTATAGTATACCCCGGTCACTGGATTCAGAAACTAATAGAGACTACATTCTCCACTCCTCTGGGGAGCATTCCTGGTCGCCTGTTAACAAGCGCGCTCACTGTAATCCCATTATGTCCATGCTAATTAATTGGGTTCACTCGTAACTTTAAAACAACAAATTCGTACCATATCAACACGACCACCTGTAATACGTGTTAAAAGTGTCTCCATTGTGACAGGGGTACTTGCCTTGCTTTCTTCGGCACAAGAATGAGGGCAGCCTCGATGGGAAGGCAAAGAGTAGCAAAGAGATGAATATAACAGAGGTAGCGTCCGTCACGTACCTGTCATGATTATGAAGAGAGGCATTTATAAAGAGTTACCATGACAACCGACAATTTACCAGAATGTCTAGGTGTATACATTTCTTGGTTTTGTCATGGAAAAGCTTTACATATTGGATTATTTTCTCTTATTAAAATATGAGATCGCAAGCCCTTTTGAGGATTAAACCTAAGAGAATATCGATAGTCTAGTCCATTATCTTGTAAAATTTGCGCAGATTACAAAGACCTATATTTAAGTTGAACACAATTTCTTTTGGAAGATTAGGGTACTAAAATATCCCTTGAGTTGATAAATCAAAAGTTTTTGCAATAGTTTTGATATTAAATTGACATCAGTCATCATAAACTGTCAATCAATGATCATCTTAAATCATCCATCAAATTGATTTTTGACTGATGAATATAGCATGCTCCTGCAATACTCTGTATGTTGCATTTAATGAAAATTATGTTAGCAGAGCGATGGTGATTAAAAAGTTCGAACCAAACATATTCCCATTTTCTTTTTTCTTTTTTCTTTACAAATAATCATCCTGGCTTTTAAACTCGAAAAAAATCATTCAAATGATTTCCATCTACTTGGTTTTCAATTAGCAAAATGCCTACATGTTCATGCAAATGATACAGTTATGAGACTATATCTTTTTCCCAAAAAAATAAAGCGCCGAGGTTCGAACCAATGACCTGTTGATCTGTGAGGTTCTACCTTACCCTTTGAGGAAGCCTACAGACCAGCCACTGACGAACTTGGGATCTCTCGTCAACCACAGACTGACCAGGACTACAAAATGTCCCAGAATAGCCCATTCAGCAAACCTACACGAAAAAGAAAACAAAAATTGTCATGATATAGTGTGAAAGCGCTTCCTGAATCCCTTTATACACGAGGCCGTATAACCCTAGAATCTTTCTTGGTAAATTCTTCTTTTTTTTTTGCTTGGTGAAAAATTTCAATTAACTTACTGGCAAATTTGGACTAGTGACACCCCTCGCTATAAAAAGTCCTTGTCACTTTCTTAAATGAATAGGCTTGGCACAAAGTCCACTTTCCGTCAACGATGCTTGTAAAGATTGTTCTGTAAAATAATATTCGAATAATGCTCTACAGCCACTGCGTCACTGAAAATAAGAATGATATTTCGAATTAATGAACGGCTACTATTTTTGAGATACCATATTTTCATTTATCATTCATTATATAGGCTATAAGCGTTATGAGATAAATGAAGGGATACCTACGACATTTTACCAAGAGCTGCGTAACTTCTCCTGATCACCATCTTCGCTCTCTCTTCTTGTGCTAAGCCGACACGCTTATCACTCCTCTTAAGACAACTAGAGAGAGAGAGGGAGTAAAAGAGAAAGACAGAGAGGGGAGAGGGAGAAGGGAAAGAGAGAGAGAGAGAGAGAGAGGGGTAGAGAAAGAATGAAAGAGAGACAGATAGTCGAGAGGGAAGAGAGAGACAGCAAGTAAGAGAGAAGAGAATTCAGACGAGAGACAAAGCAAGTAAGAGAGACAGAGAGGAAAGAGAAAGAGAGAGTAGATAGGAGAAGGATCAAGACAGTGAGGTGGTTAGAGGAGAAGGAAAGGAGAGAAAGGGAGAGAGAGCGAGAGCGAGAGAGAGATGTTACTGAGTTACATAACGAATGTTCTGGCGACATATTGTGCAGCATATTGGTTGATTGTCTTCCATTTCGTAGAGAGTAAAATTGTTACGGTTACATCTGACAACTTTCCAGCAAACTCTGTAGTCTGTACCGACCAGTCACAGCGACCAGACCGACAAAAGACCGATCGAAAAATGACAGTACTCCGAACGGAAAAGAAATCGGTCGGTTTGGAATTGGTTTTGAATTGGTGTTACATTAGTTTTAGCATAAGTAAGCATGCATAATAGTACAAAATTATCCTAAATATCCACTTCGCCCATTTAGAAACATCACTCTCAAGCGATGGAGATGTTTCATGAATTTTGTTTGCCTTTTTGAAAAGAATACTATCTCATTTGTGTCATGTAATGCACTGTTGATGCATAGATGAATAATGATAACATGACAAAAACACACAGTATTCATTTTTTAAATTTTTGTATGAAGTTCGTTACATACCTCTGTCTGCTCATGTACAGATTGTATCTACGACCTGATTTATTGTTTGTTTGTTTTTTTATTTTTTATATTGAGGACTGTAGTAAAAATATGCATTCAAAGGGCCACCACCAAAACCATCGTACACTTTTGAATACATTAAAACATTAACATTGAAATGCTGGAGCGCTGAATAAACGGCTGCTTGGCTAAAGCCGGGGTAATAATAAATGTGCCTCGGAATAGAATTATCTAGATAGATGGCGCTATAGAAATTCCTATTATTATTATTATTATTTTAAAAACGAAATTTTGATTCATTATTTTGTATAATAATAATAATGATGACAGTGTTAATAATAATAATAGTATGGTCATAATGGTGGTTGGTTGGTTGTTATTTTTTTACCTGACCGCTAAGAAAGCATAAATGCTTGTAAGTAAGCAACCAGACGGCCGACGGCTTTAGGTCCTCTCCGAGGGACCTGGTAATGAGGATTAATGCCTTACCAAAGGGCACTAGCGCATCGACTTGGTTTCGATCCCGGGTCACCGGATTACGAGACCGCGGCTCTACCGACTGAGCTATCGTGCCTATGGTGATGGCTAAAAACTACTTACAAGAAATCGAGGTACATGATTTGTAGCCAGACCCAGCAGATGAGGAGACATATCACCATGCCAGGGAATGCATACATCATCCAGGTTCCAAAGTTTACACCGGCTTCGGGACCAAAGAGTCTGTAAGCAGGAAAGAGATTTAGTTTTCATAGGTATTTGGTAAAATTTGTTCAATGGGAGCGTTGCTTTAAAAAATGTGTCGAGTTCTTTCAAAGATGCAACAGCGTCTAAAATAGAGGCATGACTTACGTTTCAACCTGTGTACTGATAACCAGATTGGGACCAGTTCCCGTTAAGGTGGCGGTGCCGCCGATGTTGGCTGCATAAGGAATGGAGAGTGTGATACCCTTGCAGAGAAGACGGTAGCCCCGATCAGCTTTGGACTCCTCCTCGATGAGCAGCGGTGCATTTTTAATCTCCACTGGAAGTGATCCGGGCTCTTCAACGCTAGAAAGGGGGAGAGAGAAACGGTAGAGGGGATAAAGTGTGCACTGATATAGCCAAACTTGTCGAACAAAGGTGGGGGGGGGGGGTGACACACTAAATCTCAGCGTCCCTCCCAAAACCAGTGGTATTGATAGAGTTAGGGTTAAGGTCGATTTAGCAAATGAACGGCGGGGGGGGGGGGGGGGGGGGGTGGCGCCCTTGCTCCTGGCTATGCCCTTGTGAGTGTATGAAGAGAGGAAGATGAACAGAGAGAGAGAGCGAAGCAGGGAAGGGAACGAAAGATGGAGAGAGGAGGGAGAGAAAAGAGAAAGGGGAGGGGGAGAAAGTGAAGATATGAAGAGGGAGTGTGAGAGAAGGGGAGAAGAGGGGTAGGGAAAGAGAAAGGGGTGGGAAGAGAGAGAAAGAAACAGACAAGGAGGGAGATAGTAAGGAGGTGAGAGGGAGGAAATTGAGGTAAGCAGGAGGAAAGAAAGAGAGAAAGTGAAGATATTGGGATATAGGGAGGGCCAAAGAAGGGGAGGAGAGAGAGAGAGAGAGAGAGGGGAGGGAAAGAGAAAGGGGGAAGAGAGAGAGAGAAAAAAAAGAGAGGGAGGGAGAAAGTAATAATAATAATAATAATAATAATAGGCATTTCTATAGCGCCGTCCATCTAGAAATTCAATTCCGAGGTATTATTACCCCGGCTTTAGCCTATCTGCCGTATACAGCGCTCTAGCATTTCAAGGAATTAATTCCTGCCAGGTACCCATTAACCTCACCTGGGTCGAGTTTGGCAAATGAAGATTAATGCCTTGCCAAAGGACATTAGTGCCGTGTCGCGGATCGAACAACGACCTTTGAACTTCAAGTCAAGTGCTTAAACCACTCGACTACGACACTTCGACATTTATTGAAAGAGAAACATATATCATTAGGATTTTCAAAGATCAGAGAAAAATGTTAAAACAAGGAATCATTCAACTTGAAGAAACGTAATATGCCCTTGAAAATGGGGAAGGAAGAAAAAGGAAATGATTGTATGCAATAAAGGGGAATGGAATTAAAGAAAATAGCTACAAGGAAATTAGATAGTAATAGGATATGAAGGAAACTTAACTAATGAATTATCTTCGACCATACACACATTACATTCTTTCCCACAGGTATCAACAGCTTTTGACAGTCAAACTACATAAACAAAAAAGAAAGGTAAATACTGATTAAGTTTATTCCGTGTGAGCCAAACAAAATTTACACTCAGAAAACTGTTATTTATTCCAAAAGTCAGCCATGAATAAAAGGTTATCATACATGAAAGAGTGTTATATCCCGAATCGTTTGGTGTCATCAAGGACCTACTAAGTCCATGATTCAAGTAAGGAGGCGGGAAGAAGGAAAAGAAGGTAGGGAGGGGGGGGGGGGGAGAGAAAGAAAGAAAGGTTTGGAGAAAGGCAGAGACCAAGAGTGATAGGATGAGAGAGATAAAGAATGGGGAATAAATTAACACAGAGAAGGGGAGAGAAACAAAGTAGGATAGGGAATGACAAAGGGATACTAGGCAGGGAAGGGAGAGGGGGAGAGGGGAAGAGGGGGAGGGGGAAAGGGGAACATAGGAGAAAATGAGTGTTTCGATGATAACAACCATTGTCTTCTTTAATTGCTAACAAAACCGGGATACCTATAATCTTGATAAAAATCATGTAAATCGTGGTAATAAAAAGAAATTTTGATTTCGTTCTACAACCATGGAATTTAAAAAAAAAAAAAATACTTACATGTGACCAGCTGCGATTTCATCGAGTTCGATAGGATTTTCAAAGCAATGCTCTTCCTTTTCTTCTGAGCCCTATTTCAAAATATGAAAAGAAGAAGAAAAAATATGAAGAAGGTAATCTGAAAACTGTTGACAAGTTTACAGTATTCGCAATCACATACGGACAAAGCCGGGCGGAACGGGCTGCAGGCCCCCTTCCCCAAAATATTAAACTACCGTTTATCAGGGCAATCGTCACGTCATATCCTAGGAGCGAAGATATCCTTTTGTTAGTTTTACATATTATCTTGTATATTCTTATGACGATAGAACAGTGTCACTGTAACAAAGTGCTAAATTTTAGTGACTCTACCTGGCCCTAAAATGTTATTTGTGCCAAGAGATGTTACCCCCCCCCCCCCCCCCCTAACTGTACACCCAAGATCAGAACACTATGGTGGCAATTTACGGCCATTTTCGCGAAAATATTGCGAAAATATTTCGAAAATATTTCGCGTAAAATGTGAACGTGCCCACTCCCTTTTCTAATCGTGTGGTAAATAAATTAATAATATAAATGACGAGAGAGACAGAGATAGACAGAGAAAGAGAGAGAGAGAGAGAGAGAGAGAGAGAGAGAGAGAGAGAGAGAGAGAGAGAGAGGGAGAATGGGAAGGGAGAATGGGAAGGGAGAAGGGGAGAATTCGAAAACAGAAGCACGGACCACCTCCGCACCATCTTCCTAATAAAGTAGCCCTCTAAATTCGTATTTTCATTTATCGAGTAAGATCGGAACCCTCAATCGTTCAAGTTCCACTTGGTAGATGGACTCAAACTACGTCACTGGTACTTCTTATTTTTTACAACACCTTGTGCAATAGGAGGATAATTGCATTAAATTTTGTTTGCAGTTGATGTTATAATTATTACCCTTATACAAAACATGATGTCTGCAGACTATGTTTAGGTTTATTAATCCTACAAGTTCAAAGTCCAATTTCAATGTCTATTTATTCTGTATCATTTTATTGTCTGCTTTTCGGAATGACGTGTCTATTAAGACTCATTGATGTAAATCAGGTTAATGGTCCATATTTTATTTTCTGTCTATTCTTCTTTCATATTCTCTGTCATATACTTGTATTCTCTCCCTCCATTCCTCTCCTTTGTTCCCTCTTTCTCTGTTCTCGCTCTATCTTCTCTCTCTTTCAAATACAATTGTCATTCTTTCGATATTATGATCCAAAAGAAATTTACAGAAAGAGGGTATCTACGCCACTGACTAAATAGCAATCCTTGTTGACAATCATCTTGTTAAAAGGACGAGTGTATGGACGTTGAAACGAAAAAAGGGAGGAAAGCGAGAGAGAGAGAGAGAGAGAGAGAGAGAGAGAGAGAGGTGCGCGAGAGACAGAATAAGAGGGAGAGAGAGGGGGATCGAAAGAGAGAGAGAGAGGAAGAGAGAGAGGGAGTGAGACAAAGAGAGAGAGAGAGAGAGAGGAAGAGAGAGAGGGAGTGAGACAAAGAGAGAGAGAGAGAGAGAGGGAGAGAATAAGAGGGAGGCAAAGAGAATGATTGAAGAACATTGATATTGATATCCATGCAATACAGTCAGTGTTATTGTCATGCCGATAAAATGACAAATAACAAGAATACAATCATGACCCTGCAAAAAGTAATAATAATATGCAGACGTAACAACACATATGCTTGCTAGCTTCGAATGACCAAAGAAATAAACAAGGAGAATGAGGAATGAAGAAATAAAGAATAAATAAAACCAACAAGAGTGCAATATCTTGAAAATTCATGCTTTTCAGGACCCCAGTAGCAGATTTCCATCAAAGTGAAACGACAAAATCCCGTTACGGACCTTATACGTTGGACTTCCATTTCCGTCGTTTTTGTCGACATCACCGCCCTTCTCCTCATCGTTATCGTTAGATTTGAGTTCGTTGAGGACAGCCTGTGAGATGGGGATCATCATCGCGGTCGTCGCCGTGTTGCTCATCCACATGGATAAGAAAGCCGTGGTTGACATGAACCCGAACATCAACCTGGAAAGAGACGATCTCGTGGTTGACTCATTGTATGGATTGGGAAATCAAGTCACGGTCATCACGGATGCATCGAGACCGTTGCTCACTGGGCGTCATTTGCCCGACTATAGTAGTACATGGGGAGTTGAAAATGTTCTTAATTTTTTCTGTAGAATCTGATTTTGTGTGCTGTTTTGGCCTATGGGGGGGGGGGGGGTGCTGAACATGAATCTATCATTTGCCACTCTTCTAAATGACGTCTTCAGCCGTTGTCATGGTAACGAATTGTTTTCTTTAAAACTATGAATATTTCCTATCAAACAACCCAAAATGTCATGTTAGTGGTCCCTAGCCATAAACATTACATTTTTAATTTTTTTTTTATGAGAAATAAATATGAATTTAAAGGAAATAATTCATGACCATGGCAATGGCTGAAAACGTCATTTAGAGATATTGCAACATGTAGATTCGTGTTCAGCACCCCCAAAATAGGGGAAATAGCACATACAATTCGATTCTACAGAAAATTTTAAGTACACCTTAAAATTGTGACGAGGAGCCGTTTACCTTATGACTGCGTCTGTGAAAGATGTGGTCTCGGACGCGCAATGTGAGAGCGATTATTGTGCAGGGAGTTATTGCAGAATGAACTGTGCAAATATTTTGTTGAATCACTGGCGTATGAGAGAAACTTGCCTTCATAGGCTTGATTGGCGCAGGTATTGACGCAATGATGCCGCGTGTGAAACGGGCATTACTCGTTCATAGGGCTGGCTAATCTACATGCGAGAGGTCTGCGTTTCATTGGTGGTATTTTCTACATTGTACATGTTGTATGGATTGTGCCCGCCGCACAGGAAGCGTCATTTCAGTTGCGTCATTATCTAAGTTAATAAAACATAACAATAGTCACTGCTCCAGCAATTCAGAGAAATATGTGTACAGTTCGGTTGTATCACTCTCGTACGGTGCGTCAAAACCGCGCCATCTAACTCAAGAGTAAATCCACTCAATATCGTGCGTCAGAGGTATATTCCACGCATGCAGTGAAGCCAGTCCCTGAGGCCTTAAGAAGCTTCTAATCATGCCCGGTAGTTTTCAGACACAAAAACCATTCATTAATCACAGAACAGGGTCTTTAATGTCATGCGTATGGTAGGACAGCTAGGTTCGAATACATTCGAGGAGGAAAAAATAAATAAACATGCGATTTTATTTGCCATTGGCAGGGGGGCAACCAAAAAATGAATGAAACGTATAAAAGAGCGCTGCGTCTGAATGGGAGGGGATTATTCCAATTTCACATGAATGGTGGAACATAATTTTTTGCGATTGATCATTGGAATTTTATTTCATTTCTCTTCTTCTTCTTCTTCTCCTTCTTTATCTTCTTCTTCCTCTTTTTTTGTTTTTGTTTTTGTTTGTTTGGGGAGGGGGGGGGGGGGGCGGGTGGTATTGTATGTTTTGTTTGCGTGCCTGGATCTCATGAAATCATACATTCTTCAAACACGAATTTTTTAGTTGGAAACCTTGGGAAAATAAGGCATTATATTTGGGTCACATTTTCCAGGTTAAAATCTTACACTTCATTTACTTCCATCAAAGCGCCGCCTTGACTTTTGAATGAAAGATACCTCAATCCACATTGTGTTATTGTATTTTAGACACGTTACTGAGGAATAAAGAGAGTTTGGAAATAAAGTGAAAGATTTATTCGTTCTCTGCTCAGAAACATGCATTGAGTACACTTAACCTACCGTGACTTCAGAGGTTATACTACATTCTAAAATTCAAGAAAAGATTATTATAATGCTAATGAGACCGGCATGTGACGCTTTAAGGAAATACAAATAACGCTGGCACCGCCCTTGTCTATCCATACCAAATGTAAGGACCCACTCCCTTCCACTTGCCATCTTTTGTGTGTGCATCGACGAGCACTAAGACTGCACCTGTGGTAACATGTTACGTCCTAAAAAATAAACATAAACCCTCTGGCGCCGCCCCTGTCTAGCGAACCCCAATTCAAGTAATCCCTCCCCATCCCTCCACCCCTCAACCCCAACATCCATCCATCCCACATCCACCCTCCCCACCCCTCTACCCATCACCCTCTCCACCCGTCCACCGTTCCACCACTCCACCATCCACCCCTCAACCCCTCCATCCTCCATCCTCCACCCTCCACCCCTCCACCACTCCACCCGTCCACCCGTCCACCCCTCTACCCCTTTACCCCTCTACCCTCCACCCCTCCACCCCAGCCCCTTCACCTGTCCACCCGTCCACCCGTCCACCCTCTACCCTCTACCCTCCATCCCTCCACACTCTACCCCTCCACCTGTCCACCCGTCCACCCCTCCCCACCCGTCCACCCGTCCACCCGTCCACTTTTCATCCCTCCACTCCTCCACCCTCCACCTTTCATCCCTCCACTTCTCCACCCCTCCACCTGTCCACCCGTCCACCCTCTACCCCTCTACCCTCCACCCTCCGCCCCTCCACCCCAGCCCCTTCACCTGTCCACCCGTCCACCCGTCCACCCGTCCACCCCTCCACCCTCCACCCCTCCACCTGTCCACCCGTCCACCCCTCCCCCACCCGTCCACTCCTCCACCATCCACTCCTCCACCCCTCCACCTTTCACCCCTCCATCCTCCACTTCTCCACCCCTCCACCCTACACCCCTCCACCCTACACCCCTCCACATCCCCACCCCTCGACCCTCACTCACCATCTTGGTTTAGCACCAACAAGCATGAGAACTCTGAGAGCGATGCGCTTGTGGAGGTTCCAGTGCTCGACGGCGGCAGCCACCATCAAGCCCCCGAAGAAGACCGTGTTGGTATCGGTGAGGTAGTTGCTGCAAACCTCCGAGGACTTTTGGATACCAAAGAGCGGGAAGAGGAGGATAGGGAGGAGAGCGGTGGCCGCCAGGGGCAGACACTCGGTCATCCAGTACAGCGCCATGATGATTATGCAGTAGGCCATATGGCCAATCTACAGGAGGAAAAGTGGGTAATTTTTTAATTATTTTATGTTATTGATTTAATTGAACGAATTCTAAATGTTGATAACTACCCAAACCACCAAACATTTTCATTTAGGAGCATGAATGTACTTAAAACCAATAAAATGAAAAACATTCATGTCGGGAAATTGCTGTTAGACGCCCCTGAGAATATTTGAGTCTCCCTTTTCCCTTCAAGCAAATAGACCTCACCTTGCTCAAAGAAAGTGGTCTGGCTTTACATTTAAAAAAATTAAAAGAGTTACTATTTTTTCTGGAAAAAAATGGTGACAGGCTCCCATAAACAAAATTGCCCTTTGATCAATTGCTGCGCCCCTCCCCAGTATTGCATCGGATGTAGATACAAGAAATGTATCGCCCTTCAAACCTTTATTACTCAAACGTTCTTTTTCAGTTCAATTCAAATTTGTGTTTTGTCATTTTATATTGTAAATTTATTTGAGGCACAGTACGGTGTCAAATAACATTTTATATTAGTATTTTTTTCTAAAAAGTGATGATTTTTTCCCCCTACAGAATTAGGTACTCATCATGACTTGTTTGCTTACATGTCACTTTCCATTTCCCAAATTAATTTGTGTCGACATAAAATTGTAAAAAGGGGGAGGGGGTATATCACCCAATTGCATCTGCTTTAATGTCACTGTATATCCGGTTTGCTGTTTTTATGAAAAAATACTTTTGACGTAGGCTCCTTGGAATAGAAAAATGTTGAAAATCAATAAAATTAACGACCACGGCACATAAGGCACATAATATTTAGTACGCAATATAGATATTACGTGCTCCCCCTGATCATGGTAATTGTTCAAAACTATAAGAACAATATCAGTATGTTCGTGTTCTTAGTCGTAAATGATTTTCGGAACAATAAACTTATTTTAAATACAAAAAGGTAATAATGGTGATAATAAAATGTGTGTGTTTTACAGCACACAATACGAAGTACCTGTATTTGTTCAACGAGTGTTTTAAATTTAGATCACATATTCACACCATAAATAATGTTTTTTGATGATCCATAAATTAAACAACAATTGCATATGTTTTTTTTTTTAATGGGTTATGATATCTGTGAAACTATTATAAGAAGTAGAATTGGATAGTTATCGTTTCCAGATGACATGATTTGTTCAATGTAGGAGTTCACATTAACGAAAACTTTGAAATATATTGGAACATAATGTGTAGGTTGCCTTTGTCTCCCATTCTGAAAGCGAGTGCAAATTTGTCTTTCCCATCTATAAGAGAAGAAAAACTACTTCCATGATTCATTATTCATTGATTACATTACAATTTCAGCCGACGATTTATAATATGAAACCTTAATTGCACCAGAACGATTAACAACACTCAGGTTCCTTTTGTATGATTTTGATAACAGAAGAGAATGAACACGAAAGGGCACATCTAATATATCGCAAGGACACTATTTTATCCAAGTTTGTGCAATAGGCAATTTTTAAGGTGTGTCTTAACCCTAATAAGGCCGGGCTATTTGAAGTCTTACTACGGCCGGGGGGGGGGGGCCATTATGGCCCCCCCTAAGATCTCGGCCGTGAAACGGCCGATCTCCGCGAAAATTTGCACGCATGTCAAGTGAAGTGTATAGAACAATATGATAATTTCAATTTTTTGAAAAAAAATCCCTAATTTGCATATTTATGGTAATTTATGCAAATAACGTCATAAAATCACATTTTTACCCATAAATCCTATATTATTCATATTTGAGCATTCTTTTTCACTACATATATTCATTAGACCATTTGGAACAATAATACGACAAAAAAAATTGGAAGAGCCAGCTTATTTCTTATGTTATCTCTTGTTTTGATAATTTCTTATGTATTTCATTGTTTTTTTAACTTATTTACGTTATTGTTTTTTTTTTCTTTCATTTCTTCCTACAATTCAACTATTTTGACTCCCAAAACAACCACCTAAACTTTAAACAAGACCCAATAACCAATGTTTGATCTATTTTTAGGAAAAATGACATTTCCATATGTTTTGTACACAAATCACAAAAATGAGCGATTTTCGGGCTGACATGCAAAGACAAAAGGTCACGTGACCTTGTAACCAGGTCCGATTTTTTTTTTTTTTTTTTTTAAAGATGCGCAAGACTCTAAAGAAAAAAGTCAGCGAGCGGCGAGGCGCCATCAATATGCGTTCTCGAACAATCAGAAAAATCGTGGAGGGGGGGGGCCATAATGGCCCCCCCCGGCCTTATTAGGGTTAAATAAAATAATAATTCTGATCACTGTATCATCCTGAGAGCCCTACCAGAGCTTGAATCAGAGCCCCCACCCCCAAACACAAAAATAGACGTGAGCGCTGGGTCGTTACTATAATAAATATGAATCAAGAAATTTTCATTTTGACGAAAGCATCATGGCGTATTTTTGCGATTAAAGGAGGCATGTCAATTTTTCACATTTTGCGTGTATTCTCTATGGGACGTGACTTTTTCTCAAAACTGGATTCTACATTTCAGACTTTCGCGAACAATATCTCCTTCTCTTTAGCTTCGTTTACGCTGAACTTCGAGTATGTTGTAGCTGAGACAATAAGATATCTCAAATGTGCCCTTTATTTTGTCTCGATTTTTTGTTGGATCAGCCCACCTATACTTGTTCCAAACAAGTATTACAAATCTAGTTTGTATACTCTATTCATCTTTAATGGACTTTAAAGGTTTTCCAAACAATGTACATATTTTCCTTTGATCGTCAAATCATAGATAATAAAGTATGATATGCCTTTCCTGAGATACAACATACGTCATGTAAGCGGGAACTTATCAAGTCCACAATGCCATGAGCTGCTATGATCGGTATTTGACAAAAGGTAAAAGACGTGTGTCATTTTGACCAGGTCAAAAAGTACAAGCGAAAATCCTTATTTACTACAAAGCGTAGCAGTTATGGGCATAGTCTTTCCCAAATGAATGTATGTAACCATTCTGACCATAGAAGTACAAGAAGCTGTCTAATGCAATATATTTGTTATGTGTAAAGAATGTCCATACATTAACGAACTTGTCAATTATATTGTATGTATTGTATGCATTCAAATTGTAATTGATGCAATGTCGCGATAACCATAGTGTCATATCATGTGAAATTAAGGTAACCAAATTGAATTATGCTGATCCATGGCTGCAAGAAGCTTGGGTGCAGACAACACGTTTTATAGATAGAAATCACATATTCAGTCAAGCACCCCTCACTATGAACATGACGGACAAAGAAAGCGGACAAAATATACAGTTCCTCAGGTAGATAAAGGAACATCCCTTCACTGTAAAAAGGTGAATATGCATGTGACACCTGTTCTACACATTTGTACATAATAGCAGTGAAGGGATGTTCCTTTGTCTACCTGAGGAACTGTATATTTTGTCCGCTTTCATTGTCAGTCATGTTCATAGTGCCTTGAAACATCACAAAGTGAGTCCGCCCCCGCCGGAAAGAAAAAAAGAAGTTCGGCTCTCAGATGCATGCCAGGCACCCATACAATGGAATGCAGTGGAGAATGCAGTGAAGCTTGGAGCGGTTTTTGTAGGCTCGCATGGTTTTCTTTGTCTAAGTATAATGGGCGCACACTCCCGATTTCGTCAAGGTTCTTTCCCTACCTGAATTTATTTTGATAGAGAACAGGGAATCAAAAAGAGGAATCCCCTCGAAAATTAACTCTAAGAATACCAGGCAAGATAATGTATAGGGTTTACGTGTAGGGTCTGTATGGAAGAGATTTAATGGCACAGTGTGGGTTAACAGTACGAAATTGTGCGTGAAATCAAATACCAATCATGCAAAAATACTCTATTGATGTACGATAGACTTGAAAGGTGAAGCTTACCAATGGAATAGATTTTAAGGTACTATATCCCATTTGCAGACCAAAACAAAATGAAAAGGTTAAATTCCAACGGCGTTTGAAAGATAATACTAATTTAGAACCCACTTTTTAAAAAAGGGGGCTTGAACATGCCTTTAAGTGGGAAAAATGACTTTTAGTTGTCGAATCGACTTAAGAGCTATACAGCCAGCAAGTAACAGTCTGATTTTCAGACCATTGTATTAAACCGAATGGTCGTACGTTTTATGCTGCGCAAAGATTCATTCAGTTCAATTTTGGCCATTACAAAGAGTGATGTAGACAAATGCTCATGTAACCTTTACAGCTCATTTTATGTATGTTATTACCAAAGAAGAAAAAAAGCCAGTCAGTAACTCAATAGTGTCTGACAGTGAAGTCTAACAAGTAAACGGGTTTCCTTGCATAATTTGCATTTTAGGACACTGACAATGTTCAAATTTCGCAGATAGGATATACATGAAATATTCATAATTCCTGCACAGTTCTACAGAATTTGATGTTGGCTGCAAAAGGGACATAGTATCTTTAATGTGGGTAAAAAGTGTCTGTGAATTTACGAACTTGACTTTTTTTTATTGTAAGTAATGTTTGCATTTTAACATTTTTAATCGAGGATTCTTTTCTCAAATGTCTTTGTCAACGTCACACCCTTTCTATATTATTATCCTTCATAATAGGGAAGTTTACACCTACACAAAAAAGAAAATCCGTTTTTTTTTTGCGTGTGTGGACAGAATAATTTCACTAATCTTTGCGATCAAATTCGCAGTAAGTCTTGCGAATTTTCAGCATAATCACGATAGTTTGCCGACCCGTGTGTGTGTGTGTGAATACATTGAGAATATTATTCCAGGATTCCAAGCGCGCTAAACTCGGTCGAGACTCACGCATTCGCAGTTTGGACGTTCTTGCCGTCGAGAGAGAATTCTCCCTGTGTTCGAACGATCCAATTCGCACTTAATTGACATGTGTGAACAGTAGCAAAAAAGAAATCGATCTTTGCTTCGCGATCCAAATCGCACTAATTGTTTTGTGTGAACGGGCCTATTATCTCAATCCAGCGGCTTTGAGGGTAGTAGGAGATTATTATCATTATAGAAATTCACGTTAGAAATTTATCATCCAATCTCAAAGCATAAAGGGTCAATACAAAATTCGGTGTGTTACATTCAATATCACGATTACCCCCCCCCCCCCCACTCCCCACCTCACACATACACATAAATATATGGGTAGGCTTTCATCGCTTTCATTGAAAATTGATTGAGAACACAGACCTCTAGTCAGGTGGGCTGTATAACGTACAGACCACCTTATAATTTCGTTAGAATTGCCTTTATTTATTTATTATTATTAAATATTTTTCTTATTTCTAACCACTTTTTTGTGAACAAGATAACACGAAAATGGCTCGATCAAAATCCTTGAAATTTGGCACACATAAATTATGTAAAGACATAATTATGAAGAATTTGTTCAACCTTGAACTTGACTGATGACGTCATCTAGGCGCCAGTTTGTAAAATTTTACGAAATTAAACTCATGATCTTATCTTCATAACCAAAAGGTAATTCTCATTCATATTTATCATGATTAAGGTCAATATCCGTCCGGTTAATTTCAGCTCAAATAATGCGCGCGTGCGCGTACGTCCGCCCGTCAATGCGCGCGCAAAATTTTAAAATGCTCAAAATCGTCTCAAAATCATTTTGCATACGTTTTAGGCCATTCTAAGCATTTTATAAAAAAATCGCGCACACACGCATGCGCGCGCGTTTTCGGGCGTAAAAGTATTACACAGAATAGATTCGCCATTTTTTTTCTTTTATAATATTCCACATATATTTACAAACAAATTGATACCATGTTTGTCTCCTTATGACTATTAATAACGGAATGATCGACCGTTTAACATAAATCTCCGTGCGCGAGAGCTCTTGTAATACATAGCATTATGGGCAAAAACATGCCTATACAAAATCCATTGTAGCTCTTTAGGATGGAAGGTGACCCCAATTTTTTTTCATATTTTGATAGAGTATGATTAGGAGATATTGTTTCATGTCACATTTGACCTTCAATTAACTCATGACGTCATCATAATGGCCTCCGAACTCAAAATTCCAATTTGCATATTATGACGTCAGCATATTTATGGAAAATTGATTGTTTCTCTGTAAATTGATTTTCTTCCAAATTTTGAAATGTTCTAGCTGAGACAATTTTCTACAAATGAAGTCATCACAATTGTTAATTTTGACAAAAGCATCATGGCGTATTTTTGTGATTAAAGGAGGCATGTCAATTTTCACATTATGCGTGTATTCTCTATGGGACATGATTTTTTCTCAAAACTCGATTCTACATTCCCGTCTTTCGCGAGCAATATCTACGTCGTTTTAGCTTCATTTACGCTGAACTTCGAGTATGTTGTAGCTGAGACAAAAAGCTATCTCAAATGTACCCTTTATTTTGTCTCAATTTTTTGTTGGATCAGCCCACCTATACTTGTTCCAAACAAGTATTACAAATCTAGTTATTATTATTATTATTATTAATATTATTATTATTAATATTATTACCATTTAATGATAATTTATGATTATTATGTATATGAAAATGATGAATACGGCGATGATGATGCTGATGATGATGGTGATGGTGGTATTGATTGTGATTATTTTCAGTATTATTGTTATCATTATTACAGTTATCATCATTATTATAGTTATCATCATCATCATTATATCATTATTATCATCAGCATCATCAGCATAATTATCAATGTCAGTAGTGTAGTAATAGTAGTACATACAATAGTAGGCCTAGTATTTTTTGCAATACGTCATGAGCCCATGTTTTGTTGCTATACTACATTAACAATTTCTACCAAAACCCTCAATTCGTTGCTGAAATATCATCAAGAAGAAGAAACATTAAAATCTATATTTTTAAATGAGGTAAAAATTAAAGAGGAAATAAGTTGAGAATACAATCATGACAACTGAGGCAATATGTCATCATTTTTTGTCTCTAAGTTGACCCTATAAGCAGCTGGCTCGAGCTTTGCTTAGTTATTAGGATTAACATGGACAAAATGAACTGGTAAACATGATCGCATTATGTCTTATTCATTCTAGTTCTAATGTTTTCTGACTGTTTTCAAGACAACATCATGTTTGTCGATCATAGTTCTGTCTAGCTTCATGTCTCCTTAGAATTTTTAGGGAAAGGGAACCTAAGCAACGATTGCTGAATTTTAGCAACAATCGTTCGCTATTGCTGCTCTGTAATACTACTTTGTCAAGCAGTATAATTTTTTTTTCTTTCAGGACGCATGATAGATTCGTTTAACAGTTGATTCCACTTGGTTGAATATATTGTTTATTTTTGCATATGATGTGAGTGAAACAATGTGGTATACTGAAACACAAAAGAAAACTTCAAACGGTTTGTGAATTACAAGTTAGAGCATTATTTTCCCCAAATTGTAATTTCTTATTATACCTTTTTAACTTATCGTGACCTCAAATGGCTTAGATTACAATGCAATCAAACTGGAAGCTCAAATACTTCTATTAAGATGTTTTCATTTGTCTTTGTGTTGTTCAATTATTATGTGGTATTTATAGAATTCCGTTTTTTCTTGATGTGTAACCGATTATTTACCATGGTAACGACCATGGTGGTCACACCCACCACCAACTTTATGACAAAGCGAGCAGATTATGGTAGCACAATTCCTATCTGAATGGTATTGATCTACACACAAAATGTTTGATTTCCTTTCGATGAGACGGTAAAAAAACATTATGTAAGAATCGGCGAGGTCAACAGTTGAAAGTTTGCCGAGTGTCTGATTTGCATTGTCCCGCCGGTGAGAGAGAGTGAGTGAGAGAGAGAGAGAGAGAGAGAGAGAGACTGTGCGTGTGTGTGTGTGCGTGTGTGTGTGTGTGTGTGTGTGATGTGTGTGTAGGGACGAAAAGAAAGAAAAAGTTAAAGAGAAGCCGAGATGGTTTGTACAACAAATACAAAAAAGAAAGAGAGAAAGAGAGATAGAGAGGGGGTGGGGAGGGAGAGGGGTGAAAGAGAAAGATTGAGGAAGAGCTTCATAGAGAACGAAGAAAGACGGATTAGATTGTGTCATATCTGGGAAATCGCTCTTAAAATATTGATATTGATGATTATATACAACATTCAAGTAATATTGTTAATGTTCTTGCTGATATGATCATGATGGAATGTATCTATTAATAACTTTATAAAACATATTACAGTCTCGTCAATATCAACTACAATGTGAAAACGTTCTACAAGTTTGACGTGACACGAATTAAGGAAAAAGAATTAATATGTGGAGGGAGGAGAGCGCAGAGACAGAAAGAGTAAATGTGATGTATACCAAAGTACATCTAACATTTTACCTCCTTTATATTTAGCACTATCAAATTAAGTACAAAATAGTGATCACTTTTGTCTACTTTCCCTTTCCTATGAAATTTATTATCCACTTTTAATGTTGCAAAAGTCCAATATTTTCCCCTCCATTCTGAACCACCTCTTATGAGTTGGGATATATATAATTTCCTATCATTTTGTGAACATAAGTGCACGACCCCTTGTGGTATGTGATCACTATCATAAATGCTTATGTCTTGTATTCGTCAGATAGAACGTCATTCATCTAGTTTAATCGTATTCTAATAGTTCGACAGCCTATTATGATATTCATGTTGTGAGTACCTATTAAACTGCGCTGAAAGCTATGTGTCAGTATAGTTATGTCATATTCAAGTTAAAGCTGATATTGAGCTTTGGTATGGGAATCGCATTTTGTTTCTCCTGCATTAGATTGGTTGTTTGAACCAGTGTAATAAAATAAAAAACGCACACAAACTTACTGAGCCTCATCTTCGATAAAAACCACAACTTCCATTTGCACATAAAATAGTGACCTGTATTAAGCACATGGTGTCGGTCCTACTTTCCCGGATTTCCGTATATTTCTGTGGTTATTACTCAGCCACTCATACATTTTCTACCAAAATAGTTTGCCACATGTCATTTATTTTTAATCTTGAACATTCAGTGTAAGTTTTGTTGGATTCTGTGAGAATTTATTTTCTATATTGACGAGAATTCAAGTTTATCTCTACAGAGCAATCCAACCTTCACCTTAGTAAGAAGTTTCAATTATTTGACAGCAAAAAAGTAAGCGGAAAATACCGATTTTTAAACGTTGTGCGATGGTTGCATAGTTTGAGGGGGAATTGAGAAACTATAATGAGAAACATGGCCTGTGTAAGAACAAAAACAACACCAAAGAATTTATAAAAAAAAACATTTTAAATACTATCACATGATTTCGTAGAGAATTATCTCACACATTGACAAGGGTATTTACCTTATTGTTGTTTAATACTCTATTCGTGTTAGTGAATAATAAGAAAGTATAGTTCATTCTTTTTTCCATAAAGTATCTTAAAATTAAAAGCTGAGTATTCAAATATTGAGGTCCTAACATGTGGCAACTGGCAAGCATACCATATGGAAGAGAGATTTGTTGACAAGTAAAAAAGGGGGCTTTCTATTTTCTACTCACCGAATCGTTGAACACTATTGGTACCCAGCAGAATATAATGGGTACAAGCACAATCACCAGATATTGCCAATTTTTCAACACCTCCTGAAACGCCAATCCTCTTTCCTTGCCCATCTTTCTTTTTGTGACCTATCTCGATTTTGTTGAAGTAAACTTGCAAGTTTGAGGTTTCTTTAGTGGCGACGCCGAAAGATGGTTGGGTAAAAGAAATGAAGGAACGACGAAGTTTTTCGCACCGTATGAAATATCAGGGTCTAGCATGTCCCTGGAAATAGGTAGCACTTGCGTACGGTAGTGCATGCGTACGTAACTATGTATGCAAATTCTGTTCGTTTCGGAGTGCTCTCACGATCGGACACCGGAAAAGAGAGACCAATTAAAAACATAGTAAATGAGTCTGACTAATAGTGATAACTTGCTAGCTGCAAGATTATCAGTTTAGGAAATTTAGACCTCAAAGCGCCTTAATCTGATCTTCGCCCTTATCAGGTCCGACAGCCATAAAGCGTTTAATTTCCTATATTGACCAGTGAGGGAGTGAAAGGTATAATGTCAATATACGTGACATTATTCATATCCTACTCCTCTATATACCCTTTGTATTTCCGCCCTTTTTGTCTCCCTCGGAAATCAAACTGGGTTCATACCCTGTATAATAGCTTTCAAGTTGAAACAAACGCAATCAAATAAACTCAAACTCAAACAGATCGAACACAGATGTCTAGTCTATTTACTATGTGAATCGTTCTAAACTTTGGTGGAAGCAAAATGTTTGTGTAAAACTTACTGGAATATTATAAGAGATCCCTCTCTGTCTCTCTTTCCTAATTCTCTCTTGCAATTTTTCAGAAATAATGTTTTCAGCCCTCAATAACATACAGCCTACATACCGAAAACAAATCTTGAAGCATAGGCGTTAGAGGGTGGGAATGCTGTGCCCCCCCCCCCCAATCCACCTCCGACAATTTTGAAAATACCATTACTAAAGCAGCGAGGTGCTCTAATATAATATGCTATATATCTTATTTAGTGTAATCTAATGACTAAATTTTCAAAAATGACCACAATAAAGTGTCACTGTTTTTTCCTCGCCCACAAACTTAGACACTGCATTGGAAATTGATATTGGGGTAAGACCCATCAGTTCACTGGATTAAACGTGCTTGCATGCTTGTGATTAGGGGTTATTAATTTGTACAAATTAAGAATGGAAATGATATGGTTTTCCCACTTTTCCCTGCTGACATAAGCACCTTTTTGTGGCTTGTATTTAAATATTTATGAATTCCACATTTTTCAAGATATTTCAGATCCCGTTTTTCAAGACATAGATTAAAATAAGATATATCATATTATTTTTTGGTGTTTCGATTAGTTACGCTTATACTCTTCCAGTTGATGCACATGTCATAGCGCTTTCAAATAGTAATAATATCACTGGTATTGCTTGTGATGTTTTAAGGGAAGATACTATTTAAGACAGTCTATAGCTAGCTAGCATTAAATTGTTATATATGTGGTTATATCGAGGGGGAAATTAAATGGTTTTCTTTTTAATATTACAGATATACTGTTCTAACTTTCACTCTTTCTTCGGGATTTAAATTCAAGGTCCCCCCCAAAATGCAGAACAAATCTTTATCATAACAACTTAGTTCGGGAGGAGTTATGCAGGACTGACTATTTACCTACAGCCTCAAGATTTGTTTTGGAGCGGATAACACAATCCAAAAAAGTATATATAAATCAGATCATGACTAGAAAATCTGTCAATATTTACAATCCTGTGGACCATTTGCAGGTATAAATCCACAAGAATCGAATAAGTAAATAAAAGGGTTTTATACTGAGCACTCGCATTATTGCAGGCTGGCTACTCATTGAGTAATGGAAAAAGAACCTCTCTCTCTGTCTCCCTCTCTCGCTCTTTCTCTCTCTCTCTCTCTCTCTCTCTCTCTCTCTCTCTCTCTCACTCCCTCCCTTCCACTTCCGTCTCTCTCTATCTCTCTCTTGATTTAGCTTTCCTTGTTGCCAACTCATCATTTCCCTCTCTTTAACGATATAGCACTTTGACCTTTCACTCAATGTCTCTATTATATCATATCTTCTTCAGTTTAACAAAACATCTAGATTTCCTCATCTGCTAGTGATGGCGCTATTACTTGACGCTTGCCTATTGGTTGGAAGTTTCTCACTCACTCACTCACTCACTCACGCACACACATTAAATTATATTTAAACGTCTTTGACAAACACACACACACACTTAATAGACATTCTGTCTCTAACAAGTTATATTTGTAATCTCTATCAGATCTCTCTATCGTTTATCTCCTCTCTGTCCGTCTTTCTGTCCATATCTCCCATACGCATACAACCCCGTTGCATATCTATATTTCAGTACATATTGAAATTGCCCTTCAGTTGATTCTTGAAAGTCCTTACGATCGTGTTGGAAGTTTCATTCCCGTTTTGTGTCCTACTTTGGGACTTATAAATTGCAATAACAAAGCTTGAGACTCTACTACATGTCACCTTTAAGAAAGGAACAATTCGTCCCTATTTTCACGAAGTGACGGTAGTGAGGAAAATCGTAACGCAAAGTGAATACAATTTTTTTTCACTACCGTCACTTCGTGAAAAATCGCTCAAATGAAACGCAAATGATAAGTTGGTCGCAACGGACTTAGTTGGGCATAGTCAATTATTCAGATGACCATAAAGGCACTGGCAATTGTGAATGCTAAAGAAATCGGCCAAATTACCAAAATATACCAGTTGTCATTTATATATTAGAATTGCACTTAATGGTTTCCTTGAGAAAAAAAAAAGTTAAAGGTAATACAAAGTTTTGGGAATCTAGTGAATCTTTACAATTTTGATATATTTGGATGCCCCTGTGGATGTATTATAAGCATTAAAAAAATTAGCTCCTAAAACACTTCTGTTTTCGAGAAAAATTGAATATAAAAATTTACCGGTGCTCCCGGTAAATTTTGATAAATTTCAGATAGCGCCCATGGCCGTACAATGGTAGCTGCGACTATGAAAATCTCAGAATATGTAGTTGGGATATATAATTTCCAAACGGGAATAGCTAATCGGTCGATTTTAGTCAAGAAACATTGTTTCATAGCTAAATTAATATCTTGACCTTGAGAGGGAGCTATACAACATAAAGAGTTTATTATTTATAATTTCATATCTTTAGACTCGATTTCAACCGCGACAAAGATCAATGTATATTGTAGGAACGCATATGCTTCCAATATGTTAATTTGAACCAAATTCATGACCCCATACCAAAACTTTGTAATACCTTTAATCTTGAAGGAACTTTGATGGAGGGAACCTGTGAAACGGTCTTGTTCATCGAATCAGAGTGGTGGTAGGTCTATGGTCGAACTCAATGTCTCAGCGTGTCATTTGCTATGGCGCCCTCTACAAGATTTCAAATATGCTTCAAATTTTCTCGTTGATTATTCATGTTAAACATGTAGGCCTACTTTAAAACAAAGCTAATTTGTGGTACTAGCTTCTACGCTTCTACAATGTCTGAGACCTGGATTGACGATTCCTTTACTTCGAACATCTTAGACATTCCAGGTTACATCTTCGAAAGGAGGGATAGAGGTAGTCGATGTGGAGGAGTTGGGTGTTACATAAGAAATAATATAGAATATGTTACAAGACGTGATCTTGAAAGAGACGATTTGGAAATAATGTGATTTGAAGCGAGGGTTAGAAATCGATTACCATTTTTTTTAGGTGTCGTATACCGCAAATCTACATCATGTATATCCTTTTTCAAAAGCCTAGAATCAAACCTAGACCAAGTATTTTCTTTTACAAATAATGTTATAGTCCTCAGTGACTTTAACTCCAATATGCTGACTAAAAATACCTTTTCAAATAAGGTGCATGAACTTTGTTCCACCTTTCAGTTAACTCAGCTTATCCGAGAACCAACAAGAATAATTCCTTTCAGCAGTACTTTAATTGACGTTATTTGTGTTTCTAGTTCAATGCTATCCAATATATTAAGCAATCTGGAACAATTTCAAGTGGACTAATAAGTGACCACCCCCTAGTCCATTTGATCCTTGGACATAATACCCCAAAAGATAAGCCCGTAATCTTTTGCATGCACTATACAAGAAGGATTAAGTGTTACTTGAACCAACGCCTACTGAAACATCTTTATTACTCCCTCATTCTTCCACATATAGATTAATGTTCAGTTGTTTGGGGCAAGTGCAAAAAGAAAGATTTATTCAAATTACAGAGGACGCAGAACAGATATGCAAGATTAGTCCTTAATGCAGACTATCTAACCCCAAAAGACACCCTTTTAAGCAGTCTTCAATGGCAAAGTGTTGAAAATAGAATCAACTACCACTACTGCATTTCCGTCTACAAAATACTCAATAATCTAGCCCCTTATTATTTAGAACCTTTTGCTTGTAAATGTCCAGTTTACTGTAACTCGTCATTCTACCTTAAATCCCTTATTTATCCCGAAACCCAAGACTGAATTTAAAAAACGTTCTTTTTCTTTCATCGCTCCAAGCATCTATAACAATCTACCGACTCATATTCGCACGGCAACTTCACTCCAAATGTTCAAAAACCAAATTAAGTCACTCCCTCCATCACTTTAATGCATGCACTGGTACCTAATGTTATATCATGACTTTTACCATACAGTTAGTTTTGTTTGTTTGTTTGTTTGTAGTTGTGTAGTCTGTAGTAGTTTTATTTCTTACCTTTTACCCGTTTGATGTTATGTATATTCTTTATGGCATGTGTATTTGTATTTGTATTGTATCAATAATATCTTAAATGTTTAATATTTCAGGCCTTATGTTCATTTTGACCTCGTTTTTAATTGTTGTTTTTTTTTTTCTTCTTCTTTTTTACAATCTCTTATAGTATGTTGTTTATATAATGTCTTTGTTTTCTACAATGTATTCTATTTTTGTAAACCTTTGTATGTACAGGGCTCTTTTGTAAAGCAGGCCTTTGGCACTGAAAAGTCTACCCTGTTTTTAAATAAAACTGAATAAATAAATAAATCGGAAATTACTGGAGTTACTATGGCAATCGCCATATTCAAGCATGACCACAACCTTGGAAGACTGAGATTTTGTATTAAAATCAAATGGTAGCTGGAAATAATTACCAATTTTTATTAAAATTTAGGTTGTTTGATGAGAAATATATCTTATTTTAAAAGAAAATACTTCGTTACCATGGCAACGGCCAAATGAGTTATTTAGAAAATGATAACAGGTAGATCCGTGTTCTACAGATACTATTGCCATGTAATAACCGGTCCGCTTTATATAAAACTAGGTTATTCTATCTCCCTGGTTATTCTGTCTATCCGATTTTTTCTGTTTTCATATGAATTGCCCTTAAAAAAGTCATGCTCCTGCGAAAATACTACGTGGTGTTCTCTATATTAACCGAATTCCAAACGTCAACCCTGTGCCCAACACTATAGCCATACCTTACCTTATTCCTAACTTTAAACCCAATAGCAACCCTAACCTTAACATTATATACCTTTTCTGAAATAAAGCCGGGGCAAAATGTCGGATCACCGACAACAGGGGTCAGTGACTGTTTTCTGAAATTCAAGTCAAGTCGATTTAAAGATAAACTTGAGTACTGGTAAAAAAAAGAAAATTATTTCTCACAGAATCAAACGAAACTTACACTGAATGTTCAAGATTACAAATAAATGACATGTGCCAAACAATTTTGGAAGAAAATGTATACTGGCTGAGTAATGAGCATAGAAAGACAAGGAATCAAGGTTGTACCAACCCCGACACCATGCGTTTTGTCCCATACATAGCTTTCTGTGTATGTGCTTGTTACTTTACCAAGACTCGGTCAAATTTATTATGATTTTGATGACTCCAGAACCTTGCAGTGCACACCAATACTTACATGCTACATGATCAACTGTTTCTGATCCTTTCCACACCTTTTCTTTCACAATGCAATCGCATTACCAGTACTAAAGTTTATCTTTAAGCGGGGAAAATGGGATTTTCGTTATTAAACACCATCGACCAATTTTACATCATTATCAATTTTAGATTAGCATGTATTATATTAAATAATTTCATTAATCCGTATAGAGATTTACCTCTGCTGTCAGGAGATAGTCATGGAAGTGTGTTGCATCGAAGGGAAGCAGGACACCCTCTTGTTGATAATCAATGCATCTTTAAAGGAGAAAATGTACGGAAGAAATTTGATTAATTTATTATCTATTTTACCAGACGGATATGAAAGCATGTATTGTAAGCAACGTCTTCTCCGAGGGACTTGGCAATGAGGATTAATGCCTTTCCGAAGTGCACTAGCGCCTTGTATTCGTGTCGGTTAAGGGATCTCCCCGTTAAGAGAATATTGCTCTACAACTGAGCTTTTCAGTTTATGAATAGAGATATTGGAGAGAGTGAGAAGGGGTGTGAGAAATGAGAAGGAAGAGGGAGAGTAAAGGAGAGGATAGAAGAGAGAGAGAGAGAGAGAGAGATGGAGAGAAAGAAGTAGAGAGAGAGAGAGAGAGAGAAAGAGAAAGAGGGAGAGAGAGAGAGAGCATGAGAGAAATATAGAAAGACGATTGGGCACGTGCTCTATCTATCTTTACGGAATTGATGAAAGTCGTGTAACGTTATTTTACCATACTTTCCTAGCCATTCATTATTTTAATCGAGAAAACTGGTACATTTCGAACGATCCTTACTCATCAAAGAACGGCACATTTTGATCCACAAGCCCTTGGCAAAGTTTATTGAACCCGATGGTCACGATAAATGCTGATGTCATGATCAAGATGGCGACAATGAGATAGAGAACCACGAAGAAAACTGGAACCAAGGGACTGAATTAAGAAAAAAGAAAGAGAAATAAAGAGGAAACAATCAATACCATTACATTCATGCGTGTCTAGCCCAGAGGTCCTAGCATACGATGGAGGAAAAATGAAGGACGCTAAATGTTTTTCATTTTTCCTTCTGCACACAGCAACACATTTTTTTTTACACGTGAAAAGAAGAAACATTAATGTCACCATTTATCTTTGGAATATAGACCTAAGTATAGTATATGGCTCTTTTAGACGGATACAGGAAGGTCTATTTAATCACTAATATATCCATTATGAATTATGAATTATGAGAGAGAAAGAGAGAGAGAGAGAGAGAAACAGTGAGAAGGAAAGAGTAATACGAATATAAACAAAGATGACACGGCCCCTCCTGTACCTTTTCTAATCGATAAGCCTTGTCCATTCGAATTGTATGTCTATCCGCTTTGTAAGACCTATACTCCAACCGATGACACCAGCCCCCCCCCCCCCCCCTCCATCGCAGGATCAGTGCTACGTCATAATCTCCATTTCTATGGCAAAGATGGCAAGACCTTTTCGATATAGATCAGTATAGATATAATGACTGCTATATATGAGAGGCATCGTTGTTTTCTATAGGCTCAAGGGGACGTTACATCCTCCTAATAATAAAAATTATCCTTGCTTATAGCGCCTAACACTACTTTATCAGAAGTCTCTAAGCGCTCTACAATAATGCAGCATAATTACCCTGGCTTTGGCAGTGCAGCTGTAAACGCGCACTGCGTTTCAAGGAATAAATTCCTACCAGGTACCCATTTAATTCACCTGGGTGGAGTGTGGCAAAATGTAGATCAATGTCTTGCCAAAGGACGTTAGTGCGGCGGCGGGACTCGAATCGCAGACCTTGTGATCGACAGTCCGGCGACGTATCCACTCGACCACAACACCTCTACACCTCTACGCCTCCTATTACCCCTCGGCGCGCCGGCCGTCCCTGAGAACCAGTATATAGAAACACATATGCTTCGTATATTAAAGCAGTCCATATATCTTTTATATACCGAATTCGCAAACAAATCTACAAAGAATTCTTACCTTATCCTTTTCTTGAGTAAAGACTGGTTAAAATATCACAGCAAATCTGAGACACTGTCTGTAAATCTTCGCTGGAAGTTACCTAAATGTTGCGATCATTCCGGAAACTAGACAAAATGTTGTTGTTCGTTTGGTATTATAATGGGGGGGGGGGGGGGGGGGTGACATATGCTTTCTAGTAATAGCAAGTTTTAATTGCTTTTGTCACCCTGGCCAGCAGATTGTATCCTTCTCTCTCTCTCTCTCTCCCCTCCACTTCCCTAAAGTTGTGTGTATGTTTTCCGATTGGTCAAATAAATAAAAATAAATTGTTTCAATTATTTGTTTAGATGCTGCTTGTAAGTGTCGGCTTGCATGGTGATGTAGATATACAGTAGGTTTGCGGTTGCACCATGTGTGTGAGAGAGAGAGAGGTATGAGGAGTCCTGAACAGGACTCTGACTCGGTAATCTTTCTTGGAGGAGTGTAGTCCTGAAAAGGACTGTTTGTTATCTTTCTTGGCATATAGTTCTCAGATTACCGAGTCAGAGTCCTGTTCAGGACTCCTCATACCTCTCTCTCTCTCACACACATGGTGCAACCGCAAACCTACTGTATAATTATTTGTTTGTTTTTATTTTTATTTTTTAAATTAAAAGAGGCCTAAATAAGATATAGGTCTATACGATCAAAACTTCAAATAATCAATACACTAATAGGCCTATAAGGTTATACACAAAATACCTATTTTCTCTTCTATTCAGCTCAAATTGATTGCGGTTTCTGTTTTTCATCTCTTTTTGATTTTACTTTTTACATAATCGCTTCGTTCTAAAAACGAAGCGAGCAATTGCCATTTGTACATGAGAGTCACTTTTTCGTAAACATATCATAATGTCCTCTTCCTTGGAAATATTAACTTTTGACATTAACATGGCCCTTTCTATTATATACTTTGGACATTCTATCAAAAAATGTCTGACCGTTTCTAATGTTGGACAGCTGTCACAGAAACCTGTGGAGTGGATGCCCAAACGTAAGAGGTCTTGGTTGAGTCCAGACACTCCCAGGCGTAGTCGCCTAAGAATAGTTTCAGTTTTTCTTCCCAATTTACGAGAATATTGTGAGATAACATTTGGCTGAAGGATTTTTAATGCCGATGGGTATCATTCCCCCTTTCTTGCCAAAGTAACTTTGAACTGTACAAAATTAAACTTGTCTTTTCAAATAACGTCAATTTATTATGCATTTCAATTTCCTGAGTTAGAGCTTTTTTGCGTAGAAGTCTGCCTTTTCATTTCCCACTATCCCACAGTGGCCTGGAATCCATTCCAAAGCGATTTCGATCCCTCTATATTTCAATCGGGTCGTTATTATAAATATTTCTGTGACAAAGGATTCGTCACTAAAATGTTTCAAGGCTGTGAGGGCACTTAAGCAGTCGCTAAAAATGACTGCACCTGTATAGATGTTTGTTTCTTCGATCCATTGAAGGGCAAGAACAATGGCAGCCAACTCGGCTCTATACGATGAGCAAAATTCGCTAATCTTTTACATTGGTGTACAGAAAAGTGTGGGATACAGTATGGTATCCGCGCTCGCACAAAGAAACTTTTTACACGTATGGGTATCTCAGCAAAATTTATTTATGCGGCCCGTCACCCGGGGCAATGGGCATCTTTAAAAAAAATATTGACCGGTAGGCGGGCAGCGTCTTTTTTCCGTAAGGTAGCCATCCTGTCGCTGTATTTGATTGGCTCAATAGGACCTATACGTCATGCGCTAGTCATCAATATTCATGATACGCACGCACACAGAATCTGATGCGATAATTTATCAAATATGAGATTTCATACAAAAATTACAAATGCAAAGCTAAGTTTACTTTAAATAAGTGACATTGCGACAAAATCAGGAGGCTTACCGTAAACAAATGACTACCCAGGTCGTAACTTGTCCACAATCGTTGCGACATACTGGTTAATTTAGTCCAGAATCTGGCCGACTTAATTTTGAATTTGATCTCCACCTCGCCGTACCAACGCAAATATTCATATATTCAAATATTAATATGCATTCTAGGATGGCTACCTTACGGGGAAAAAAGACGCAGGCGGGCATGGCTCAAATCACGACTCCAATTTCGACCAATCAGATAGCTAGATTTCTAAAGAGAGGTATATAATTTGTTATACACGTTCTAACCTTGAAACCATTTTCTTTTGTTTTACTAGCTCCACTTGTCTGTAGACTCCTGCGATAATTGCGATGAAAATGGCGACGCTCTGTACAAATAAAAAAAAGTAGATATGTGTAAAAGAGGCACAATGAACGAATGTTCATTTTTGGTACTTTATAGTCATTTTCCTTTGCAAATACTGTTAAAGAACATGGCTGCTAAAGAAATATAACAGAAACCGTCATTTTGGGGCCCCAGACTCTCAAAACAGGGCAAGTCTCGTTTTGAGTTAATATCTATTTAATACAAATTTTGATTTAATAGTGGTTTCCCCTCCCCAAAGTTAAACTCGAAATGACCCAGTGATACACAATGCTCTACATGTGCCTCCAACCATTAGCATCCCTACAAATTTGTAAGCAAATGCAAGAAATTTAATAGTAATAATATTAACGAAGAAAAATGCACACACACAAACAAAAAGTTTATCCCCTCTTTATGCTCGTTTAAAAACGAACCACACCCCCCCCCCCCCCCCCCCTATGTATCAGCGATTCCCCCTTTCTACACTGGCTCTACTTTGTGCTGGATGCGCCTCTCGGGGCATTTGTCTTATAAACATTAAATTTGGACTACTCACGTTCATACCAATGACGAAATTACAGTTCGATTCATCGTTGAGTATGATAAACAGGCTGGTGAATGTCGGATACAAGGGTAGCCTATCCGATATGCGTCGGGCTTTATGGCAAATATACTGATCGCGTTATGGAGACTGACATCCGCTCGGGCGTCAGCCCGAGCGCCTATCATCACTGGTCAACTCATCATTATTCATATAATGTGTATCGTATGTGTGACGAGCGTATTCTCATGCATGATTCATCAGACTAACCTTATTTGGTGATCGATCACTTTGATTCAACAAATCAAATATCATCTCCAGTTTCCTCATCGCTCATTGGCCTATGTTGGTCCATGCTACATAAATATTCATGAAAGAGCTTCACAGGGGGTTCGTAGATTTTCTACGAACGAAACATGGTACATAAAAGAAAATAAAACTTTTCGCATTTACCAGTGATGATAGGCGCTCGGGCTGACGCCCGCGCCGATGTCACTCTCCAAATAAACGCGATCAGTATACTTGTAAAGCCCGACGCATATCGGATAGGCTAATACAAGGGCAGCCCCCGTTAAAATCAGCCTAAAAGTAGAACAAAGATAACAATTCTGATTCGCATTTTCTCAACAACAAAAAATGCACTTTTAGGGGTGCCTTCTTTCAAACCAGAGTGGGACAATAGCCCCAACTGTTCCTGGACAGAACATTTCGTGTATGTATACTATTGAAACGCATACAAGATGCACAAACAGAAAAGTAGGTGTAAATTGACTCCCTATAGGGAGTAACTGCTTGTCACATAAGTGACACCCCTCAGGGAGTAAACAAAAAAATTAATAAGAAGGTGTAATTTTGCACCCCAAGGTTATGATTGTATTCCCTTTAAGGAGTGAAATTTGCACCCAAAGGTGCTTATTTAACACCTTTTTGTTCCATTTTCATTAAAAATGGGTTCAAATTTATTTGTGATTGATTAATTAATTTATGATCGATTCCACACCCTGTGGGGAGTAAACCTACACCCATCTTATGCACAGCATCAACCAATTGATCATCCCTCGAGCAATCAATCATCCATGCTTCGTAATCCCCTAACAGTCACTGATTCTCACCCTTTTGTCTACATTTCACTGCTCTAAAGAAATCAGACCAGAATGTCGAGTTACATGTCGAAAGGCTTAAATGCTTACCTAAACAACAGTTAGTGTGAACTCAACACAAGTGCAGGCAGTATGAACTATCTTATGGCTGGACGTATCGGTTCAAATGTAATGGAATTACTTAAATACACAATCCTCTGCCAATCCTCTGGTGACGTTTAAAGGTCGGTCCCCAGACGTAAATAATCATATCTGATTGATACACGTCTGTAAAAACCCAATACACACTCTGCCTTACCCAATATCTTCCCTTTACTTACACGTATAAGAAGACAATTATGTACTAGTAAGTAAAACAACACAACTGTTAATTTCATTAAATTATCAAATATAACCTTCGGTACAACCCCTTATTCTTGATCGGATAACTTTTACACAAATAATATGCCCAAATGAAACATGATAATTCCCCTAACATAACTAAAATATGTAAGTTATGCTAATTTTTCTTCATTTGGCACTACCTATATCGACACGATGCGCCATTGCTGTAGCGCATGCGCATGTACTGACCAATCAGAGCTCGTCTGACTAAAATAGGGTATAAAATTACATCCCTCAAATATACACCCTGCGTATTTCCGTGTTTTACTCCATAAAAGGTATAATAGGGGCGCACTATTTTTCCAATTTCGTTTTCCTCCCCAAGAACACCTTTTATTTCTCTGTGTGTGTTAGATTTATAACAAATATCATGCAGATGTAAATGAAAGAAGCATATAAAGGATTGAGGATGAATTGAAATGACGCTAAAATATAAATAATCATTTAAGGGTCGCATATTCATCTTGAGAAGCGCATTATTCTGCAATGAGTAAACGTACTATCATTATCTGCATGGTTCCACTTCCAAATTCTGTTTTACCAGTTTTTCCCATTGCCATAAAGGCATTATTAGGTCGATTCGCTAATTACCTTCAACTGTCTTTTTTTATTTGATAAAGAAATTATTTTATGACACAAGTTTTCTGTTTGGAGCATCAAAGAATATTAAGATAATTACCCCCATTATATTTCGTCACCAGATTTGTCTTTTTGGAGACACCTACTACACTTTGATCAGTAAATAACAATGAACCATACTTAACAGAATATTCTGAATTATAACAAATTATCGTTAATCGTGTAGCCTAATTGTCGCGTTTTATTTACAAGAGAAGCTTTTGACTTTGATACCTCGTATGCCTACAAATAGAACTCCAAGTTTAGAGGAAAACAATATTCGCGTATTTTAGCGCATATAATGCACATGTTCCTGCAATTTTGTGAACAATTTTAGGCGGGAAAATGTTGGTACTTAAAATTAAATCTGTCTTTGTACTGTAAACAAACAGAGAAAAAAAAAACTTATATAGGTCTATACACGGATAAAGGATTCAGAATTGGTTTTCATGGTGATGCTACATGATGCAACAATTTTTAAGCTCGGCTCCAACGAATTCATAACATTTTCTTTAACTTGAATCAGTATGTTCTTGCTTTGATCCAGGCGTGTATACTTGGGTTAATAGAGCATATCATTTATTCCTAAATGATGAAATATAATACGAAAATCATTATGGCATTCACTACTTTCATGACATCGTATACTACTACTATTTCTACAACTACTACTACGCCTAATCCTCCTCCTACTTCTACTACTACTTCTACTTCTACCACCACCACCACCACCACCACCACCACCACCACTACTACTATACTACTACTACTACTACTTACTATTACTACCACCACTAATACTTCTAATATTAACACTACTACTTCCACTAATAATACTACGTCTACTGCTACTTCTATCTCTATTAATGACACTACTGCTACTGCTGCTACATATACTACTACTACTACTACTACTAACAATAATAATAATTCTACTACTACTGCTACTCATACTAACTCTATGCTAGTCCTACTTCTTCTGCTACTACTGCTACTACTGCCGCTGTTACTGCTGCTGCTGTCGCCGCTACTACTACTACTACTACTACTACTGCGATCACCATTCGTGTCTATATTTTTCTTATCAGAAAATATAGCTTACCTTTAACAATCCCATGACGGTGGCGAGTGCGATGGACAAGCCTACGATCGCGACAAGGGCCGTAATCTCGAGGCCATAGACAACCACGCGAAAAAGCCCCATCGTGGTCGACGATCACGCACAATATGAACAGAAGCTATCAATGAATCACGGGTCGAGATCTCTCTTCCAAACACAGAGGGTTTCTAACTTATGAATTTCAGGGTTTTTTTATCAAGCCAATTTTTGCTATGTAGTTTCTAAAATATTAAATGAATTTCGACATCTCAAAAGACTCCGCTCACCCGCACATTTTCATAGCAATGAAGTCAGCATACAAAATAGAAACTAATATTTATGTGTGAATATTGTATTGTGCAGGGATGACCAATATAAAGTCTGAAATGAGTTTCAAAAAGGTAATATTCAACCAAACTTAAACAAACACATGCGTCGAGACGATGACCGTGTCTCTATAGACAAAGGTCGCATATTAGTATTTCAAAATCAAAGTGTTATAAATAGAAATATTTCTTAAAGACCCACATCATATCAACTAAAGATATATAGACAAAATATGAAATATTAAAGTAATAAAATGTTATATCTTGGTTATTATAATTATATTATTATCCTGCCTTTAATAACGAGTTTTTACACTGACGACAAGAAAATAATAATGCGCATTTGGCAGAGGTGCTCAGATCTTCACTCCAGGCCACTGATTGGGGGAAGGGGTATCAAGAGGGGCCGGGGGGGGGGGGGGGTCATCTGTCGTCTTCTTTTAACATTCCTATTATTATAATTCCTATATCTCTAGTTTCCTTTCCCTCTTTCTTTTTGTATGCATTTCCTTTTTTTCCCGGCATGCCATGGTGGCTGGGGAGGGTGTCTGGCCTCGTGCCCCGTATATCTACGCCACTTACATTCAGAGTGTAGGTACGAAAAATAACAATCTGCATTTATTATTTTCGTTGAAAACACAAACCATCTGCATACATTCATACCAAAGGAAAATAAAGCAAATGACACTGCATGAGATATTATTTACATGGACAATTTATAAGAAAATGATGCAATATTTTTCTTTTAAAAATTCGTTGGGATTGAAATAATTTTTTTATTGCAATTAAAGACGTTTTCTCCGAATAAATGTATGGGATCGAAAGAAATTAATTGAAATACACACGTAAGAACATTTAGCTGAATAAGTGATAAAGACCTTTCAATAATGTTATGGAATATATATTCTAAAATATCATCATGCACATTTTCAAACAACACTCTTGAATATTTCATTTTTACCCTGTATACTGAAAATGTAAAGGATATTGTGCATATTATGAGAAGAGGAGGCGCAGAAAACGGGATGATGACAGGAAAAATTGAGGAAAAGAGAAGCAGAGGGAGAAAGCGCATCAAATACATGGTCAAGTGCATTGGGCTGACTGGTAACAGAAGTAACATCACATTACAAAGAACCAGAGATAGAAATAGATGGAAAGCCTTGATCGTCAATGTCTGAAACAGACAATTAAGACACCTAGCAAGCAAGCAAATTGAAAATAACAGAAAATAGACTTAATATAGATTGATATATTTAAAGGCAGAAGAATCATAAAATACGATTACATATATTTTAAACTGGAAAGATTTAGTTTTTCTTAAACTGAAAACGATAGTTAACAACTTATTACAATTACGAATATCACTATACCATAAGTATATAAGCCAATTATTTGAAAACCACAGATAAGTTCCATCAATTCCGTCATTAAAAAAATGTTAAAATATATGAAGCTAAGTAAAAGCTCTAAATTTCAACAAAATGAAAACATATTTCCATTCATCTAAACTAAACCATCAAATCTAAATGTTCTTTTTGTATGAGATATTTACATGTAAGCCTACGTGTACTTATAATTAATGTTTAGAAATTAGCATAAATGGAAGTATAGGTGATACTTGATTCAGATATATGAAATTATAAACAGTTTATTCTCTAGCTAAAACTCATTCCATCTGTATACATTGCATTTTAAAATCTTCATATCTTTGTGACTATCTTATGTATTCACGAGTCACTGTGTACTGTTATAATTGTTATAAGGGTGATGATTAATTGAATAAATACTTAATAATCGACGACAAAAACATAAATTTGACTGGCATTTTGGGTGATCTTCACGTAAGAATGAATGACCTGTACCAATTTCGCACGGCAAATTTGTCTAAAAAGGGCACCAAAATATGTCAAGTAAACTATATAATATCTGACATCAAGAGGTAATCCCAGTAGAAGGACCGACTAAACATCGAAATACTTTTCAAAAATTAAAGAGTGTGACCAGCAAAGGGAAGATAGAAGAATATCGTTCTCGCGGGCCGTCAGTCTGACAGCCCTAAAAAAAAGTTGTTAGAAAGCCGAACTTTCTTGGTATAGTTTGCTGTCGGTCCGTGAGCCGTCGGTGTAGTATCCTGTCGGTCTAATAGGTTTTCGGTCTCGCGGGCTGCATCACATCTGCCTGGTGTCGAAGAAGATCATGTCACCGTTCTGTTAGCCCATGCAGGGAAGGTTTTGACATCAAAGACCCAGACACCCAAAGTATTGAGACTGAGGTTCGATACAAATATGCACGCGATGTTCATCACGATGCCAGCCTTGACCTGTAACGAATTCAAAAACAGATTTATTTGCTCAGAATTAGTTTCAAGATCTGGGTTGTCGCTAAATTCAACAAATTTGTCATAATTTATATTTGGATTTGTAAAAGCTTGTCGAAAAATCGCAAAAATTCATGAATGCAAGTATTACTTGTAAATAAAAGCGTATTTACGTTTGTAAAGACTTTTGAAATATAAACTAAATGGTGATTTCGATACCCTATTGTATTGCCCATGAAGGTTTGGTCGCATTACGTAATATGTCATTGCAATGTTTGCACATTTCAAAAGATGGACCATTGTTATTAAAGGTGCTTTAGGTTGATTTCTTCGGGATACTTCAAAACTAAAATCCTCTCTTTTCTGACACTTGCATATTGTTTCAGATTATCTCTCCCCACTGACCAATATCCTAAATTTCACTCTCGATTCAAAGTAACCCAAACAATGCTCCAGACCTACCATATCAAGTACCGTAAGGTTGCCATGGGCGAAGGCTATGGCGTTAGGCGGTGTGGCTACCGGAAGCATAAAGGCGAAGGAGCACGCAATGGCTACCGGGAGCATCAGATAGAGAGGGTTGAGCCCGATGCTGATGCTCTGATCACGAGGGAAGACAGATGACAAAAGAAATATATACCAAATTAATATGATAATATGATATTAACATTTAAAGTTCATTGGGCACCAAGTTCACTTGAAATAGATTGCTCAATGCGCACTAGTGCAAAATATGAAATCACATTAAGAGCGTCTGCAATGGACACAAAAAAACTACAGGATTAAGTTTGAACGAAAAAATGAAAGAGATTTGGGCACATTTAGGCAAATTTGTCATGACTATAAGTAACGCTAAGAATTTTATCTTGGACTGGTGTTCCATAAACTGCTAAACAAAGTCATGAATAGACTAGTCACAATCATTTTTGTCCCATTATTATGTTACCAACATCATGTAAGTATACCTGCAGAGGCGGCGGAGCGACTTCCAAAGTGGGGGGGGGGGCACCAACAAAAAAGGGCACTTTCTAGGGGAAAAAGGGCACCTACAAAGGGAAATCTCAAAGCGAAAATAAACAATTTTTAGACATTGGTATATTCCCCTAAAATTCGATTACATTATCAGGGATGATTTCAATATATGTTTCTCTTTATACATCGTATAAAATATTGCTTTTTAAAGCATCATACCTTGCAGTTGGGTGCGATGGTCGAAAAAATCATTTGCGAGCGAGGACAAATATAAGATTTGTGAGGTCACAGTGCGAAAACTACATCTTATAAAGAGGAAAAAACCAATCCTCATCGGGTTATAAATAAGCATATTTTCATAACAGCGAACTGAAAAGACCTACGATAAGTAACATAATTATAACATCTATAAATGTGAGCGAGCGTAGCGAGCGAGCTTTGGGAGATACTGCTCTTAGTCGCTTGAAATTAGGGGCACGTTTAATGATGAGAGGAAAGGGGGACACTTAAGTAAATTTATTAGTAAATAAAAGGAGCACGTGTCAAAGTAC
Source organism: Strongylocentrotus droebachiensis (assembly GCA_035222895.1). Taxonomy (NCBI): domain Eukaryota; kingdom Metazoa; phylum Echinodermata; class Echinoidea; order Camarodonta; family Strongylocentrotidae; genus Strongylocentrotus; species Strongylocentrotus droebachiensis. Next base: position 1,092,454 of record JAVYIG010000053.1, read on the forward strand.
AAAGGGTTATTATCAGAGGTGAAAATGGGGCACTCACCAGGGATGAAGAATGATTTATGAGAATGGAAATTGGGCATTTGTCGACGGAAAAGAGGCAACCATCAGATTTTGATAGGGGCATTTATGAAAAAGGGATAGTTTCCTCACAAGAAAGGAAAAGGGGCACGTATCATTGTTAAAAAAGGTTAATTATCAGAAGTGAAAAGGGGCAAACACCACATAATTTATGAAAGAGGCACTTATGAGAATGAAAAAGAGGCACTAATAATAAAGGGAAATGTGCATTTGTTGAAAGAAAAGGAGCACCGATCAGATTTTGATAGGGGGCATTTATTGGAGGTGAAAGGGGGCTTTTATGAAAAGCGGAAATTATGAAGGAAAAAGAGCATTTATTAGAAAGGAAAAGGGGCACGTGTCAAAATAAAAGGGGGTGTTATTAGAGATGAAAAGAACACTTATCAGGAGGAAAAGGTGGCACTTGTCAAAATAATACGATTGTCTCTCAGAATTTAATAGGGTCATTTACCAGACATGAAAAGGAGCACTAGTAGGAGAATGAAAAAGGACTATTTTCATAGGTGAAAAGGGGCATTTATGAAAAGGCGAAGAGCTCTTTGTTAAATGGGGGCACTTATCATAAGGAAAAGGGGCACTTATTAGAAAGGAAAGGGGGCACATGTGAAAATATAAGGTGCGCTTATCCGAGTTAAAAAGAGGTAGTTATTAAAAGGGAAAGGGGCACTTCTTAAAAAGGAAAAGGGGGAAATTGTCAAAGTAAAAGGGGCACCTCTAAGATTTGAATAGGGAAAATTATCAGAGGTGAAGGAGGCGCTTAACAAAAGTGAAAAGGGGCGCTTCTCATATCCGAAAAGAGGCACTTACTAGAGATTAAAAAGGGTACTTATGAGAATGAAAAATAGACACTAAGCACCTAGGAAACTGGGAACTTGTCTGGGAAAAGAGGTACGTGTCAAAATAAAAGGGGCACATATCAGAGGTGGAAAGGAGAGGGGGTACTTTTAAAAATTAACAGGGGCACATATCAGAGTAATAGGGGCACTGTTTATGTAAAAAGGGGCGCTTCTTACAAAGTTAAAGGGGCACTTTTCCCATGGAAAAAGGGGCACTTTTTGGGTACTTGAAAAAGTGGGGGGAGGGCACTGTGCCCCCCCCCCCTGCCCCCCCCCCCTGCCCCCCCCCCCCCGGGTCCGCCGCCTCTGTATACCTGTCGATTCTGTCAAGTTGCTAGTCCTACTAAGTGCACCAGACCAAAATAATACGAAGGTAAATCACACTTATTATAGCAATGCTATTCGTTGTTTAGATATCTGTACTCTTTGTAGCGTGTGAAATAACACATGATTAAATATATTGGATTTGTTTTAAAAGACCTTTGCTAGACTCGATTGAAGGACATTTAAGAAATTATCGTTCTTAAAATTAGTGGTTAATCAGCTTCTATGAAAAGGCACATAGTAATCTAAGATCAGAAGTTGTTTAGTTTGTGGTAGACGTTCAGCGAATGATGTTTTTACATTATCTAATTTTTTGTTTTAAATACCATTCTACATTATTTCCTGGAAATTGGTTGAGAATATATATTTTTTAATAATGTCTTTATTCATTTATTGCGTTGGTTTTGTTCGCGATGGACGTTCAGCGAATACATACTTCATATATTTGTTAAAATCTGCCATTTGTTGCTAGGTAGTGATATATTTGCATTTTAGTTGGCTGTTTACACCATTGCGTGTTTCCCCCCTAATTATTTAACATGTTTTTGACGTTTGAGAATTTTAATTCTGGTAGTCGGGTATTTGTCTTACCAATTCAGCAAAGATGGGTAGGAAGATGGTGGCGGTGGCCGTATTGCTGGTGACCTCAGTAAAAGTAGCCACGACAGTCGAGATGATAATGGCCAGGGCTGCCGGTGGGAGTGCAGAGAACACCTTTAACTGAACCCCTAACCAGGCGGAGAGACCCGACACCTTTCAAAAACGACAATTTTCAACATTTTGAATAATATTTTATATGATTTTTTTAAGTAATTGAAACAAAGCGTTTCAAAAATACGATTTTTTTCGATTGATTATCATACTGATGATAATTTATTGATTGTGACGAGTTTTCAAGTCCATTGTAATTTTGTTTAACCCATCTTCTGACATAATAATCTCCAAGATTTCGCAGTTGAAGAAAATGAAATCCCTCCTTGGAATTCACAAAGTCATTTAATTATTAAATGAATCTAAGTAGAGCTACCCGCCCCTTTTGAAGGCAGGATATTTCACCGGAATCGCTACTTTAATGTATTTTCAATTGCGCTATCTTTCGGTGAAGGTGTACATAAATCGACTTCTGGTTCCTGTAACTAAACATCATCACGCACGCGTCCTGCAGTTGGTGATGCATTGTGGGAGATGGATGTCGACACATCGGGACAGTGTGAGCAACAGGTGGCAGTGTATACGTAAATCTGAAGTAGTGAGAGTAGAATACACTGCCTTTGAAATTCTTAGTTTCTATATTAGTGTATAATTATGTGCATGTATTTGAATTTTAATAGCGAAAATAAAACCCAACCAAATATAACCCTGGCCTATATCATCCCCTTTGATATCCATCGACCACAATCCATTTCGTTTACCTTACAGCCATCAGCTAGGGCTGACCCACCACCAAGGAGAATAATGACACTCCACGCCATCTTCTCATGTATGACAGGCCACGTGAGGATTGTTGGTATCTTGGCTGGTTTCTTATCTTCTGATCCGTCATCATCATCTACAGGAATAGACAAAAATTCCGTCAAGTCACATTCGGATGTGTATTATCAGCACAACTACCACCACTGGGCAACTACAATCTCTATCCCAAGTCTGCCACATCAAATAAGTGCTATTTCCATCCCCAGAGAACAAGTCCCGGACAACTATCACCATCCCCCACAGACTACCAGCCGCGGCCAACTACCATCCTGCCCCGGACTGCCACCCAGTCAACTACTTTCACAACCCCAGACCCCAACTCCCGGACAACTACCATGCCGTCCCCAGACTGACAGCCTGCTCGACTGAAATGTTATCACCCCCGCTCTTCCTCTTTTATGTTCTCCCTCCATCTCTCTCTCTCTCCTCCTCCTCCCTCTCCCCCTTCCTTTTTTTTGTTGTGATTCGATGGGATGGGGGGGGGGGGGGATGCTTCGCCATTGGCCGTAAGAATGAGAATGACTCCCGATGATAGCATTACATGTTGTATTGATAAATCAATCCGTCAATTAATTAATTAATTCGTTGATTAATTGATTAATTAATTAACCAATTATTTGATTGATTAATTAATATATTAATAATTGATAATAATAATATTAACTTTTTCTCATAAAAAGCCTCACAAGATCCAACGCAACCGACCAAAGCACTTACAGTACTATTATATTGTACCCCGGTCACTGGATTCAGAAACTAATAGAGACCACATTCTCCACTCCTCTGGGGAGCATTCCTGGTCGACTGTTAACAAGCGCGCTCATTGTAATCCCATTATGTCCATGCTAATTAATTAGGTTCACTCGTAACTTTTAAACAACAAATCCGTACCATATCAACACGACCACCTGTAATAAGTGTTCAAAGTGTCTCCATTGTGACAGGGGTACTTGCCTTGCTTTTTTCGGCAAAAGAATGAGGGCAGCCTTGATGGGAAGACGAAGAGTAGCAAAGAGATGAATATAACAGAGGTAGCGTCCGTCACGTACCTGTCATGATTATGAAGAGAGGCATTTATAAAGAGTTACCATGACAACCGACAATTTACCAGAATGTCTAGGTGTATATATTTCTTGGTTTTGTCATGGAAAAGCTTTACCTATTGGATTATTTTCTCTTATTAAAATATGAGATCGCAAGCCCTTTTGAAGAGTAAACCTAAGAGAATATCGATAGTCTAGTCCATTATCTTGTAAAATGTGCGTAGATTACAAAGATCTATATTTAAGTTGAATACAATTTCTTTTGGAAGATTAGGGTACTAAAATATCCCTTGAGTTGATTAATCAAAAGTTTTTACAATAGTTTTGATATTAAATTGACATCAGTCATCATAAACTGTCAATCAATGATCATCTTAAATCATCCATCAAATTGATTTCTGACTGAATATAGCATGCTCCTGTCTTACCATGTATGTTGCATTTAATGAAAATGATGTTACCAGGGCGATGGAGATTTAAAAGTAAACATATGCCCATTTTCTTTTTTTTTTTCTTTACAGATATTCATCCTGGCTTTTAAACTCGAAACAATAATCTAAATGATTTCCATCTACTTGGTTTTCAATTAGCAAAACACCTATATGTACATGCAAATGATATAGTTATGAGACTACATCTCTTTTCCCCCAAAATAAAGCCCGAGATTCGAACCAACGACTTGTTGATCTGTGAGGTTCTACCTTACCCGTCGAGGAAGTTTACAGACCAGCCATTGACGAACTTGGGATCTCTCGTCAACCACAGAATGACCAGGACTACAAAATGTCCCAGAATAGCCCATTCAGCAAAGCTAGACAAAAAAGAAAACAAAAATCGTCTTGATATAGTGTAAAACGCTTCCTGAATCCCGTTATACACGAGGCAGTAACCCTAAAATCTTTCTTGGTAAATCCTTTTTTGTTTTTGCTTGGTGAAAAAAATTCCATTAACTTACAGGCAAATTTAGACTAGTGACAACTCTCACTAAATCAATTTCCTTGTCATTTTCTTAAATGAATATGCCTGGCACAAAGTCCACTTCCCGTCAACGATGTTTGCAAAGATTGTTTGTAAAATAATAGAATATTCGAATAATGTTCTACCGCCAAAATGCCTCTTGAACAAAAACGAGTCCAACTTATTCTGCGTCACTGAAAATAAGAATGATATTTCGAACTACTGAATGGCTACTATTTTTGAGGTAGCATATTTTCATTTATTATTTATTTTATAGGCTATAAGCGTTATGAGATTAATGAAGGGATACCTACGACATTTTACCAAGAGCGGTGTAACTTTTCCTGATCACCATCTTTGCTCTCTCTTCTTGTGCTAAGCCGACACGCTTATCACTCCTCTGAAGACAACTAGAGAGAGAGAGAGAGAGAGAGTGTAAAAGAGAAAGGCAGAGAGGGGAAAGGGAGAAGGGAAAGAGAGAGAGAGAGAGAGAGAGAGAGAGAGGGGGGCAGAAAGAATGAAAGGGAGACAGATAGTCGAGAGGGAAGAGAGAGACAGCAAGTAAGAGAGAAGAGAATTCAGACGAGAGACACAGCAATTAAGAGAGTAGAGGGGAAGAGGAGAGAGAGAGAGAAAGAAAGGGGAGAGGAGGAAAATGATATAGAGGAGAGAGAGATGCGACTTGAGTTACATAACGAATGCTATAGTGGCATATTTCGCAGCATATTGGTTGCTTGTCTTCCCTTTCGTAGAGAGTAAAAGTGTTACTGCTGCATACATAATCAATTACATCTGACTACTTTCCAATAAACTCTGTAAACTCCCAATCACACCGATCAGACCGACAAAAGACCGAACGAAAAATTACAGTACTCCGAATGGAAACTAAATCGGTCGGTTTGAAATTAGTTTGGAATGGGTGTAATATTAGTTTACCATAAGTTAGCATTCATTATGGTATAAAAATGTCCTAAATATCCACTTTGCCCATTTAGAAAAATAACAATGGAGATGTTTCATGAATAACGTTGTTTTTGCCCTTTTGCAAACACTGCTACCTCCTGCGTGTCATGTATTGTAATGTAGGTGCATAGATGAATAATGATAGCATGACTTTCATGAACACCTATTTTGTATTCACACAACCACACACACAAAAAAACAAAAAAACACACAGTATTCATTTTTTGCATTTTTTTCATAAAGTTCGTACCATACCTCTGTTTGCTCATGTACAGATTGCATCTACGACCTGAATTATATTGAGGACTTTAGTAAAAAAAAAAAATGCATTCAAAATGCAACTACCAAAGCCATCGTACACATTTGAATACATTATAAAAACGAAATTTTGATTAATTTGTATAATAATAATAATGATGACAGTAATAATGGTTGGTTGGTTGGTAGTTATTTTTTACCTGACCGCTAAGAAAGCATAAATGCTTGTAAGTAAGCAACCAGACGGCCGACGGCTTTAGGTCCTCTCCGAGGGACCTGATAATGAGGATTAATGCCTTACCAAAGGGCACTAGCGCATCGACTTGGTTTCGATCCCGGGTCACCGGATTACGAGACCACGGCTCTACCGACTGAGCTATCGTGCCTATGGTGATGGCCAAAAACTACTTACAAGAAATCGAGGTACATGATTTGTAGCCAGACCCAGCAGATGAGGAGACAGATCACCATGCCAGGGAATGCATACATCATCCAGGTTCCAAAGTTTACACCGGTTTCGTCACCAAAGAGTCTGTAAGCAGGAAAGAGATTTAGTTTTCATATGTATTTTGTAACATTTGTTCAATGGGAGCATTGCCTAAAATGTGGCGAGTTCTTTCAAAGATGCAACAGCATCTTAAAAAAAAGAGGCATGACTTACTTTTCAAGCTGTGTACTGATAACCAGATTGGGAGGAGTTCCCGTTAAGGTGGCGGTGCCGCCGATGTTGGCTGCATAAGGAATGGAGAGAGTGATACCCTTGCAGAGAAGACGGTGGCCCCGATCAGCTTTGGACTCCTCCTCGATGAGCAGCGGTGCATTTTTAATCTCCACTGGAAATGATCCGGGCTCTTCAACGCTAGAAAAAAAAGGGAGAGAGAGAGAGAAACGAATACGATAATGAAAGGATAGAGAGAGAGATGAAGTGTGCATTGGTATAGCCAAACTTGTTGAACAAAGGGGGTGGGGGGGGGGGGGGGGTTGACACACTAAATTTCAGCGTCCCTCTCAATACCTTAGGTATGGATAGAGTTAGGGTTAAGGTCGATTCAGCGAATGAACGGCGGGGGGGGGGTGGGGTGGCGCCCTTGCTCCTGGCTATGCCATTGGGAATGTATGAACAGAGAGAGAGAGAGAAGCGGAGAAGGGAACAAAAGATGGAGAGAGGAGGGAGGGAAAAGAGAAAGGGAGGTGAGAAAGTGAAGATATGAAGAGGGAGTGCGAGAGAAGGGGAGAAGAGGGATAGGGAAAGAGAAAGGGGTGGGAAGAGAGAGAAAGAAACAGACAGGGAGGGAGATAGTAAGGAGGTGAGAGGGAGGAAATTGAGGTAAGCAGGAGGGAAGAAGGAAAGAAAGTGAGGATATTGAGATATAGGGAGGGCGAGAGAAGGGGAGGAGAGAGAAGGGAGGGAAAGAGAAAGGGGGAAGAGAGAGAGAGAGAGAAAAGTAGAGGGAGTGAGAAAGTAGGGAGGTGAGAGGGAGGAAATTGAGGTAAGGAGGAGGGAAGAAAGAGAGAAAGTGAGGATATTGGGATATAGGGAGGGCCAAAGAAGGGGAGGGAAAGAGAAAGGGGGAAGTACCCATTTACCTCACCTGGGTCGAGTGTGGCAAATGAAGATTAGTGCCTTGTCAAAGGACATTAGTGCCGTGTCGCGGATCGAACCACGACCTTTGAACTTCAAGTCAAGTGCTTAAACCACTCGACACTTCGACATACAATTCAAAGAGAAACATTTATCATTAGGATTTTCAAAGAACAAAGAAAAATGTTAAAAGAAGGAAGCATTTAACTTGAAGAAACGTAATATGCCCTTGAAAATGGGGAAGGAAGAAAAAGGAAATTATTGTATGCAATAAAGGGGAATGGAATTAAAGAAAATAGCTACAATGAAATTAGATAGTAATAGGATATGAAGGAAACTTTACTAATGAATTATCTTCCACACACATATTACATTCTTTCCCACAGGTATCAACAGCTTTTGGCAGTCAAACTACATTTAAAAAAAAAAGAAAGGTAAATACATAACTGATTAAGTTTCTTTTTTGTAAACTATTCCGTGTGAGTCAAAATAAAATTTACACTCAGAAAACTGTCATTTATTCCAAAAGTCAGCCATGAACAAAAGGTTATCATACATGAAAGAGTGTTATATCCCGAATCGTTTGGTATCATCACCTACTAAGTAGGTCCATGGCTCAAGTAAGGAGGCGGGAGGAAGGAAAAGGAGGTAGGGAGGGAGGGAAGGAAGAAAGAAAGGGTTGGAGAAAGGCAGAAACCAACAGAGAGATAAAGAAATAGAATGGGAGAATAGACACAGAGAAGGGTAGAGAAGCAAACAAAGGCAGGGAAGGTGGTGAGAGGGGGAGACGGAGGCATAGGAGAAGTGTTCCGATGATAACAACATTGCCTTCTTTAATTAAAAACAAAAACGGGATACCTATAATCTTGATAAAACCATGTAAATCGTGGTAATAAAAAGATATTTTGATTTCGTTCCACTGCTTCCATGGGATTTCAAAAAAAATACTTACATGTGACCAGCTGCGATTTCATCGAGTTCGATAGGATTTTCAGAGCAATGCTCTTCCTTTTCTTCTGAGCCCTATTTCAAAATATGAAAAGATGAAAAAAATATGAAGAAATTAATCTCAAAACTGTTGTCAAGTTTACAGTATTCGCAATCACATACGGACAGAGCAGGGCTGAAAGGGCTGCAGGAACACTTCCCCAAAATATTAAACTACCAATATTAGGGCAATCGTCACGTCATATCCTAGGAGCGAAGAGATCCTTTTGTTAGTTTTACATGTTATCTTGTATATTTTGATGGCGACAGTACAGTGTCACTGTAACAAATTGCTAAATGTTAGTAACTGTACCTGGCTCTATACTGTTATTTGTGCCAAGAGACGTCAGCCTCCCCCCTCCGTAAAGTTGTGACCGTTCACCCAAGATCAGAACACTATGGTGGCAATTTACGTCCATTTTCGCGAAAATATTTCGAGTGAAATGGGAACGTGCCCACTCCCCTTTCTAATCGTGTTGTTAAAAAAATTAATAAAGAAATGACGATTAGAGAGAGAAAGAGAGAGAGAGAGAGGTAGAAGGAGGAGGGAGAAGGGGGAAAGATTTCGAAAACAGAAACACGGACCCCCTCCGCATTTTCTTTCTAATAAGTAGCCCTCTAAATTCGTATTTTCTTATTTCTAATAAGACCGGTACCCCCAATCGTTCAAGTTCCCCTCGGTAGATGGACTCATGCTACGTCACATTTTTGTTTTGGTCTCGAAATTTCTAAATTTGACATTTTTCTTAGTTGGGGGGGGGGGGGGGGGGGAGTAAGGTCACCTCATTTACGTTAGCCGTGGGTATAATTTTTTTTTTTTTTTAATAATAAAAAAAAAAAAAAACAACAAAGGGGGGAGGGTTTTAGGTTTTTTTAGGGGGGTTTACATACATAAAAATACCAAAGGGGGGTTCGAACCCCCAAAACCACCCCCTGCGTACGCCCCTGATTAAGACTCATTGATGTAAATCATGTTAATGGTCCTTATTGTGTTTCTCCGTCTATTCCTCTTTCATATTCTCTGTCATATACTTGTATTCTCTCCCTCCATTCCTCTCCTTTGTTCCCTCTTTCTCTGTTCTCGCTCTATCTTCTCTCTCTTTCAAATACAATTGTCATTCTTTCGATATTATGATCCAAAAGAAATTTACAGAAAGAGGGTATCTACGCCACTGACTAAAAAGCAATCCTCGTTGACAATTATCTTGTTAAAAGGACGAGTGCATGGACGTTGAAACGAAAAAAGGGAAGAAAGCGAGAGAGAGAGAGAGAGAGAGAGAGAGAAAGAGGAAGACATAGAGAATGATTGAAGAACATTGATATTGACATCCATGCAATACAGTCATTATTGCCATGTGTTATGTGTTATTGCCATGCGGATAAAATGACAAATAACAAGAATACAAGTCATGACCCTGCGCAAACATTATGCTTGCTAGCTTCGAATGACCAAAGAAATAAACAAGGAGAATGAGGAATGAAGAAATAAAGAATAAATAAAACCAAACATAAGTGCAATATCTTGAAAATGAATGCTTTTTAGGACCCCAGAAGCAGATTTCCATCAAAGTGAAACGACAAAACTCGTTACTGACCTTATACACTGGACTTCCTTTTGCTTCATTTGTGTCGACATCGCCGCCCTTCTCCTCATCGTTATCGCTAGATTTGAGTTCGTTGAGGACAGCCTGGGAGATGGGGATCATCATCGCGGTCGTCGCCGTGTTGCTCATCCACATGGATAAGAAAGCCGTGGTCGACATGAACCCGAACATCAACCTGGAAAGAGACGATCTCGTGGTTGGCTCATTGTATGGATTGGAAAATCAAGCCACGGTCATCACGGATGTATCGAGACCGTTGCTCAAGGGGCGCCATTTTCCCGACTATAGTAGTACATGGGGAGTTGAAAGTGTTCTTATTTTTTTTTGTAGAATTTGATTTTGTGTGCTGTTTTGGCCTATTGGGGATGGGGGTGGGGGTGAGTGCTGAACATGAATCTATTATTCGCCACTCTTCTAAATGACGTCTTCTTCAGCCCTGGTCATGGTAACGAATTGTTTTCTTTAAAACTATGAATATTTCCCATCAAACAACCAAAAATGTCATGTTAGTGGTCCCTTGCCATTAACATTATATATTAGGTTTTTTGATGAGAATTAAATATGAATTTAAAGGAAATAATTCATGACCATGCATGGCAATGGCTGAAAACGTCATTTAGAAATATTGAAACATGTAGATTCGTGTTCAGCACCCCCAAAATAGGGGAAATAGCACATAAAATCAGATTCTACAGAAAATTGTAAGTACACCTTAAAATTGTGACGAGGAGCCGTGTACCTTAGGCCCAAAAAAAAAAATTGTTTGGTTGTCCTCGATTGCTATTTAGGAGTAGGGGCGGGCGGGCGGGCGGATTTATTATTTTTTTATTTTTTTTTTTTTAATAATTTTTTTTCCATAAAAAAAAAAAAAATCATTGAGATTGTCAAGCATTTAAACAAACGAAGTTTAATATACAATGAATATCAAGACCAACACAGAAAGTATTTTGGGCTTTGAAATACAGCACCTTTTAAATCTCCATTGTACGCTACTTGCGCCCTCTATGTAGCAAACAATGCCTAATCGGTGACCATTGGTCCCCCATTATCCTCTTTATCTTATATTAACTGAGAGCTGATTTGATGAGATAACCACCTGTCCAGTGACCTTGCAGGGTGGTCTAATCCCTCCTGTAAACTAGAACAGATGGGCTTTAAAATGAGTTAGAGATACTCAGAACCTGACTAGAATGAACGGCATTTTGACATGACTGTATAGAAAAATAAAAATGGCAAGTTTAATAAATACCTAATTGTGTACTGAAAAGACCAAACTGGCAACGGGACGCATTTTGATCCTTGCAAATGCATAAAATGGTATGTTTGGCATTTAAGCTTGCTCCCCCATAAAAAAATATATTAACAAAACAAAAAAAAAAAAAAAACATTGAATAAAAAAACATTAAAAAAATGAATAAAAAAAAAAAAAAAAAATAAAAAAAAAAAAAAAATTACGAGCGGCCCGAAAATGACGAGCGGGCGGTCGAGGACAACCAAATGATTTTTTTTTTGGGCCTTATGACTGCGTCTGTGAAAGATGTGGTCTCTGACGCGCAACGAGAGCGCGATTATTGTGTAGGGAGTTATTGCAAAATAGCAAAATGAACTGTGCAAATATTTTGTTGTATTACTGGCGTATGAGAGATACTTCCGTTCATAGGCTTGATTGGCGCAGCTATTGACGCAATGATGCCGCGTGTGAAACGGGCATTACTCGTTCATATGGGCTGGCTAATTTACATGCGAGAGGTCTGCGTTTCATTGGTGGTATTTTCTACATCCTACATGCTGTATGGATTGTGCCCGTCGCACAGGAAGCGTCTTTTCATTTGCGTCATTATCTAAGTTAATAAAACGTAACAATAGCCAATGCTCCAGTAATTCAGAGAAATATATGTACTGTTCGGTTGTATCACTCTCGTACGGCGCGTCAAAACCGCGCCATAATCGTGCGCCATCTACTCAAGAGTAAATCCACTCAATTAAACGTGCGTCAAATGTATATTCCACACATCCAATAAAGCCAGTCCCTATATGGCCTTATAGGAAGCTTCTATTCATACCCGGTAGTTTTGAGACACAAAAACCATTCTTTAATCACAAGACAGGGTCTTTAATGTCATGCGTATGGTAGCATAGCTATGTTCGAGAACATTTGAGGAAGAAAAAAAAGAATATACGTGCGATTGTATTTGCCATTAACAGGGGGGTGGGGGCAACCAAAAGATGAATGAAACGTATGCAAGAGCGATGCGTCTGAATGGGAGGAAATATGTTCCGGTTTCACATGAATGGTTGAATTTCATTTTGTGCGATTGATCGTTGAAATTATTTTTCATTTCTCTCTTCTTCTTCTCCATTTTGTTTGTGGGGGAGGCGTGTGTGGTATTGTATGTATCGTTTGCGTGCCTGGATCTCATGAAAGCATACATTCTTCGAACACGAATTGTTAGGTGGAAACCATGAGAAAATAATGTATTATAAAATGAATGGGTCACATTTTCTAGGTCGAAATCTTCCACTTCATTTACTACCATCCAAGCGACGCCTTGACTTTTGAATGAAGATACCTCAATCGATTCAACAAAAATCAAAATTATTACAGGGAACAAAATTATGTATTTCATACACGTTACTGAGGAATAAAGAGAGCTTGGAAATAAAGGGAAAGGTTTCTTCGTTCTCTGCTCAGAGACATGCATTGAGTACACTTAACCTACCATGAGTTCCGAGATCGAAAACAAATTATTATAACGCGCTAATGAGACCGGCATGTGCCGCTATATACAAAAATAAATAAAAAAAAACGCTTGCGTGCCCCTGTGTAGCCGTACCCAATGTAAGGACCCCTCCCCTCCACCGTTGCCATATTTTGTTGGTGTGCACCGACGAGCAATAGGACTGTGCCTGTAGTAAATGTACCGTCCTAAAAAAAAAAATTAACCCGCTGGCGCCGCCCCTGTCTAGCGAACCCCAATTCAAGTAAACCCTCCCCACCCCTGCACCCATCCGCCCCTCCGCCCCTCTACCCCTCACCCGTTCACCCCTCCACCCTCCCCGCGTCTCTGCCCGTCCACCCGTCGACCCCTCCGCCCCTCTACACCATCCACCCCTCCACCCTCCACCCCTCTACACCATCCACCCCTCCACCCTCCGCCCTCCACCCGTCCACTCACCATCTTGGTTTAGCACCAACAAGCATGAGAACTCGTAGAGCGATGCGCTTGTGGAGGTTCCAGTGCTCGACGGCGGCAGCCACCATCAAGCCCCCGAAGAAGACCGTGGTGGTATCGGTGAAGTAGTTCCTGCAAACATCCTTGGACCTTTGGATACCAAAGAGCGGGAAGAGGAGGATAGGGAGGAGGGCGGTGGCCGCCAGGGGCATACACTCGGTCATCCAGTACAGCGCCATGATGATTATGCAGTAGGCCATATGGCCAATCTACAGGAGCAAAAGTGGGCAATTTCGTAGTTATTTTTAGGTTATTTTTTTGATTGAATGAATTCTAAATGTTAACTACCCAAACCACTAAACATTGTCATTTGGGAGTATGAATGTACTTAAAACCAATAAAATGACAAACATTCACGTCAGGATATATCTGTTAGACGCCCCTGAAAATATTTGAGTCCCCCTTTTCCCTTCAAGCAAATAGACCAAACCTCGCTCAAAGGAAGATGTTCTGGCTTTACATTTAATTTCTTTCTACTATTTTTTCCCGGAAAAAATGGTGACAGACTCCCATATTCAAAAATTGCCCTTTGATCAAACGCTGCGCCTTTTGCCAATATTGCAACGGATGTAGATACAAAGAAATTGACTGCCTTTCTACCCAATATTACCCAAACGTTCTTTTTCAGTTCAATTCAAATTTGTATTTTGTCATTTTATATTGTAAATTTATTTGAGGCACAGTACAGTGTCAAATAACATTTTCTATTAGTATTTTTTTCTAAAAAGTGTCGATTTTTCCCCCTACAGAATTAAGTGCTCATCATGACTTGTTTGCTTACATGTCACTTTCCATTTTCCAAATTAATTCATGTCGATAAAAATTGTGAAAGGGGGGGGGGGGGGGGGTATAGCACCCAATTTAATTTTACTGTATATCCGGTCTGCTGTTGTTATGAAACAATACATTTGACGTAGGCTCCTTCGACTAGAAATATGTTAAAAATCAATAAAAAATTCTTAACGACCACGGCACATAAGGCACATAATATTTAGTACGCAATATAGATATTACTTGCTCCCCCGATCATGGTAATTTTTCAAGACTATCTTCCTAGGTTAAAAATTAATGAAAATGAATAATCTAAAGTTCATGCTACAGGTCTACTATCTTACAAACAATAACATTATGTTCGTGTCCTTAGTCGTAAATGATTTTCCGAACGATAAATTCATTTTAAATACGAAAAGGTAACGTTGGTGATAATAAAAAAAATTTTTATAGCGCCTAATACGAGGTACCTGTATTTGTTCAACGAGTGTTTTGAATATAGATCACATATTCACACCATAAATAATGTTTTTTGATGATCCATAAATTAAACACCCGATTGCATATGTTTTTTAATGGGTTATGATATCCGTGAAACTTATATAAGAAGTAGAATTGGATAGTTATCGTTTTCAGCTGACATGATTTGTTCAATAGGAGTTCACATTAACGAAAACTTTGAAAGATTTTGGAAAGTAATGTGCAGGTTGCCTTTGTCTTACATTTTAAAAGCGAGTGCAAATTTGTCTTTCCCATCTATAAGGGAAGAAAAATACTTCCATGATTAATTATTCATTGATTACATTACAATTTCAGCCGACGATATATAAACCTTAATTGCACCAGAACGATTAACAACACTCGGATTCCTTTTGTATAATTTTGATAACAGAAGAGAATGAACACGAAAGGGCACATCTAATATATCGCAAGGACACTATTTTATCCAAGTTTGTGCAATAAGCAATGTTTAAGGTGTGTCTTAAATAAAATAATAATTCTGGTCACTGTATCATCCTGAGAGCCCTACCAGAGCTTGAATCAGACCCCTTCTCCTAAAAAATAGAAGTGAGCGCTGGGCCGTTATGATAATGAAAATGAATCAAGAAATCTTGGCATTTTAGGGAATACTATGATTTTCAACGACACGAAACAAATAGTAAACATCTAATTTAATAGTAATCACTTTATTTGTCCGTTTGTTTATAATTAATATTGGAGTTATCTCAGGTAACAATTGTGAATTTCTATATTTTTTAAACGTGGTTTCCACTTTTTAAAAAGGTGATTATTATTATGAAAACAAGATAAGACAAGAAAGATGATTTGTTGATTTTGCCATAACGGAGAAATTGTCTTTTGGTTCCCACGATGGAACAATAAACAATATAGCTAGGTATAATTACCTCAACGTGAGCTTAATTGGGAAGATGAACAAATGTTTTCCGTTATCCTGATCACTTCTTTACGACAAGAAAATAGATTTGATATTTTCTTCAACAGTATTTACTTGCCTTATAGTGAAAACTATACGATGGGCCAATATCACATGAAAAACACGATGTAATGCCAATGGTAATTAATACTCTGTATTTATAGCGATCTGCACGCACTATTGATCAGTCGCTATTATTGTTCCCTATACGATGGGTCAATATCACATGAAAAACACGATGTGATGACTATGATAATTAATACTCTGTATTTAAAGCAATCTGCACGCACTATATAGTCGCTATTATTGTTCCCTATACGATGGGTCAATATCACATGAAAAACACGATATGATGACTATGATAATTAATACTCTGTATTTAAAGCGATCTGCACGCACTATAGTCGCTATTATTGTTCCCGACTCTTGCCTTGCAAAATAAACAGATAGAGTATGATACTTTTTATCACATAACTGTAAAAATGTGGTCTACTTTAGCCAGGGAAGAGACACATTGTTATTGATACTGCTCTTCGTGCGGTCCCTACCATATTGTTATTACTCCATCGTTGCCAGGTACACATGGGTCGAAAGGGAATGTGTGGGCAAAACACCTTGCCCAAGGATGTAAGTATTAGGGACTTTTAGATTTGCCGAACAACAACGTGGATTGCTACGGTCGACGTCCTTTTAATGCACTGCCTTGAATGGACGTCACACGTATCAGTCCACGCAAATCTAAAAGTCCCTATTAGCACTTATATGGAACGAACCTTTGTATGAAGGTCAATAGCCATACCACAGTGCTCTATAATGCTATTTAAATATTCAGCAGCGGATAAATACCTTTGTGGTCTTGTCTTCAAAGTAATATTATCACAATTCTTTTCAATCTTCATAATGAAGGGAAATTAAAAGCAAATTGTTTCCAACTTGTGTTCGGAGGATTTAACACAAAGGGAGAAAGAAGTGAATATGTTCACGATTAACTACCATGTTATTTACTTTTTTTAAAGGTTTATTGCTATACTACATCCAAAATGTATACCCAAACACTCAATTCGTTGCTGAAATATTATCACGAGAAATGTCTCATTAGAATTTTTAGGGGAAAGCAACCTAAACAACGATTGCTGAATTTTAGCGACAATCGTTCGACATTGCTGCTCTGTACTACTACTTTGACCAGCAGTATAAACATTTTTCTTCTTCAGGACGCATTATTAATTCGTTTAACAGTTGATTCCACTCGGTTGATTATATTTTTTATTTTTGCATATGATGTGAGTGAAACAATGTGGTATACTGAAACACAAAAGAAAACTTCAAACGGTTTGTGAATTACAAGTTAGAGCATTATTTTCCCCAAATTTTAATTTCTTATTATACTTTTTTAACTTATCGTGACCTCAAAATTAATGGCTTAGATTACAATGTAATCAAACTGGAAGCTCAAATACTTCGATAAAAACAAACGCACAAAAACTTACTGAGCCTCATCTTCGATAAAAACCACAACTTCCATTTGCACGTTAAAATAACCTGTGGTGTCTTCCCTGATTTTCTTATATTTCTGTGGTTATTACTCAGCCACTATGAATTTTCTACCCAAATATTTTGCCACATGTCATATATTTTTAATCTTAAACATTCAGTATAAGTTTTTTTGGATTTTGTGAGAATTCATTGTCTATATTGACGAGAATTCAAGTTTATCTCTACAGAGCAATCCAACTTTGACCTTAATAAGAAGTTTAAATTATTTGACAGCAAAAAAGTAAGCGGAAAATACCGATTTTTAAACGTTGTGCGATGGTTGCATAGTTTTAGGGGGGAAATGAGAAACTATAATGAGAAACATAGCCTGTGCAAGAACAAAAACAACACCAAAGAATAAAACAAAAACATTTAAAATACTATCACATGATTTCGTAGAGAATTATATCACACATTGACAAGGGTTTTTACCTTATTGTTATTTAATATTCTATTCGTGTTAGTGAATAATAAGAAAGCAGTGGCATTCTTTTTTCATAAAATATCTTAAAAATAAAGGCTGAGTATTCAAATATTGAGGTCCTAACATGTGGCAACTGGCAAGCATACAATATGGAAGATCCGATCTGATCAGAGATTTGTTGACAAATATAAAAGGGGGCTTTCTATTTTCTACTCACCGAATCGTTGAACGCTATGGGTACCCAGCCGAATATAATGGGTACAAGCACAATCACCAGATAATGCCAATTTTTCAACACCTCCTGAAACACCAATCCTCTTTCCTTGCCCATCTTTCTTTTTGCGACCTATCTCAATTTTGTTGAAGTAAACTTGCAAGTTTGAGTTTCTTTAATGGCGACGCCGAAAGATGGTTGGGTAAAAGAAATGAAGGAACAGCGAAGTTTTTCGCTCCGTATGAAATTATGTAGCAATTGCGTACGGTAGTGCATGCGTACGTATATGTATGCAAATTCTGTTCGTTTTGGAGTGCTCTCACGATCGGACACAGGAAAAGAGAGACCAATAAAAATAACATAGTAAGTGAGTCTGACTTATAGTGATAATTTGCTAGCTGCAAGATTGTCAGTTTAGGAAATTTAGACCTCAAAGCGCCTTAATCCAATCTGATCTTCGCCCTTATCAGGTGCGACAGCCATAATACGTTTAATTGTCAATATACGTTACATTATTCATATCCTACTCCTCTACATGTATATACCCTTCGTATTTCCGCCCTTTTTGTCTCCGTCGGAAATTAGACTGGGTTCATACCCTGTATAATAGCCTTCACGTTGAATCAAACGCAATCGAATAAACTCAAAATCCAGCAGATCGAACACAATGTCTATTCTATTTAATTTGTGAATCGTTCTGAACTTTGGTGGAAGCAAATGTTTGCGCGAAACTTAGTGGAATATTATAAAAAGTCCCTCTCTGTCTCTCTTTCCTAATTCTCTCTTGCAATTTGTTATAAATAATGTTTTCAGCCCTCAATAACATACAGCCTACATGCCGAAAATAAATCTTGGAGCATAGGCGTTAGAGGGTGGGAATGCTGTGCCCCCCCCCCCCACCTCTGACAATTTTGAAAATACCATTACTAAAGCAGCAAGGTGCTCTAATATAATATGCTTTATATCTTATTTAGTGTAATCTAATGACTAAATTTTCAAAAATGACCACAATAAAGTGTCACTGTTTTTTCCTCGCTTGCTTGACTCGCCCACAAACTTAGACACTGCATTGAAAATTGATATTGGGGTAAGACCCATCAGTTCACTGGATTAAATGTGCTTGCATGCTTGTGATAAGGGGCTATTTGTACAAATTAAGAATGGAAATGTAACGGGTTTTATCCACTTTTTCCCTGCTGACAGTGCACCTTTTTGTAGCCTGTATTTAAATATTTATGAATTCCACTTTTTCAAGATATTTCAGATTCCGTTTTTCAAAACAAAGATTAAAATAAGATAGCCTATATCATATTATTTTTTGGTGTTTCGATTAGTAACGCTTATATTCTTCCAGTTGTATTTTTTGCACAAATCATAGCGCTTTCAAATAGTAATAATATCACTAGTATTGCTTGTGATGTTTTAAGCGAAGATACTATTTAAGACAGTATATAGCTAGCATTGAATTGTTATATATTTGGTTATATCGAGGGGAAAATTAAATGGTTTTCTTTTCAATATTACGAATATAATTTTCTCTCTTTCTTCGGGATTTAGATTCAAGTGCCCCCGAAATGCAGAACAAATCTTTATCATAACACCTTAGCTTGGGAGGAGTTATGCAGGACTGATTATTTACTCACAGCCTCAAAATTTGTTTTGGAGCGAATAAAACACAATCCAAAAAAGTATATATAAATCAGATCATGAATAGAAAATCTGTCAATATTTACAATCCTGTGGACCATTTGCAGGTATAAATCCACAATAATCGAATAAGTAAATACAAGGGTTTTATACTGAGCACTCGCTTTATTGCAGGCTGGCTACTCATTGAATAATCGAAAAAGAACCTCTCTCTCTCTCTCTCTCTTTCTCTCTCTCTCATTCCCTCCCTTCCCCTTCCGTCTTTCGCTATCTCTCTCTTATTTTAGCTTTCCTTGTTGCCAGCTCATCATTTCCCTCTTTATCGATATAGCACTTTGACCTTTCACTCAATTTCTCTATTATATCATAATCTTCTTCAGTTTAAAAAAACATCTAGATTTCCTCATCTGCCAGTGATGGCGCTATAACTTGGCGCTTGCTAGTGTCCCTTTATAGGGACACTAGCGCTTGCCTATTGGTTGGAAGTTTCTCACCCACTCACTCACTCACTCACGCACACTGGCGTACTGGTGGGGGGGGGGGGCTAGGGGGGCGCCAGCCCCCCCCCCCCAAATAAAATTGAACCATGACTTATTTTCACAAGTAATGTATAAATGTTCGTGATATCACATGATTTTCAACAAAATGCTATAGTTTCTCCATTATTTCTTGCAAACTGACCCATTCCCAAATAGCCAGGAAGAGCATATGTTTTTTATAGTCACTAAGGGCCTTATAGTGGCCACTAACAGTAACACTAATTCCTTTCCAGAAGCTACTGTGCAAAGCACTGTCGGGAGATAACATGCTACCCACCACTCGGGCTGAGCATGCACAGATTTGCGAACGAGCGTTCCATACTTACATCATGTAACACTGCACAGAGTAATAATGTATTGAAACGTCAAAGCTTCCGCGCTTAGCGCGGGAGGGGGCGGGGGACTGAATTCAGACAAGGATTAAGAGTCGGGACCGGTACAATGAATTGTCTTCTTTCTCTGATAATTAAATGAAACGTCATAGCTTCCGCGCTTCGCGCGGGAGGGGCGAAACAAGAATTAAGAATCGAGAACATTATAACGGATCGTCTTCTTTCTCTAATAGTTTAATGAAGTGTCAAGGCTTCCGCGCTTTGCGCGGGAGGGGGGAAACTGAATTCAGACAAGGACACGATACAACGAACCGTCTTCATTCTCTAATAATTTAATAAAACGTGAAAAGCTTCAGCGCTTCGCGCGGGACGAGCGAAAATGAATTCAGACAAGGATTAAGAGTAATAATGAATTAAACGTCATAGCTTCCGCGCTTTGCGCGGGAGGGGCGAAACAAGCTTTAAGAGTCGAGAACAGTAAAACGGATCGTCTTCTTTCTCTAATAATTTAATGAAGTGTCAAAGCTTCCGCGCTTCGCGCGGG